>SJYQ01104699.1:37208-56318 GCA_006410935.1 Redunca redunca | reverse complement strand
TGGGAGCAGGAGGAGAAGGGGATGACCGAGGATGAGATGGCTGGATGGCATCACAGACTCGATGGACACGAGTCTGAGTGAACTCCGGGAGTTGGTGATGGACAGGGAGGCCTGGCGTGCTGCGATTCATGGGGTCACAGAGTCAGACACGACTGAGCGACTGAACTGAACTGAAGTAATATGATAAATGGGAAAGTGTATTAATGTCACAACAAGTTTAATAGATCATACTATTTGATGGACAAGTATGAATCATTTTTTTTGAAATAAATGTTTATTCTTTGAAGATTTTAAGGGCCAGTCCAGGCATAAAACTGGCTAGGTTGCATTTTCGAGTCTTGCCTTTTAAATTATAGACAACTTATAACTTTTAAATTAAGAAATATTAGAGTATAATTGACATACAACATTGTATCAATTTCAGGTATACAACACAATGATTATACAGTACAATGATATTTATATGTACAGAGAAATTATCACTATGATGTCTAGTTAATATCTATCACTATACATGGTTACAACTTTTTTCTTGTGATGAGAACTTTTAAGACTCTTTTAGCAACTTTCAAATATGCAATTCAGTAATATTAACTATAGTCACAATGCTGTATATTATATCTTCATGAATTACTTATTTTATAACTGGAAATGTGTACTTTTTGACTTCATTCAATTATTTTGCCCCCCTTCAATCCCCTCCCCCCCGCAGCTCTGGCAACCATCAAACTGTTCTCTATATCTGTGAGCTTTGTTTTATTTTAGATTCCACAGATACATGAAATCATACAGTATCTGTCATTCTTTGTCTAACTTATTTTGCTTAGCCTAATGCCCTCAAGATCCATCCGTGTTGTCACAAATGGCAATATTTCATTTCTTTTTATGGCTAATATTATACATATGTATATACACATATGTACATATATATATATATATATATATATATATATATATATATATACACACACACCACTTTTTAATGTTCATCCATTAATGGATATATAAGTTGTTTCCATGTCTTGGCTATTGTAATTAATGCTGCAGTACACATGGGAGTGCATGTATCTTTTCGAGTTAGTGCTTTACGTGCTTTGGATAAATACCCAGAAGTAGAATTGCTGAGTCATATGGTGGTAGTCATTTAAACTTTTTGAGATAACTCCCTACTGTTTACCATAGTGGTTAAACCAATTTGCAGTCCCATCAACAGTGTATTAGGATTCCCTTCTTCTTGCAACTTGACCAACACTTTTGGCTTGTTGGTATTGTTTTTTAAAAATAGCCATTTTGACAGGTGTGAGGTAATACCTCATTGTGGGTTTGCTTTGTATTTCCATGTTAATTAGTGATTTGAGCATCTTATCATGTATGTTGACCTTCTATATAATCTTCTTTGGAAAATGTCTAATAAGATTCTCCACCCACTTTTAATTAAGTTTTTATCAATGCTATTGAGTTGTATGAGTTTGTTACATATTTTGTATATTAACCTCTTACCAGATATGTGATTTGCACACATTTTTTCCCATTCAGAGGGTTGCCTTTTCATTTTATTGATGATTTTCTTTGCTATTGAAAGCTTTTTAGTTTGAGTAGTCCCAATTATCTATTTTTATTTCATTCTTTTGCATGTGACTATTGAGTTTTTTCAATACCACTTTTGAAGAGACTATCATTTCCCCATTGTGTATATTTAGATCCTTAGTCATAAATTAGTTGATTAAACATGTGGCTTTATTTCCGTGTTCTCTATTATGTTTCATTTACCTATCTATCAGTTTTTATGCCAACATAATATTGTTTTGATTACTATAAACTTGCAATAGAATTTGAAATCAGGGAGCATGGTGCCTCTAGCTTTTTTTTTTCTTTTTTAAAATTGCTTTGCCTAATTGAGGTCTTTTGTAGTTCCATACAAATTTNGTAGTTCCATATAAATTTTAGGATTATTTGTTCAGTTTCATTACAAAAATATAATTAGAAATTGTATCTATAGATGACATTGGATGGTGTAGATGTTTTAATAATGCTAATTTTTGAAGTCCATGAGCGTGGACTATCTTTTCATTTGTGTATTCTTCAATGTCTTCCACCAACATAGTATAGTGTTCAGAACTTTCACTTCATTGGTTAATTTTGTTCTGAGGTAATTTTGATGTTGTTGCAGTAGTAAATGGGATTATTCTCTTGTAATCTTTTTCTGATAGCTCATTATTAGCATTTTAGCAAAGCAACAGATTTCTGTATATTTATCTTATATCCTGCAACTTTATTAAATTCATTTATTCTAACATTTTTGTGTTAGGCCTTAGGTTTTTCTGTGCATATACTATCACATATCATCTGTAAATGGTGACAGTTTTGCTTCTTCTTTTCTGATTTTGTTGTCTTTTATTTTCTTGCCTAAATGCTCTGGCTAGGACTTCCAATACTATGTTGAATAAAGTGGTGAGAGTGGGCATTCTTGTCTTGTTCCTGACCTTGGAGGAAAAGTTTTCAGCTTTTCCACTGAGTATGGATGTGAGAGTTGGACTGTGAAGAAGGCAGAGCGCCAAAGAATTAATGCTTTTGAACTGTGGTGTTGGAGAAGACTCTTGAGCGTCCCTTGGACTGCAAGGAGATCCAACCAGTCCATTCTGAAGGAGATCAACCCTGGATTTCTTTGGAGGGAATGATGCTAAAGCTGAAACTCCAGTACTTTGGCCACCTCATGCGAAGAGTTGACTCATTGGAAAGGACTTTGATGCTGGGAGGGATTGGGGGCAGGAGGAGAAGGGGACAACAGAGGATGAGATGGCTGGATGGCATCATGGACTCGATGGACGCGAGTGTGAGTGAACTCCGGGAGTTGGTGATGTACAGGGAGGCCTGGCGTGCTGCAATTCATGGGGTCGCAAAGAGTCGGGCATGACTGAATGACTGAACTGAACTGATGATATTAGCTGTGGGATTGATATTAGCTGTGGGATTTTCAAATATGGCTTTTATTTTTTTGACATGTACTCCCTTTCTACCCACATTTTTGAGAGCTTTTTAAATAAAAAATGAATCTTAAATTTTGTCAGAAGTTTATTCTGCATTTATTGAGACAGTAATGTAATTTTTTATTCTTCATTTAATGTGGTGCATTAAATTGATGTTTGCAGATGCTAAACCATCCTTGCTTCCCTAGTCCCACCTGATCATGGTGTCCATTCATGCATTATTGAATTCAGTTTGCTAGCATTTTGTTGAGGATTTTTGCATCTATTGTCATCAAGGATGTTAGCCTGCTATTTTCGTTTTCATGTGATATCCTTCTCTGGTTTTCTGTGGTTTTGGTATCAGAGTAATGGTTGTCCCTCAAACCTTTGTGATTGTCCATGCAACCTATTTTATTTTTAATAGCTCCTAGTGTTTCAGGGTATGCCAAGATCTGACAGTGTCCTAAAGGGGAGGAACTCATTTAGCACCTAGATTCAGGTTGGTTGGAAGCCAGAATCTCAGGCAGCAGCTTTTCAAGAATGCAAAGAAATATATTCCTGTGGGACTATAAACATAAAGCCTGCTGGCTCCCAGAGCAAGGTGATCTGGAGAGGTTTCCTGAGCAACAGTCACCAAATTTGGACCTCCAGATTAACTGTATGAGCTCCTTTCTGGGAGATTCCAGTGAGTGGTAGTGGAGACAGAGCAAGAGTACAAAATGACATTTCTCAGCCTACATACCCTGAAAGTGTTTCCATAGCCTCTAGATGTGTGCCAAACCTGAATCCTGCCCCTCATGTTGAATCCCCAGGACTACAGGTAGGTCTCTTTCACAGAAGTACCAGGCGTGTGTTTTATACTATTCTCTGTTCAGTACCTTGGGAGTGATAACCTGTCAACAACTGTCACTTTGATCATAACAGTCCAGTAAGACCCAAGGATGCAAGCTCTCCTGGCCACCAAACCCAGATGATCCAGGGGTATTCCCTATGTGGCAGCTGCAAAAACCAGGGTACCAGATATAAAAACGAGAGCACCGGACACTTTTAAGAATTCCCATCTGAGAGAAGCTAATACTCTTGTATAGGACAGAAGAAAAGCAGGAAGATAGTACTTTCCCTTGGGGATCTCAGGAAAGGTCTACAGTTGGCCTGTAGTTGTGTGTTTAATTAGAAGCCAGACTCAATTCGCAGCTCTGATAGTAAACTTCTAGGCTTCTTTCACAGAAAGACTGAACTCCTGGGTCTGTTGCCTCTTTCTGTGCTTCTTTTTGGGGTTGATAACTGGTTAATAACTTTCTCCATTGGTTAGTGTCCTGTGGAACCCACAGGCATAAGCCTTGCTGGCCATAAAAAACTGGGCAATGTAGAAGTGTCTCTTGGCTGCAAAAGTCAGGGCACCAGAAAAGAGTATATGGTTCTTTTTGAAAGGTGAGACTGGATGATGCAGAGAGGGAGAATGCAGAAATTGCATCCACTGACTTGTGTTCCCAGAGAGGAGCTCCATAGTTCTCTATGAGTGACAAACCAGAAACCTATCCCTCAGCATAAATCTCCTGGACAAGCACATAGACTTATTTCTCAGAAAGACAGGAGGAATGTTTCAGTCCACTATCTGTATAGTGCCCTCAGAGTGGTAGTCTGCTATATGAACCGAATCTCTGGTTATTAGTTCCAGGGCCCCCAGAACATGAGGCCTCTTAGCCTTCACTGTCAGGAAGCTAAGGGGTGTCTCATGGGTGGTAGCTGCAAAAGCTGGGTTATCAGACATAAAAAATGGGGCACCAGACATGTGGAGGCTCCCCTCCAGAAAACAGTGGCACTCGAATGCAGAGAATGTAGAAAGTGAAATGGCACCTACTAGCTGGAATGAGGCAGAGAGGTAGTGCATAGATAGCATCCATCAGTAAAAAAAGGAGAAATAGGGAAAAAAAAAAAAAAAGAGGAAAATAATAAAAAGAATAGGGAAAATTAAAAGAAAGAGGGAAAAAAGAATAGTGCTCACCAGGTTTAACAAGCAGAGGGTGAACATGGAAGATGGCACCCACCTACTGGAACATAAAGATAGCACCCACCAGAAAGAGGAAAAAAAAAAGGTGGCACTTTCCAGGTTTAGCAAAGCAGAGGGAGACCAGGAAGGTGGCACCCACCATCTTCTATCCCTTGAGAGTATCCCCACAGGCCGCTGCCTCTCAGCACAGCACTTCAAAATGAGGAAATGAGTCTCTTTCACATAAACTTGGGTGCTTTTCAAAGGGCTGCTTCACTGCTGGGCTTTGGAGTGTGTGAGTCCACACATGAACCCTTTAAGTGTTTCTTGGTTCACAGGTTTCCATGGTAGCTCAGCTGGTTAATAATCTGCCTGCAATGCAGGAGACCTGGGTTTGATCCCTGGGTTAGGAAGATCCCCTGCAAAAGGGAACAGCTAGGAGTATTCTGGCCCAGAGATTTCCATGGACTATATTGTTGCAAAAAGCCAGACAGGACTGAACAACTTGCACTCCACTTTACTTTGGTTCACAATAGCTCTGCTCAACTGGAGGATATGAACCCTGTTGGTCTTCAAAGTCAGAAGTTTTGGGAGCTTATCTCTCAGGTGCCAATCTTAAAGTTAGGGAGCTCAACATGGGGGAATTAACCTTTGCTCTTCTGATAGAGGTTCCAGGTTTTGACTTCTCTCCTAAATGTGGGTTGCAAAGCCAGGGGTAAGGTCTATGGTGAAATCTTGTCTTCACCTCTCTTTCCCACTTCAGTGTGGTTGCCCTTTCATTTGCCTGGTGTGAAGGAGTTGTTCTCCTAGTTTGTGGCGGGGGGGGTGGTGGTTTTCCTAGAGAAAATTGTTTCTACATATCTGTAGATTTGGTATTTCTATGGGAGGAGGTGAGTTCAGGATCTTCCTGTATTACTCCCTTGAATCAGAACCTCTGTCGTGTTTTCTAATCTGTTCCATTTTCAGTGGCTAAAAAAATATTTTTTTCACTAAAGACTCATAGTATTAACAGCAAAAACTTTGTTTAATTAAAAGAGATTTTTGTGGAATGTTTGATCTCCTTTGTCTTCTTTTAGTGGATCTTAAAATTGAAGGTGTTGTAGCGAACAGGATATCAAAGAAAGCATGTTGTCTGTTCCTATATCCAACTGGAAAAAAAAAATGGTTTTCTGATTTTGAGATACTGTGCTTAATTACATGCACTGCATTTATTCAGTATATAAAAGATATTGCTGAAGATGAAAGCAGAGAAAAGTATTTCATTCACTGCAAAGAGTCTGGAAGAGATGCTATATTCCTTCTATCCAATTACCACTAAAATAGAAGTTCATCTTCCTTAAAGAGCAGAAGCAGAACCAGTGGGTGTTTATATTATAGTTTAAGAGACACTCAAAAAAGACAAAATTCTGTCTGAAAAATGGCTACGTGTCTTTTAAAATGTTTGGGGCAATTGTGCTACTTATGTAGTAAAGAAATGCAGTACTTTGGTAGAACTTTATTTCTATAACTTCAGAAGATCAAGCATAGACAATTGGTTGTTGTGTGCCTATTACTGATCACATGATCAGCAAAAGATTAAGTACATTTGAATAGGTTGAAAATTAGTCATACAGTTTATTTTTTTAATGTTGACACATATTAATTATTTGGATATACATACTTGGTGAAAGTGAAAGTATGAGTCACTCAGTCATATTTGACTCTAAAATCCCAGGGACTGTGGCTCACCAGGCTCCTCTGTCCGTGGTAATTTCTAGGCAAGAATACTGGAGTAGGTAGCCCTTTCCTTCTCCAGGAGATCTTCTCAACCCAAGGATTGGTCTCCTGCATTACAGGTGGATTCTTACTGTCTGAGCCACCAGAGAAGCCCTCATATTTGGTAAATATCTATAGATAGTACAAGGTCCTCATAAATAATGGTAACAAATATTTGTGCCATAAAACCCAAGCAAACTTTTTCACTTTTAATTAGACCTTGAGTACTTGAATATACCATTCCCACAGACAGCTTTCTTGCTATTCAAATTCATTTGCTCACTTATTTTTCTAGATCTGTAACAGATGCTAGAATTGTAGAAAATAAATCATTTCCACTGTTCTGCGATCTTAGTATGTACCTGATAGAAATTTAGGATAACTTGTGCAATACCATATGAAAAATATGATCATGGAGTCACAGCCTATATGCTGTAATAGAGAGATTTTTGCACACATGTTGATCTGGGACAGTTTCACTTGTGCACCTGTTGACCTATCATCTTGACAGATTTAACACTTGAATTGTTCTTTCTTTTTTCTTTCTTTCATCTCTTCCTTTAGCAAAATATTATGTTACATTAAAATAAGTCATAATTGGTTATATTAATATTAAGTGGCTACCAAAATTACATCTCTTTTTCTCCACCTCATTTATACACAAGGTAACATAGAGAGTATCACAAGAAAAAATGGATCTCTTTGATTCTCAGTGGTAGTGGGATAAAGAAAAAAAAGATTTTTGGAAAGATTAAAAATTTTAGAACAAAGTCTAGCAATTTTCATTTTAATATAGCATGAAGAGAAAGAATCTTAACCTATGAGGGAAATCAAGAAACTGGAAAAAGAAGTACACTAAAATTGTTGTAACGATTTTAAGGTTCTTTCTCTTCATGCTATATTAAAATGAAAATTACTAGATTTTGTTCTAAAATTTTTCTAAATCTTTCTTTAAAAAAATTGCATTAAAAAAATTGCATTAGTGACAAAATAGGGTAGATATCTATAATGGACAAAGAATCATTTCATATTTGTAAGAAAAAAACTAAACAAACTGAAAAGAAAAGTTAGTCAAACACTGAATAGGGTGTTTATGCTGTGCTTATTTGCTCAGTCATGTACAACTCTTCGTGACCCCATAGGCTATAGCCTGCCAGGCTCCTCTGACCATGGGGATTCTCCAGGCAAGAATACTGGAGTGGGTTGCCATGCCCTCCTGCAAAATATCTTTCCAACCCAGGGACTGAACCCAGGTCTCCCACATTGCAGACAGATTCTTTACTGTCTGAGCCACCAGGGAAGCCCATGAATATTTGAGTGGGTAGCCTTTCCCTTCCACAGGGGATCTTCCTGACCTGGAAATTGAACTGGGATCTCCTGCATTGAAGGTGGATTTTTTACCAACTGAGCTATTAAGGAAGCCCGAATATGGTGTTTATATAAGAGCAAATCTTTGTGGTCATATAAAATGTGAAAAGNGAGTGGACAGGAGGAAGGCAGAACAAGTGAAAAAAAAAAAGGACAAAACAAGAAAAGGAAAATTTTAAAATGTTATGTAGTAACTAATTACATGATTATGTATGCATATAAATTTAAATAATAATGATTAAAAAGAAAATATTAATGCCTAGGCCCATGGTTCCTAATCCAGTGTTCTATTATACTATACTACTCATAGACATTTTTTTAAATATCTTGTTTCCAGATGTGGAAATATTGGAATATTTGTGACTTATTTACCTTTAATATTACACTAATTATATAGAATGGGACTTTTTTTTTATTACTTATTGGCATTTTTCATGATTACTACACTTGACTAGTATTTCAATAACAAGGCCTACTGTTTTCCGTGCTGTAAAATTTTATTCACAGGAAATTAAGTTTAACAGTTTAAACAAAAAGGCCCATTACTTCTGAGAATCCTTTATATTCTAACCAGGATAGAAATTCCTTAATTAGGCCAAAGGATTAAAATTGTAAACGAGAACAATTTATTTCAGTAAAGCTGAGGGGTGGAAGAGAGTGCTTCAATTTAAAGAGATACACATTTTAATTTAATCTATTGAAACCACCTAGGAAAAACAACAAATAATCAAGGATACTCCAGAGTCTTTATTACATTTTATGCATGTTTTCAAAAATGCTCTGGGGAAGAGCCACTTCAGTAATAGTCAGAATTTGAATAGTGCAAGTTTGGAGGAGAAGCGGTTCAGATGGACTTAAGTAATAAAAGAGATCCAAGGGGAAGTAGCTCAGTGTTTACCTTTGATCTAAGGCTGAAGTTGCCTGTTGAATCTAGTGTACTCTATACAGAGATGTTCTATTTGCCTTGCTTTTAGAAACACGCCTCTATGTTATGCCAAAGTAATCTGGCACTTAAAATATTGATATGTTGCATTTATTACAAAATAATAAGTGGGCCAGTACTTACCTTTTGTGATGACAGACATACAATTTCAATCACTCACCAAAGTGTTCTGCTTAAACACAATGAAGTAGCCATATGTTGGCTATTTTTTTAACAGGATATTTGATATTATTCAGACACATCTGCTGCTGCTGTTGCTGCTAAGTTGCTTCAGTCGTGTCCGACTCTGTGCGAGTCCACCAGGCTCCCCCATCCCTGGGATTCTCCAGGCAAGAACATTGGAGTGGGTTGCCATTTCCTTCTCCAATGCATGAAAGTGAAAAGTGAAAGTGAAGTTGCTCAGTCGTGTCCGACTGTTAGCGACCCCATGGACTGCAGCCTACCAGGCTCTTCCATCCATGGGATTTTCCAGGCAAGAGTATTGGTGTGGGATGCCATTGACACATCTGTGGGATAACTATTTCAAAGTTTTTTTTTTTCTTTTTAAGAGTAACTGAAAGAACATTTTCTTACTCTCCCTGAAAAATAATAGCGGTTGAAGTAGAATAGATAAAAACACATCAATCTAGAATAGTTCCTATTATCTGCAGTAGTCCAATATTTACATAGTATCTACGCCCATTAAAGAAAGCAAACACGAGTCTGTTTAAAATATATTATTTATCTACACACTAGGGAACTACCAGCTGACAGTCACATTGCTTTACAAGAGAGAATTAACCAAGCCATTGTAAGATTAAGAAATGAGTTACATTTGATTAATTTATTTAAAAGAAAACAAAGCTAAAAGGGTCCATTCAGTTTAAATTGTGATACAGCTTGATTCTACAGTAAAAGCAAATCTGAAAACATACATTTCATCTATTGGAGGAATCATGGGGGAAAAATATATTTGCAGGTATAAATAATGACATACCTCAGGAATTAGGAAAGCCCATACATTGTTGATAATTTCTTCTTTCCTTTTTTCCCTTCTTTTTCCCTCTCTTTCTTCTTTCCTCCCTATGTCCCTTCTTTACTATCTCCTTAAATCAACATTGATTTACTGATTACTATGAGGGAAGTTTTAAGTCAGTTTTCCAAGAAATGAGCTGCTGTTGAAGAAATTTAAAAGACTACTTATTTCTACACTTATGAAAATAACAAAAGAACTGCTGATTTTAAAAATTCAGGTGAAATATTTGAGTAACGATAGAAGACTATGTGATAATTGACAACCCAATGCCAAGTGTTTGGAGGACAGGTTAGTGAGAGTTGGCTCATCTGTACAGAAATGTCTTCCTCTTGCAGGTGAAGGAAGTAGGTGGGGATGGTAGCAGTGAAGCATGGCAGTGATGGGCAGGGTTGGCAAGAAGAAAGTGCAAGCTTAAGGTAGAACATACTCTTGAGTGCTTGTGGTATACCTGTGCTAAGCGGTTTATAAGCATCAGTTTTTATGTTTACCATCTCAGTGAAGTATGAATGGTTTTGAGGCATCTGAGTTAAAACTTGTCCCAGGTCTTGTATCTGGACAGTAGAGAACAGATGCCAGGCTGGCTCCCAATTCCTCAGTGTGGGGTGATGCCTCTGAAATCATCCAACAGAATGAAAATATTCTACTAGATCAGATTAAAAATGGAAGTGGAGACAAGGCTGTTCCTAAACCTCAGTGCTGAAAAGTAGGTTTGGGCCTTTGCCTTAGAGACAATAAGGGAGATTGGAGGTAGTTGTAGGGAAGTTACATCATCAAAACACAGTTTCTACTTCCCATGTCTGTAATACAGTAGTGGAGCTCACAGGAGAGCTAGTGCTGTCTGCTAGTCAACAATTAGAAACTAGTTATCTGATGCCTCATAGTCAAGTGAATATCCACAGCTATTGAAGGCTGAGACCTCTGCATGATACATACTCATGACCTGAGCAGGAACAATCTAGATAGGTACTCTACATCTATATAGTGTATGTAGTACATACAGAAGACAATGTGATGGATTAAGCAGTGGATGGGAACTGAGTAGTCAGTAGGAATTTTGTAGGGATTATCATCTTTAATTATAGCAGCCTAAAAACTTATGTGCTATCATTACTTCCTTTTTCCAGTGAAGCAACTGAGGTTTAAAGAGCTTTAATAATCCTTCCAAGGTTGTTCAGTAAGTGACAGAATAGAGATTTGAATGCATTTTTCTCTCCAGAATCACAATTTAATTTTCCATTGGTGCATTCCCACTTCTCATAAGAAGTGGAATATCCCACTTACTTAACAACTCTATATTTATGGACTATAAGAGGGAATCCTTAAGATAAAATCAAAATGCAGTTTTCCATAATGATTCTATAAAAATACTAGGAAAAAAGCCTCAGTGAAAATTTGAAAATAGAATCCAGTTATCATTTTATAAGAGATATATACATAATAAAGCTAACAGGCTTATTTTGCATAAATAACTGAAATTATTTTTTAAACCAACTGTCAAGACATTTTGAGAAAAAAACTCATTTCCTTTACATATAGAAGTTATGTTTATTATTGTCATCTGACAGTATTTCTGCCTAATAACTTAATGTGTTGAATTCATAATTTAAATAAAACACAGAAAATTTTAGACACACTTTTTGGAAACCAGTCATTGCCATTGTGTTGGCTTTCACAGTGGAGCTGGAATTGGTTGTGTGCCTTTCAGATGAAATATTCTTTTATTAAAGGATGACTTCCTGACAGTTATTTATCTTGAGAGGCTATAAACCTTTGGATTAATTGCATGTTTTGTACAAATGTCAGTTACTGATTTTGTTTTGATGGATCTATTCATGTCCTGTTGGAGCTTTAGGTGAATTAAGGTATTGCTTATCATCAGTCTTCTTTCTCTGACCCTTGAAAAGTAAAAAATCGGTTGTCAGGAAAAAATCATTTTTTCTTACAGAGTCTTGAAGAGACAACAAACATATTCTTGGGCTGTTTGATAGAACTACAGAAGTACAGATAATGAGAATGAAATTGAAACTAGTTTTGCTCATTCTTACTGAACTGGCAACTTTCTGTAGATACCAAAATGAAATTTAATTAATAAGGATATGATTACATTTGCACACACTCCTTATTAATTTAAGTCCTAACCATTAGAATTCAATTCAGCAGTATAGAACTTCTTGTGTGTTAGTTTGGATCCATATACATAAGTGTTGCTTTTGTTGTAGTGTTTGCTTCACAATGCACAAGTGTGTAATGCATTACTGTCAAGTGAAGAGGAACTAAAAAGCCTCTTGATGAAGGTGAAAGAGGAGAGTGAAAAAGTTGGCTTAAAGCTCAACATTCAGAAAACGAAGATCATGGCATCTGGTTTCATCACTTCATGAGAAATAGATGGGGAAACAGTGCAAACAGTGGCAGACTTATTTTTGGGAGGCTCCAAAATCACTGCAGATGGTGATTGCAGCCATGAAATTAAAAGATGCTTACTCTTTGGAAGAAAAGTTATGACCAACCTAGATAGTATATTAAAAAGCAGACATATTACTTTGCCAACAAAGGTCCATCTAGTCAAGGCTATGGTTTTTCCAGTGGTCATGTATGGATGTGAGAGTTGGACTGTGAAGAAAGCTGAGTGCTGAAGAATTGATGCTTTTGAACTGTGGTGTTGGAGAAGACTCTTGAGAGTCCCTTGGACTGCAAGGAGATCCAACCAGTCCATCCTAAAGGAGATCAACCCTGGGATTTCTTTGGAAGGAATGATGCTAAAGCTGAAACTCCAGTACTTTGGGCACCTCATACGAAGAGTTGACTCATTGGAAAAGACTCTGATGCTGGGAGGGATTGGGGGCAGGAGGAGAAGGGGACGACAGAGAATGAGATGGCTGGATGGCATTACCAACTCAATGGACGTGAATTTGAGTATACTCCGGGAGTTGGTGATGTACAGGGAGGCCTGGTGTGCTGTAATTCATGGGATTGCAGAGTCAGATATGACAGAGCAACTGAACTGAACTGAACTAATTCTTTACATGTTGCATGCAACTTTAGATAATATTTTAGATAATGTTTTCTTATAATTAAGCTCATTAAGTGGTTCCCAGTGACTATGACTCTCTTCTTCCCAAGCTGAAGTTACTTGACATCTGTATGTTGCTGTTTAGTCACTCAGTAATGTACGTCTCTTTGAGACCCCATCAACTGTAGCCCACCAGGCTCCTCTGTCCATGGGGGTGCTCCAGGCAAAAATACTGGAGTGTGTTGCCATGTTCTCCTCCAGGGCATTTTCCCAACCCAAGGATCGAACCCAGGTTTCCTGCATTGAAGGCAGATTCTTTACTATCTGAGCCACCAGGGAAGACCAAGAATACCGGAGTGGGTAGCTTATCCCTTCTTTAGGGGATCTTCCAGACTCAGGAATTGAACCAGGGTCTTTTGATTACAGGCAGATTATTTACCATCAGTCAAATCACCATCACAGTCTCTGAGGTTAATTACTATTTAGGGGAGATATGAATGTCTCTGGTTTAGTCTTTCACTTTTTAGAGCTTTATTTGAAGTATTTTTTAACATAGATAATTTATAATATTGTGTTAATTTCAAGTGTATGGCAAATTGATTGAGTTATACATATACATATAGATACATACATCTATTATTTTTCAGATTCTTTTCCATTATAGATTACTACAAGATATTTAGTATAGTTCCCTGTGCTATAGAGTAAGTCCTTGTTTTTTAACTATTTTACATAGAGTAATCTGTCTGCCTTAGGGCTTCCCTAGTGGCAAAGTGGTAAAGAATCTGCCTGCTCTTCAGAAGATGCAGGAAACCTGAGATCCATCCCTAGGTCAGGAAGATCCCCTGGAGGAAGGCATGGCAACCCACTCCAGTATTCTTGCCTAGATTGTCCCTTGGACAGAGAAGCCTGGCAAGCTATAGTCCAGAGGGTCACAAAGAGTCACACAAGACTGAAGTGACTGTTGCTGCTCAGTTGCTCATCTGTGTCCCTCTCTTTGTGATCCCATGGACTGGAGCATGCCAGCCTTCCCTGACCTTCATCTTCTTCTGGACGTTGCTCAAACTCATGTCCATTAAGTCGGTGATGCCATCCAACCATCTCGTCCTCTGTCATCCCCTTCTCCTCCAACCTTTAATCTTTCCCAGCATCAGAGTCTTTTCTAATGAGTCAACTCTTCACATCAGATGGCCTAACTATTGCGGCTCCAGCATCAGGCCTTCTAATGAATATTCAAGATGGATTTCCCTTAGGATTGACTAGTTTGATCTCCTTGCAGTCCAAGGGACTCTCAAGAGTCTTCTCCAACACACAGTTCAAAAATATCAGTTCTTCAACACTCAGCCTTCTTTGTGGTCCAATTCTCGCATTCATACATGACTACTGAAAAATCCATAGCTTTGACTCTACAGGCCTTTGTCAGCCAAGTAATGTCTCTGCTTTTTAATATGCTACTAGGTTTGTCATAGCTTTTCTTCCAAGGAATAGGCATCTTTTAATTTCATGACTGGAGTCACCATCTGGAGTGATTTTTGGAGCCCAATAAAATAAAGTCTGTTTCCATTGTTTCCCCATCTATTTGCCATGAAGTGACAGTACTATATGCGGTGATCTTGGTTTTATGAATGTTGAGTTTCAAGCCAGCTTTTTCACTCTCCTATTCTACCTTCATCAAGAGGCTCTTTAGTCCTCTTCACTTTCTGCCATAAGGATGGTATCATCCACATATCTGAGGTTATTTGGCATTTCTCCTGGCAATCTTGATTCCAGCTTGTGCTTCATCTAGTTCAGCATTTTGCATGATGCACTCAGAGGATGAGATGGTTGGATGGCATCTCTGACTCAATAGACATGAGTTTGAGTAAACTCCAGGAGTTGGTGATAGACAGGGAGGCCTGGCATATTACAGTCCATGAGGCCGCAAAGAATCGGACACAACTGAGAGACTGAACTGAACTGAACTCTGCATATAGGGCTTCCCTGGTGGCTCAGCTGGTAAAGAATCTGCTTGCAATGTGGAAGACCTGGCTTTGATCCCTGAGTTGAGAAGATCACCTGGAGAAGGGAACGGCTACCCACTCCAATATTCTGGCCTGGAGAATTCCATGGATTGTATACTCCATGGGGTTGCAAAGAGGCAGATGACTGAGTGACTTTCACCTCTCTTTTCTCTGTATAGAAGTTGAATGAGCTGGGTTACAATATACAGCCTTGACATACTCCTTTCCCAATTTTGAACCAGTCTGTTGCTCCATGTCCAGTTCTAGCTGTTGTGGCTTGACTTACCACAGCAGTACTGTGGCCACTGCTGAATTTTCCACATTTGTTGGCATTTTGAGTGCAGCACATTAGCAACATGCATGTCACTGACCACACGTGTGTGTGTGTCTATGTTAATCCCAAACTCCCAATTTATTCCCCCACAACCCCTCTGTCTTCTTGATAGTCGTGTTTATTTCTATGTCTGAGTCTGTTTATGTTTTGCAAACAGTTTCTTTGTGTCATTTTTTAGATTCCACCTATAAGTGATATCATATGATATTTGTCTTTGACTTACTTCACTTAATATGATGATCTTTAGGTCCATCAATGTGGCTGCTTATAATATTATTCCTTCATTATGGCTAAGTAATATTGTATTGTTTGTGTATATGTGTGTGTGTATGTATATATGGGTGTGTATATGTATATATATGGAGAAGGCAATGGCACCCCACTTCAGTACTCTTGCCTGGAAAATCCCATGGACGGAGGAGCCTGGTGGGCTGCAGTCCATGGGGTCGCTGAGAGTCGGACACGACTGAGAAACTTTACTTTCATGCACTGGAGAAGGAAATGGCAACCCACTCCAGTGTTCTTGCCTGGAGAATCCCAGGGACAGGGGAGCCTGATGGGCTGCTGTCTATGGGGTCGCACAGAGTTGGACACGACTGAAACGACTTAGCAGCAGCATTTGTATATACACACTATATCTTCTTTATCATCCATCTGTCTGTGGATATTTAGCTTGCTTCCATTTCTTTTCTATTGTAAATAATTCTGCAGTGAGATTTGGAGTGCTTGTACATTTTTGAATTAGCTTTATAACAATCTTTCTGAATCTCAATTTCCTCATTTCTGTTTCAGTACACTTTGCACTGTTGAAATACATATCAATAAATTATCATTATTACTTGTGCTAGTCCATCAATAATCAGAGAAATATCATCAAAATATGTTTGCATTTCTCCCATGTTAATATTATGTCTATTTCCTCTAATAAAGCTCCAGTTCTTTGATCATAGTCTTGAAGCATCACTTAGTCTGTGCTCTCATGGCATTTTTGTCTTGTATTTCTTAGTCTTCTCTACTTTGAGACTGAAGAATGCTCCAGATTTATAAACTCATGCATGAGTCTTGCTATCTGGAATCTAATTATCAGACGATTGACTGCTTACCTGGGTTTTTGCACATTGTCCAATATTATGTTTCTTATCACCAGGCTGTGGCCACCTCTCAGGCTGCCATAAAGACGCTTAGAGAATTCTGGCCTCAGGTATTCTGCAAGTAATGCCCTCTAACTACTGGGTCAAAAGTCATTTTAGTTGATGACCTCTCTCATTCTTAGAAGTAATATGGTTGCCTGCATACCTCTGATTCAATTCAGCTCTTGATTTCTTGCATACAGGCCATTCCACTCTTGTCCCATTGAAACCATTTCAAACAATCTATCAATCTGGTCCTGATTGTTTTTTATAATTAAAATAAATTTTTGTATAAGCTAGGTAGTAAGACTATGAGGACTGGTTTAGTCAGACAGGCTAGTTGGTAATAAACATATTCCTGGAGAGAAGTGGAATTATCACTAAATAGAATGATTTCTTTTCTATTAATTTCTATGACATGATGACATGTCAGTTGATCCTTAATGGATGAATAATTTTAGTGCCAATTTGTAATCATCTTTCCCAAAGATAACTTAAATGCATTTTCCAGCCTGCCAATAATCTGTCACAAGGGTACTGTATGNGTACTGTATGACTTCTTATCTGATTTTTAAAATTCTTTCTTGGTTTTTAGTTTGACAAGAAATAGTATAAGTGTAGTCATATAAAAAGATGACCACTTATGAATATTACATATCCTGATTGCCATTCCCTCATCTTTTCATGTATACCAATGGCATTAATATTAAAACAAAATTAGATTCTGCTGTGGCTATTTTCTTTAGCATACTTGTTGGTGCCATTAGTTTACAGGAAATAAAATGAATTGCCTCAGACTTAATGAGGCCTTAAGAGAGTATAAAGACAAAAAACAAAACACTTTATTTAAAGGTAAATGCAAATAGTTGCAAAGAGTTCATGGAAAGGTAGATAAATTATTTACAGTTGCTTCCTTTCTAGAGTATATATTTTAGGAAGAGAGGTCAAAAAACTAAAAACCCTAATTGGGCCAACTAGATAACATAACATAAAATGCTAGAGCCTAGGGACTGATGTACATAGTGAACTGAAGGGCTCATGCTTTGTCTAAAATAGCCAGGCATCCTCCATCCTCCACCCTCCATCCTCCTTCAGAAGTGGAAATTCCAGACCAGTGATATTAGATCTTTAAATTAAAAGATGTGACCAGAAGCAAAAGGAGAAAAAAGAATCAGAAATTCTTAAAAACTTCTTATTCTGATTGTTAATAAAATACAAGATATAGGAGTACCAAATGTTGATTCATACACACTTTGGGTATTTTATATATTGTTAGTTTGTCTTGTCTACAATATAATTGAATTCAGAAAAAAATCAGAACAATTTTGTTCCCTTCATATCTCTCTGTTTATACATTTATTAAATACAGCCCAACATGGTACATATAGCCTAAACCTATAGAGAGAGGTCTAGAACAATGTAGAAATAAGGACATTTCAGTTCTTTGAGAGAGATATTGAGGAAACTCTGCCCAGCAACAGCATGTGCACATTTCCAGTTTGCTGTCCTCATACAAGCTTCGTTTTTCTAAAAATAACAAGCAAAAGAAGCAATTCTGCTTTGCATGACTTTCTTGCTTAGGACTCAAGTTTTTTTTTTTTTTTTTTTCTGTTAATTTCATATGGGCAGAAAATTAGTTCAATTATCCCAAACAGCATGACTTAATTTGGAAAAATGTATGTATATTTTTAAAGACTTTAAAAATAGTCTGCTGGTCAGTCAGGAAAAGTAATGCTAAAGGTGGAAATTAACAGAAGTTGCTTAGTTGTTACTTATTTCTAACAGTTAGCTTAACGGAGTTCACTATAATTATGTGACATGATTATGGCTATGAAAAGAGCAGTGGGTGACTCTAAGAAAAATCAGAGCTCTGGTTTTAACTTTATACCAGTTTAAACATTATGTAGCCAAAGGCAACCGTGAACCTATATGAAAATAAGTGTGTGCCCATATTTCAAGAATTAAAACAAGGATTTGGTGTAGCGGGCTCTAAGGAATTAAATGTTTTCTTCTATTATGTTTGTGTCTTTGTCTTCATTGGAGTTCGTTAGGAAATTCCAAACCCACTGGCTAATAAGAAACTGAATCACAATTTGTGTATATAGAAATCATAAAAATGATGAAGACTAAGGAAAGGGCATGGGGATATTTGTGTTAACCATGTTTAATGTGTGGCCTGACCAAGTTTCTGAAAATGATTATGTATATTTCACTTCTTTGCTTGCTAAATTTTAGGATAAATGAAGCATACTTTATAGTTGTTTGATGTATTATGTACTTCATACAGTATGTAAATGGATTACAAATATTAAATAATGTTCACGTGATATGTAAATATTCCATAGTAGGTAATTAAAGTATATTCATTAAAAAAAAGTCTATTAAGAACTCATGTGATATAGTAAAAAATAGCCAAAATGCTTATCAGAGAGTTCATGGGATGTTTTCTCCAATACATTTTTTTCTATTTCAATCATTTTGTTCTTATTTTTATTATTTCCTTCTTTTAAATTTCATTTGAGTTTATTTTGCTGTATTTTTCTAAAGTTTTGAAATTGAAGTAATCATTAATTTTGTTTTCTTACATACTAGTTTAAGA
>SJYQ01104699.1:12760-23291 GCA_006410935.1 Redunca redunca | reverse complement strand
AAAATATCAAGACCTAGTATATAACACATGATATCTGAAAACTACATCAAATATTTTGTCAAAAAATCTGAACAGAGGAAATAATAACTGGCATGGAATCCTTGGATAACTTGTAGTCAGATGTCTATTTTCTCATGGCTGGGAAAACTTTGTCTTCTTCTTTTATTTTTAATATTATCAAGCAAAGGCAAACTTATCAGTGTTATGGCAGAAGGAAAAGCTATATGCATTTAGCTCTGAATTCTTTTTGTTACAGATAAAAATATCAGAAAGCTAACAAAACAGACTAAAATTGTATTGTTTTTCTGGGTGTGAAAATGAATCTATACTCTCACAACATAAATGTGAGCTTGGAGTAGTTTTTCAATATTGAAAAGGATTTTGCATTTTATTTGTCCCCCCTCTTTTTCTCTTGTGGAATCCATCTTTTGGTCAACAATGCACAACAGTGTGAAATGAAAGGTTTTGAACACAGTTATATATAAGAGATTCACTTTTTGAACTCTGTAGAAAATCCCTTGGTTTAATATGATCTTCTGTTTCTGATTTCATGAGCTCTGTGAAGTAACTAAGTTAGCAAAAGAATTTCATAATTGGCTGCTTTTTCCCCCAAATTAATCCATGTGGCTAGTTTTCATATATTTAAGGTATATATTATTCCTGGATTTAAAATTTAGACAGAAACATTTACAAATAAAGAAGTGATCTATCACAACATAGCATCCATAGTTAAATATTTGTTAGGGAGATTGCATCTTATTTCCAGGAAAAATCAAAAGCTTAGTTTATGAAATAAAAGTTTACAGCAAAGATACTGAATTTTCCTAAACAGTTAAAGTGCATTGGGCTATTTTTCGCCATCTTCATTAGAAGAAATGTGGCGTTTGACTCAGAAGGTGTTTGACTACAGATTACTAATTTGACCAGTTATTTTTAAAGATTTTGCATCGCCATAACTATTTGATAGAACATTCTAGGTTAGAATTTTAAGTTTTAATATGAATATGCTTATTTAACTTATATGCAGAGTACATCATGAGAAACGCTGGGCTGGAAGAAGCACAAGTTGGAATCAAGATTGCCAGGAGAAATATCAAGAACCTCAGATATGCAGATGACACCACCCTTACGGCAGAAAGCGAAGAACTAAAGAGCCTCTTGAGGAAAGTGAGAGAGGAGAGTGAAAAAGTTGGCTTAAAGCTCAACATTCAGAAAACTAAGATCATGGCATCTGGTCCCATTACTTCATGGCAAATAGATGGGGAAACAGTGACTGATTTTTTTTTTTCTGGGCTTCAAAATCACTGCAGATGGTGACTGTAGCCATGAAATTAAAAGATGCTTACTCCTTGGAAGGAAAGTTATGACCAACTTAGACAGCATATTGAAAAGCAGAGACATTAGTTTGTCAACAGAGCTCTGTCTAGTCAAGGCTATGGTTTTTCCTGTGGTCATGTATGGATGTGAGAGCTGGACTATAAAGAAAGCTGAGGGCCGAAGAATTGATTCTTTTGAACTGTAGTGTTGGAGAAGACTCTTAATGAGTCCATCCTAAAGGACTGGGTGTTCATTGGGAGGACTGATGTTGAAGGTGAAACTCCAGTACTTTGGCCACCTGATGCAAAGAGCAGACTCATTTAAAAAGACCCTGATGCTGGGAAATATTGAGGGTAGGAGGAGAAGGGGACGACAGAGGATGAGATGGTTGGATGGCCTCACCAACTCAATGGACATGGGTTTGGGTGGACTCTGGGAATTGGTGATGGATGGGATCACAAAGAGTTGGACACAACTGAGTGACTGAACTGAATTGAATATGATTTTAAGCATACCAGTTATAATGTTGTGATAAAGTAACTTTCTTTGCAGATTTAATTTATTGTTTAATTTGCATAAAATGCCAGTAAACAGTTTACAAATAAGGTTTACCTCATTTCATTGGATGCTGCAAATTCAGTCTTTTCTAAACTAGAGAGATCTGCATAAATGTTGATTCTTAGATTTATACACTATTACCTGACATAGGTAATTCTAAAGTAAGCAGAATTCTATCACAAAAACGGTCTCCAAAAGGAATTCTCTTGAATGAATTTGCAACTCTTTTGATACTCTTACTTTAAGACATTGAGTATCATTTATTAAATAAAGTACCTTTTGATTATTAATCTGGTTTTCCTTATATTTTATTTTGATACTGAAAGATGATCTTATATAGAATTTAGCCTGCTGGCTACATACTGAATGCCTTTTTATGCTGATCACAGAGGCAAAATGATATATAAGAATCTTTGGACACTGCCCACATGTAATTGACAGTCTAATAGGGGAAACTGACAGTTAGGTAAGCAATTATACAACTTCATAGTGCCAATCTGCTATTAATATTAGCATATTACCTAAATATTTTAGGCTCTGTTTCCTTATCTATATAGTGGGCAGAACTCTCTACTAAATATGAATGTTCTGAAGATACTGAAAGCAACTGATAATCTCCATGGTTAAATGTGCTGTTACTGCTGACTTAATGGACATGAGTTTGAGTAAACTCTAGGAGATAGTGAAGGACAGGGAAGCCTGGTGTGCTACAATCCTGTTGGATATGACAGAGAGACTGAACGATAAATCTAGTATACATTCTTACCCCAAATTTATATTATTTTGCCTGTTGACTATGAAGATTATCAATTTAAATATGGAAATGTAATCATAACAGAATTTTTTTTTGCTTGAGTTAAATTCCTATGTTAATTTATTTAATTTTCTCTCCTTTACATCAGTTCAGTCACTCAGTCATGTGAACCCATGCACTGCAACACGACAGGCTTCCCTGTCCATTACCAAATCCTGGAGCTTACTCAAACTCATGTCCATTGAGTTGGTGATGCCATTCAACCATCTCGTCCTCTGTTGTCCCCTTCTCCTCCTGCTTTCAATCTTTGCCAGCATCAGGGTCTTTTCCAGTGAGTCAGCTCTTTGTATCAGGTGGCCAAAGTACTGGAGTTTTAGCTTCAGCATCAGTCCTTCCAATGAACACCTAGGACTGATCTCCTTTAGGATGGACTGGTTGGATCTCCTTGCAGTCCAATGGACTTTCAAGAGTCTTCTCCAACACCACAGTTCAAAAGCATCGATTCTTCAGCACTCAGCTTTCTTTATAATCCAACTCTCACATTTATACATAACTACTGGAAGAACCATAGTTTGAGTAGATGGACCTTTGTTGCCAAAATAATGTCTCTGCTTTTTAAATGCTGTTGGAGAAGGTGTGGAGAAAAGGGAACCCTCTTACACTGTTGGTGGGAATATAAACTAGTACAGCCACTATGGAGAACAGTGTGGAGATTCCTTAAAAAACTGGAAATAAAACTGCCTTATGACCCAGCAATCCCACTGCTGGGCATACACACCAAGGAAACCAGAATTGAAAGAGACACGTGTACCCCAATGTTCATCACAGCACTGTTTATAATAGCCAGGACATGGAAGCAACCTAAATGTCCATCAGCAGATGAATGGATAAGAAAGCTGTGGTACATATACCCAGTGGAGTATTACTTAGCCATTAAAAAGAATACATTTGAGTCAGTTATAAGGAGGTGGATGAAACTGGAACCTATTATACAGAGTGAAGCAAGCCAGAAAGGAAAACACCAATACAGTATACTAACTCATATATATGGAATTTAGAAAGATGGTAATGATAACCCTGTATGCGAGACAGCAAAAGAGACACAGATTTATAGAACAGTCTTTTGGACTCTGGGAGAGGGAGAGGGTGGGATGTTTTGGGAGAATGGCATTGAAACATATATAATATCATATATGAAATGAATAGCCAATCCAGGTTCGATGCATGAGACTGGATGCTTGGGGCTGGTGCACTGAGATGACCCAGAGGGATGGTACGGGGAGGGAGGAGGGAGGGGGCGTTTAGGATGGGGAACATGGGTATACCTGTGGTGGATTCATGTTGATGTATGGCAAAACCAATACAATATTGTAAAGTAATTAACCTCAATTAAATAAATTTATATTAAAAGAAAAACACAAAACAACAACAAAAAATGCTGTCTAGTTTAGTCGTAGCTTTTCTTCCAAGTAACAAGCATCTTTTAATTTCATGGCTGCAGTCACCATTTGTAGTGATTTGGGAGCCCCAAAAATAAAGTCTCTCAATGTTTCCATTGTTTCCCCGTCTATTTGCCATGAAGTGATGGGACTGGATGCTATGATCTTAGTTTTCTGAATGTTGAGTTTTAAGCCAACATTTTCACTCTGCTCTTTCACTTTCATCAAGCGGTTCTTTAATTCTTAGCTTTCTGCCATATGGGTGGTGTTATCTGCATAACTAAGATTATTGGAATTTCTCCTGGCAATCTTGATTCTAGCTTCTGCTTCATCCAGCCCAGCATTTCTCATGATGTACTCTGAATATAAGTTAAATAAGCATGGTGACAATATACAGCCTTGACGTACTCCTTTTCCGATTTGGAACCAGTCTGTTGTTCCATGTCCAGTTCTAACTGTTGCTTCCTGACCTGCATACAGATTTCTGAAGAGGCAGGTCAGGTGGCCTGGTATTCCTATCTCTTTCAGAATTTTCTACAGTTGTGGTGATCCACAGTCAAAGGCTTTGGCATAGTCAATAAAACAGAAAGAGATGTTTTTCTGGAACTCTCTTGCTTTTTCCATGATCCAGTGGAAATTGGCAATTTGATCTCTGGTTACTCTGCCTTGTCTAAATCCAGCTTGAACATCTGGAAGTTCATGTACTGTTAAAACCTGGCTTGAAGAATTTTAAGCATTACTTTACTAGCATATTTTTTTACTAGCTATTTTTTGTTTTAGAAAGGATAACAGTAAACAGGGAAGATGATTTTGATTTTATGTTTTTAATAAGCATAAACACTTTAATTTGAAGAATGTGCAAAAGCTAGATTATGTAAGATAGTATTAAATTTCTAAAGTAAAACTTGTATTTAGATGAATAGTACTTCTGATAACCCTGTATTTTGTCAGGATGAGAACTGCTTGGATTTACCATTTCTGACTTTGAGTAGAAAATTACTATTTTAGTTAAAGCAGGCTTTTCAAACATTCTGTACATTCAGAATCTCTCTTAGAGAATAACTAGGAGGATTCAAAGTGATTGATTTGGTTGAAAATGTCAATTCTGAAAAATTCAAGGCATACATAATTTCATAAGCATGAATAAATTTTGCTACCACAGGTAGAAAGAGAAACATGGCACTGGATTGTTCCTCAAAGTGGAGCCCAGGCCCTCAGCAGGTGGCGCACTCCAGAAACACTTCTCCGACCTTGCTCCTTTCTGTTCTGTTCATTTTATTCAGTTGATTACAGACTATACCAATTCTGTTCATTTCTCTTTTTCATTCTCTTCTGTTGATTCCTCTCAGAATAATCTTTCCATTTTTCCATACAACATTTATATTATAGAATGTCACTTTTTAATGTTTTGATTTTTAGGCATTTCTCATTATTTTAAGCATTGCTCATTATCTTCTAATAGCATATTTTACAATGAATGGAAGATAATTGTATTTTAATATTCATTTCTAAATTGTTCTATCCTTTTAGCTGTTNTTTTTAAAAAAATTTCTTTGTTCAAAAATTAACATATAAACTTTAAATGAAGGTTAATGTGTAGACTCTTTAACATTTTTTTCTGGTTTAAAAAAAAAACAGATATTTCTGTCTTATTTTGCAACTCTCATTTACACTTTCCTATGCATCAGGGGAAAACTGGTGCACATAAAGTGAATAGTTCAACAAGCACCTAGGTTCATATTCACCTGGCATTTCCCAAAGACTACTCAGAGGTGATTTAATCCTGGTGTTTGGATGTAAACTTAGTACCCCTGCTGGGTAAGTGGACAGTTTTCTAGTGTGACAGAATACACACAATAAGAAGAGGTTCACTGTAGCAACAAGAATGGTTGGGGGAAAATGGCTTGGCATTTTATCATATGGCTGTATATAGATTTGTCTCAGAAAAATTCAGTGTTTTCTTGCAGCTGTGATTTGGAGGTAAGTAGGAAAGACTTTCAGAAAGGACCTGGTTCAGAAGCATCCTGTAAAGGCAATAGGTAATTTTTATTATCACCTGTCAGGTTGTCAGAGCATTGAGACTTCTGTAATTATTGACTTTTAATGCATAGCCTCAAAGTACATAAGCCAAAATAAATTATTAAAATGATGCCTGTGCTGGGGAATATTTTTGTGGGGGGAAAAAACCCTCATATATGTTAAAATGCTTAATCATCAATATTATATGTACAATTTATAGAAGATGAGCTGAAGAGTTTAATTGAAACCACCATTGTTTATTTAGCTGTTGCTACTTTCCAATAATGTAAATGCCTTTTACAGACTTGTATTTTACTAGCTTTCTGGTATGTACAAAAACAAAGTTACAGTCTGGCTACACCCTCTCACACCAGTATAGTTTCTGCCCACTTCTGCTAAATATGAAAATATATTCATTAATATAACCAATTGAATAATATCCCTGTTTAAATATGCTATCAGTGAATCATAATTAGTAGAGAGCTTGCAAAGTTGAAATGGAAAAATGAATTCTCATTTTTGCATTGTAATCATTAATGTTATGTGATCATTTAATTGTGCTTTAAAATTGTGAATCAATAATTATTTATATGGTAATGGTATCAGCAAACTAAAAAGTCAAATTAATAAGATATTTTATTAGGAGCAAAATTATGATCAAGAACCACTATAACAGAAATAATTTTAACAATTAAATTTTCTTGGCAAATATATTTGAAAGTACCATAACTTAACTTTTAGGAGATACTGTAATAATTTCAATTCAAGATAGATAGGCTGATAGTGTATGTTGGACACCTGGATGAAAATAGGTATGTGATGGGCCCTTTACTGAGGAAATTACACTGTAATTGATATTGAAACTATTAGACACATGTATGTATAAAGATACAAGTCTTAGAGAGGAAGAAATAGATCATCTAGGGATCAAAAGTAGATAAGTTCACATAAAATTGGCCATCAGAGAGCTAATCATCAGGTAGCTATTATTTGAAATAGATTTTAACATATTAGTAAATTTTTCCACAGATGCAGATGAATGTAATGGCAAAGGAAATATTTCATGCCACAAATGTTTCCTTAAATAGATTTACCCATCTCTTGTTGGTGTTCGCATATTCTTCAAACAAGCCTTCTTTGGAGGCACTTTGTATTATAATTTTATCATTGGAAAACATCAGTTCAGTTCAGTAGCTCGGCAGGCCCCAATTTTTGAGACCCCTTGAAGTGTAGCACACCAGACCACCTTGTCCATCACCAACTCCCAGAGCTTGCTCAAACTCATATGCACTGAGTCAGTGACATCATCCAACCATGTCATCCTCTGCTGTGTCCTTGTCCTCCTGCCTTCAATCTTTCCCAGCATCAGGGTCTTTTCCAATAAGTCAGTTCTTCACATCAGGTGGCCAAAGTATTGGAGTTTCAGCTTTAACATCAGTCCTTCCAATGAACACCCAGGAGTGATCTCCTTTAGGATGGACGGGTTGGATCTCCTTGCAGTCCAAGAACTCTCAAGAGTCTTCTCCAACACCACAGTTCATAAGCATCAGTTCTACAGCACTCAGCTTTCTTTATGATCCAATTCTCACATTCATACATGATTACTGGAAAAACTGTAGCTTTGACTCGACAGTCCTTTGTCAGAAAAGTAACATCTCTGCTTTTTAATACGCTGTCTAGGTTGATCATAGCTTTTTCAAAGAGCTCTTCAAGGAGCAAGTGTCTTTTTATTTAATGGCAGCAGTCACCACCTGCAGTGATTTTGGAGTCCAAGAATATAAATTCTGCCACTATTTCCATTGTTTCCCCATCTACTTGCCATGAAGTGATGGGACAGGATGCCATGTCCTTAGTTTTCTGAATGTTGAGTTTTAAGTCAGCTTTTTCACTCTCCTCTTTTATCATCATCAAGAGGCCCTTCAGTTCCTCTTTGCTTTCTGCTGTAAGGATGGTGTCATCTGCATATCTGAGGTTATTGATTTTTCTCCTGGCAATCTTGATTCCATCTTGTGCTTCATCCAGCCCAGCATTTTGTATGATGTAGTATGCATTTAAATTTAATAAGCAAGGTGACAATGTATAGCCTTGATGTACTCCTTCCCCAATTTGGAACCAGCCTGTTGTTCCATGTCTGGTTCTAACTACTGCCTCTTGACCCACATACAGATTTCTCAGCAGGCAGGTAAGGTGTTCTGGTATTCCGATCTCTTTAAGAATTTTCCAAGGTTTCTGGTGATCTACAACTGTGGTGTTTAGACTTTTGAGAGCCCCTTGGGCTGCAAGGAGATCCAACCAGTCCATTCTAAAGGAGATCAGTCCTGGGTGTTCTTTGGAAGGAATGATGCTAAAGCTGAAACTCCAGTACTTTGGCCACCTCATGCAGAAGAGTTGACTCACTGGAAAAGACTCATGCTGGGAGGGATTGGGGGCAGGAGGAGAATGGGACGACAGAGGATGAGATGGCTGGATGGCATCACTGACTCGATGGACGTGAGTCTGAGTGAACTCCGGGAGTTGGTGATGGACAGGGAGGCCTGGAGTGCTGCGATTCATGGGGTCGCAAAGAGTCAGACATGACTGAGCGACTGAACTGAACTGAACACAGTCAAAATCTTTTGCATAGTCAATAAAGCAGAGGTAGATGTTTTTCTGGAGCTCTCTTGCTTTTTCGATGATCCAACTGATGATAGCAATTTGATCTCTGCCTTTTTTAAATCCAGCTTGAAACTCTGGAAGTTCTTGATTCATGTTCTGTTGAAACCTGGCTTGGAGAATTTTGAGCATTTCTTTACTAGTGTGTGAGATGAGTGCAATTGTGCAGTAGTTTGAACACTCTTTGGCATTGCCTTTCTTTGGGATTGGAATGAAAACTGACCTTTTCCAGTCCTGTGGCCACTGCTGAGTTTTCCAAATTTGCTGGCATAGTGGGTGCAGCACAATATGGAAAGCATAACAACTTTATTTGAATTAGAATTTACAGAAAGTTAAGCTGAAAGGAATCATCTTGGCTATAGGGATATTCTGAATCGAACACTCAGGGCAGTACTTTTCCAGTGGGGAAGGAAATAACCACATCAGAGGATTCCCATTAAAGGTTCTGGGAAGGCAACAACTTATATGTCACTGAAATAGAATTTAAAAATGAGAAATATTGTTGTAAAAAAAATATAACTGTAGGGGGCTAATGGGAAAGGTGACAGAAATAGTTGTGGGCATATTCTGAAGTTTTGGATATTATAGTAGTATGTGTGGCTCTACAGGTTGTATCCTACATAACCTGGGGGGTTGTCATTCACAGCTGGGTTATGTGCACATCCTGAACAGCCAGGCATCGTGAACTTTGTACTTGATTTGGATAACATAGAGAATCTTTGAGTTGTTTTCACATCTCAGAATGGCATGATTATTCTTGAACCTTAAGGAAATGAATTTTGCAGTTTTCTGATTCAAATTCCAGAAATATGAGTGTTGACTATATCAAACTTCATGGTCTTTTAGAGACATAAACTAGATTTGTAACTTTTCCAGAAGCATGAGTAAAAAACAAATACGACTCTAAACCTTTTTCTCCAGTGGCCTCTCAAAGAAGAATTGTTGTACCCTGATAGAACTAGAAAGGTCATGATTGGGACACATAAGAGAGATTAGTTCTCTTTTGAATATTTCAAATTACTATGAATGATTTTATTACACTAAATGGACAAATTGCCCTAATTCTCCTGACAGGGCTTTATTTTTCTTTGTCTTCTCTTTCAGGCTGAAGTCATTGATGTGAGTTATGGAAATGCAGATGACTTAAAGCGGATTAAAAAAATGAAAAATGTCACAAATCGGATTGCACTCTTGAAATTAGGAAAATTGCCACTACTTTATAAGGTTAGTCCAGTGCCCATCATTTGGTTGTGGGGTGAATAGTTTGTTTAGTTGGGGTTACATGTGTATCTGGGAACATGAAGAGAGAGAGTGTATGTATGTATGTGTGTGTGAGTGAGAATGTGGAGAGAGAGAGAGAGAGGCATAATGTGTCACAGGAAGATAATTTTTCCAAAATGGCTAATTTCATATTAAAGTCTTTAATATATTGTGCTTGTGGGACTTTCATAAAATTGGCATTCCCTTTATAATATCTATCTGGAATGGTAAAAATGAGAACCACAGTGTCCTCTTCTTATGACATCTGTGAAACTTCTAATCTGTTATCTAATTATCATGTGCTTTATGTTACACTAGTATCTTGCAGATTTACATTCCTCAGTGATTAATTTTGTCGACTGTATAACTTCATAGTTACTGGCTGTGCTCAGAAATTTAATTAAAGTATAATATACTAAGAAGAGGCAGAGTTTTGATTTATTTTATTTAAATAGAAGTTTATTAACACTCATCCACTAGATGCATTTACATAATTAAAGCAGTTCAATATAAGTATCTCATAATGAGCCAT
>SJYQ01104698.1:411528-436510 GCA_006410935.1 Redunca redunca | reverse complement strand
TGAACTGGGATTTTAGGTTCAACTTGCTCTAGTTCCTTAAGGAAAAAAATGGAGTAAAAAAAGTAAATACTTGTCTTGCAAAGATATGCATTTAAGTCAAGGATTCACGCTACAAATAAAACTACAAAGCAAGTGCATTTTGATATCATTTTCTGAGAGATGGGAGTTTTTAGGCTCAGAGTCCTTTTATTTCACCACTTACAAGAAAATTCCTTAAAAATCTGGCAAAGAAAGAAAAGATATTTAGGGGAAGAGGAAAACAAACGACTTTTCCTTTCTGATTTTTATTAGCACCATTTTTTTTTAAAGTCTTCCCCCTATAGGAAGGCTCTTCAAAATCAATGGTCTATTTGGGGAGGGGGTGATTCACAAGTTTGCATTTGAGGATATGAGACTGCGGTGAATGAGGAAGGGAGTAGGTGGCATAAAATTGAAACTTCATTTGAAAAATTCCAGCGTCTATTGGCTGCAGCGATTTCACTTGTATAATGAGTAGCCCTATTCCAGCTCACCCTGACCACACCCACTTGGAAAGTCCAGGGTGCACTTCGCATTTTAAATGTCTGCACACCAGAACAAAAAGTACAATCGCTGTTGCTCAATTGCTAGTCAAATAACTTAGCACTGGGGAATTCCAGATGTTACTTAGGGAATTTTATGCTGGTGCATCTCAATAAAGAACTGAAAGTAAGCACAAGAAGAAGAAAAAAAGCCTTATCTTTGCTCTAGATTTTGCAAAGGGGAAATTTCAACAGCTTGCAATTGTTGCCACACTTCTGCCAAGACACAAGGCTTGAGCGATCTTTTTGGTTCATTTGTTTGAATGTTTATTTAGCTAGTTTTTCTGACTATGTAAACTGAATGGATATTGGCTCTGGATATGTTTGAGGGTGGTGATGTTGTTGTTGTTTACAGTTGACTATAATTAGGACATGATAAAATTTCAAATAGCTTCATTGCCCCATGCAGCAATGTAAGGAAATAATTGAACTTTTCTTTATAAAAACAATTATGCACTTCCCAGAAGAGCCTAAGGAGTTAACTTTTTAAATATTAAACATTTCTCCGAAACGTTTATTCTTTGGAGGCCAGAAAAAAAATGCCATTTCATGGGTTGTGGATTTTTAACCTATAAAAGTAACAAAGTGACAGATTAAAATTAGACCTATCTTCTTCTCAAAAGGCTCAGAGTTCTTAAAGTGCCAGCCGTAAACACTGAATCAATTTTCAAATGTAGACATCTAGACACTCTTTAACTCTGAAAAGGGACTCTAATTGCTAACAGGCGGGTTCACACAAGGCATTTATGAGAGGTGGGGGTGAGCAGGCTAGTAGGTAATTCCGTCTCAATCCCATTTTATAAATCAGGAGAGGAAACTCCCAGACCCTGCATGCTGTGGTGGGCTGGTCAAGTCATTTACCCCTGAGTCATGGCCAGACGGTCCCTGTCTAGTAAGCGGAGCCAGACCAGCTTCCTGGTTTGAGCATGTTGCTCTGGGTGTTCTCTCTCAGGGTCAGAGAGCAATAGGACCAGTATCTGAGCCAGAAAATCAAGGCTTGTTGAAAGGAAGAGACTTCAGAGATCATAACCCAATACCCTCATCTCACAAAGAGGAAAAATACTCAGAGGTTAAAAAATTCCCCACCGAGGGCAGAACCAGACTGGAGTCAAGGTCTCCAGACTCTCAGTCCTTGGTTCCTTGGGCTTTGCTAGTAGCATTCATTAAACAGAAGAGTTACAAGAAAGATTTTTTATTTTTCCCTTAAAGCTGTCATCACCTAGTGAAATGTTACCAGCTGGTCCTTTGACAGGGAGGTGGGAAGGGGATTCAGGATTGGGAACACGTGTACACCCATGGCGGATTCATGTTGATGTATGGCAAAACCAATTCAATATTGTAATTAGCCTCCAATTAAAGTAAATAAATTTAAATTTAAAAAAAAGAAAGAAACTAAACCATTGGCGTTTCTCACAAGCACTACTGGGTCCCCACTTATGGTAGCAGAGAGGCTGGTTTATTCTGGAAACTTCTGCTAGGCCTTAGATGCAGATTGCTAGAATTTGCTTCCCTTCTGTCCTCAGGTGACGGAAACTGCCTCATGCACGCAGCTTCCCAGTACATGTGGGGTGTTCAGGACACAGACTTGGTCCTGAGGAAAGTGCTCTTCAGCACCCTCAAGGAGACGGACACTCGCAACTTTAAATTCCGCTGGCAGCTGGAGTCTCTTAAGTCTCAGGAATTCGTGGAAACTGGGCTTTGCTACGACACCCGGGTATGTTGGGGTTCCTCCTCAAGCATCTATTGACAGAGCTCCATGGTGGGAAAGCTGCACCTCCGACCAGTCCCTGCTGTCAGGGAGCATATGGTTTGCTGGGTCACGTGAACTTGGCTAAGCAGAGTCAATGGAAAACACCAGAAACCTCCCGTGGGATGAACCCAAGGCCCTTGTCACTGCTGGGAGGCTCCCAGGCAGCATCTTCCCAGCTGGAGAGTCATTTTAGAATGATCTTTCTGATCACGGGTTTCCCTGTGGCATTTTGGCTGTTTGGGACCCTTGCTTGCTTTACTGAGCCAGCCAATCAGATTCAGAGGGAGCCTCCCCATCTTCAGTCACAAGGCTGGGACTCTGTGCACAAGGAGCTCGGCATGGTGTTTCAGCAGGGATTTTTCTGAAAGCGGGTGCTGTCCCCCTGCTCCTCTGCTTCTGAGTTTGCCTTGTAATGGGAAAAAGTAAAGGAAGAAAACCAGAATTGGGGGGAAAATGGGTGATCATTTGAGTGATGATCTTAAGAAAGGGTAAAAGTAAGCTCAGTGATACCAGTGAATAATTATAGAGTGGAGCCAAAGTTGTTTTTTAATGCAGAATGCCTTCAATAGTTTCTTTCCTCTCCCCTTAGAATTGGACCGACGAATGGGACAGCCTCGTCAAGATGGCATCTGCAGACACACCTGCAGCCCGAGGTGGACTGCAGTATCATTCACTGGAAGAAATACACATATTTGTCCTTTGCAACATCCTCAGAAGGCCAATCATTGTCATTTCAGGTGAGATGCCTGCTGATGGCTTATCTGTATTTAGGTGCCTTTCAGCTTTAATCCCTTACCTCTTAGCGTGACCCAGGTTCAAGCACCCATAGCTAAATGGACTCCTATGAAAGTCTCAGAGGGCCTTATCTTTTCTTTCTCTTTCCTTAAACAGACAAAATGCTGAGAAGTCTGGAATCAGGTTCCAATTTTGCTCCTCTGAAAGTGGGTGGGATTTACCTGCCTCTGCACTGGCCTGCCCAGGAATGCTACAGATACCCCATTGTGCTCGGCTATGACAGCCAACACTTTGTACCCCTGGTGACCATGAAGGACAGTGGACCTGGTGAGAAAACCAAGCATCTATTCACATTTGTAACTGCTGGTGAATCCTGCTACACCCTATTCTTACTGAACGTCAGGGTTTGCTCTTTGGCTCCTTTTTGAAAGCCCTCGTTTAAGTATATTAGTTTTATTTAAATATAGTATTCTGTCATTTGTTTGATTAGCAACAATAATGTACTCGCACTAATCATAATGTCTTCCCCACCCCCTCTTGTTTTGTGTGTCGTTTGGGACCGACTTTGAGCATGTTAGTGGCAAATAGGAGATAATGTCTATTACTGCCACCATTTCTAAATTAACCCGTAATACAGTGCCTGGCCTGGGGCAAGTTAATGTCTGGCAGGCTAGCTCTTACTGTACCAGCTTAATGTGGAACTAATAGGGTACTTTATAAATGCTTTAGGTACAATATTTTATTTCATTTCATCTTCACAGCATCCATGTGGATGCTATAAGCACTGATAGCCTTACTGTACAGATGAGGCACCTGAAGCTCAGAGAAGTTAAGTAACTTCCCTAATGTCACAGAGCTGGATAGTGGCAGAGTCAGAATCTGAACTCAGGTCAGTCTGAATCTGAAGTGCAGTAATTTAACCAGTAAGACCCGCTGCTTGGAGGCTGCTTTATATTCTGTGAACTTCCTGGAAACAGTATATTTTATATTAGAGTTTAGCACAGTTTGTTTCCCCATTTGATTTTGTGGCTAGATAATACTTTTCCATTCTGTAATTGTATCCTTTCTGCATTTTCAAAATGCAGTCGTTTTATATATATATGACCTCACACAAAATCTTGTTTAGTAGAATCATTTTGCTTACGTGTTATTTCTTTTTCCCTCAGAAATCCGAGCTGTTCCACTTGTTAACAGAGAGCGAGGACGATTTGAAGACTTAAAAGTTCACTTTTTGACAGTTCCTGAAAACGAGATGAAGGAAAAGCTCCTGAAAGAGTACTTGATGGTGGTAGAAATCCCCGTTCAGGGCTGGGACCATGGCACCACCCATTTAATTAATGCTGCAAAGTAAGCAGTTTGTTTTTGGCTCTATCCTGTGTCATCTTTAAGCTGCTTCTGCCTCAGAGACCAGTAGTAAAGTTATTTAAGCCAGTTTCCTCCAACGTGAAACAAATTTAGGGGCTTGTGTGTGTCAGAGACAATCAGCTTAATGGGCACTGACTTTGGTTTTCAAATGCAAACAAGGAATTTTTCCAGAGGATTGTCCTGTGTATCTGGATGCTTGGAAGCCAGCATTGTGGCTTCAAAAAGTGCGTTCACATCAAGGATACTTTTTTTCTTTTAATTGCCCTAGTGCTAGAATAACAAGTGAAAATTCTTAGAAGCAAAAGCCTCATTCTCCTGGCTTCTGGGTAAGGCAGACACATCACATGCAGGCTGGGCTGTAGAGTGTGTTTCTGTAGCAGCCACATGAGTCGGCCACGTGGATCAGGGAGGAGAGACCCAGAGTGCAGGTTTATAGGTATCAAGATTGTAAACACTGGCTTGATGATAAAAAGATGCCTGTTTCCTAGAACTTGAAGTGCGCAACACCGAGAAGGCCTAAGCTAAACAATTTCTCAGCGTGGAGATGAACAAATTTCAGTGAGTCAGAAGGCAGTACGGAGTGCCTGTGGGTGCATCCGCCTCTTAGTGACTGCTCATGGCAGTTAACGCTGATAGGCACCAGATGCACATTTAAAATTAATAGCAGCAACATACAGAATGCAAGCTTCCCATATAGTTTGTGCTGGCAAGTAGACTTGTCCCAAATGAATACCCTGAATAATGTTTCAGTAGAAATTTGATCTCTGAGAATTTAGATAGTAAAAGTAACTATTTCAAAGAGGAATAGAGTAAGTATAGAAGCAGTCCCCAAGTAACCCTTTCTTTAGCATTATCTGTAATTTGGGGTGGACCAAAATTAATTAAATGAGACTGATTCTCAGAATAGTGATATCTTCTCAGCATTACTGGACTGTGTTATGTTAGAAGTGCAAATTATCACAGACTGCATTTCAGTGGGTGGGTAGAAAGTTATTGCCACAATCCATATTTTCAGTTTGCTCTATGAGCCAATGATGTAAAATTGTGTGTGGGTCTGTGTGTGTCTGTGTGTGTGTCTTTGTGAAGTCTCATATTTTTCCTTTTGTTCTTTAGGTTGGACGAAGCTAACTTACCTAAAGAAATAAACCTGGTAGATGATTACTTTGAACTTGTCCAGCACGAGTACAAGAAGTGGCAGGAAAACAATGAGCAGGGACGGAGAGACACACACCCCCAGAATCCTCTGGACCCTTCCATCCCCCAGCTTTCTCTCATGGAAATCAAATGTGAGACACCCAACTGCCCATTCTTCATGTCTGTGAACACCCAGCCTTTGTGCCACGAGTGCTCTGAAAGGCGGCAAAAGAACCAAACGAAGGTCCCAAAGCCCACCTCCAAGCCGGGCCCCGAGCTGCTCCCTGGTCTGGTGCTTGGGACCTCCCGGGGGGAAGTCTGGAGTCCTGCGGAGCCCGCCGGAGGCCCCCACTCAGCCCCTCCGACGGCACCCAGCCTCTTCCTCTTCAGCGAGACCACAGCCATGAAGTGCAGGAGTCCCGGCTGCCCCTTTACCCTCAATGTGCAGCACAACGGCTTCTGTGAGCGATGCCACAATGCCCGGCAGCTGCCAGCAGGCCACCCGGCGGACCCCACTCGGCTTCCTGACCCGAGCAAGTGCCGAGCCTGCCTCCAGGATGTCACCAGGACGTTTAATGGCATCTGCAGTACTTGCTTTAAAAGGACTACAGCCGAGGCTGCGCCGAACCTCAGCTCCACTGGCTCCCTGTCCTGCCACCAGCGCTCCAAGTCTGACCCCTCACAGCTGGCCCAGAGCCTGTCCCCACACGCCTGCCGCAGAGCCGGGCCCGAGGCGCCCTCTGGTCACCACTCCCCGGCCACAAGGACTCCAGGGGACAGGATGGGGACCAGCAAGTGCAGGAAAGCGGGCTGCATGTACTTTGGGACCCCAGAGAACAAAGGCTTTTGCACGCTGTGTTTCATCGAGTACAGAGAAAATAAACGTGAGTGTGATGATGGGTTTCCTCTCCTCTGTTTAAAAACTCCCAAGTAGAAGGCTGTATGCCCCTTAACTTCAAGTAGGGAGCCCCTCTGGGCCATGGGGGAGAGTGTGGCTTCCCTGGGGGCAGAATCCCAGTAGTTCTTCCAGCACGCTTGGAAGTAAAAGCACAAAATAGAATGTTCCAGGACCCACAGAGCTCTGTGCAGAGTTCATAGAATTTGTTTTATAAGGTCATGCAATGCAGTGTTTGTAGGGTAGAGTTCAAACAAGACTTCTTTTGAAACTCAAGCAAACTAGAGAAAATTCAAAATCTGAAGAGCAGTAACTGAAAAGAGGGCTTCCCTGGTTTCTCCAATGGTAAAGAATCCTCCTTCAATGTGGGAGACCTGGGTCNAGGAGGAAGCAGATCGCCCCAGGTGCCTCCACTTACTGGCCAAAAGAAAGCAAGCATTTATTGACAGATGCCTTGCCTGTTGGTGGTTGGATGCTAGAGAATCTGAGTGAGGATAGCTTAGTATTCACACAATTACTAATCATTCGATTACTATTCACGCAAACAGAAGCTGGCCTCTGTGTTAGGGTTGGTGGTTCCCCTGGGCCTCCCTGGGGCCAAGGTCTGATTTCATGGGATGGGGAAAAGCGGTCCTTGGAGACTCCAGTCCACAGGCTGCCACCTGTCCCCTTGCCCAGGCGGATGTCCCTCACCTTACCATGCCCTTTGTAGGACCCACACTGTCAGTTGAACAGGGCACCGTGCACTGCATGATGACAGTTGTCTCTGCTCTCTCCACCCAGAGGTCAAGCCAGCGGAGAGACTTGCCCCGAGCCTCACAGAGCGCCTCCAGGTCCAAGTGTGCACGGGCCACTTGCCGGAACGTGCTGGCCTGCTGCAGCCAGGAGCTCTGCATGGAGTGCCAGCACCTCGGCCAGCGAGCAGGCACCAGCGCCCGTCGGCCAGAGCACACCCCCGAGGAGCCCCCAACGCAGCGCTGCCGGGCCCCCGCCTGCGACCACTTTGGCAACACCAAGTGCAATGGCTACTGCAATGAGTGCTTTCAGTTCAAGCAGATGTACGGCTAACCCAGGGGGCCAACCCCAGGCCCGGAGAGGCCTAGAGCCTTAGCCTGTGGAGTGCCATTCTCTCTTGGCGCCCCGGTGCCGCTCCCGAGGGCCCTACCCTGCAGGGTGGGCCTGGGCTGTCTGTAAGCGGGGGACGAAAGAAGCACTCGGTCACCGGCCAGGAATCTGAGCAAAGCGTGTGACAGGCTGCGGGTTGCACGGGGTCAGCCCGGGGCTGCTGCTCCTCCTCCCCTTCTGAGCAGACGGCTGGGAACCTCCAAGCCAGGACTGCCCCACCATCTTTAGAGAAAAGGGAAAAGACGCAGGATCCAGCTGGACTGGGAAACCCAGAGCCAGTCCCCTGCCCTCCCTCAGCGTCTCTCGGAGACCGGGAGCTGAGGCCTCAGGGCCCGCAGGCCCTCTGCTGGAAACTCAGGAAGCTCAGGGAGCAGAGACAGACTCAGGGCGTCAGTCGGTCGCAGTTTCTCCGTACCGGCCTCACTCCTCTCCCACGGACACGGCAGAAGCAGAACCATCCACAGACTGTGATGCTGAGGCTGAACAGATTCATAAAGAAAAGCAAACCAGCTGCTCTTTACAATACGCACCTTTCAAGACTCAGAACATCTTAGCGGGCAGATGTGTAACTCTTGGTTACAGCTGTCTTCACTTCTAAAGTTAACTCAAACTGAGGTGTGCATACATTGTGTACATATATCACGGCCCCTTATATTCTGTATGAGGGAAATTTTTTTTTTTTTTGGTCATGTTGAGATGCTGCCCTAGTTTTAAGAGGACTGACTAATAATAATAACCTATTTTCTGGTTGTTGTTGGGGCAGGCACCTCTCATAGACATAGCTTGCATGAACTCCACCAGCTGCTCTGTGAAATTGAAATTCCTGTGTAAATCACTTTATTTATTTTATTACAAACTTTAAGGTTATTTAAGTGAAGATGTTTCTTCTGGTCTTCAGAAAATGCTGTAGGGTCCTCTTGAGATAACATAAGACTGACTGTCAGAAGCAGGCAAGTTCCTGATCATGGGGGGGGCCGTTGGCCGCCTCCATGTACTCTGCTTGCCTTCCCTAGGAAAGAAACAGTCTCTTCCACAGTAAATCCATTGAAATCTCACTCTTTCTCGTGAGACGTTTGGCCAGAGCCACTTCCCAGCCCTTCAGTGGGAAGCCATTCTCCACAGTGTATAAATGGTTCTGTGTATCCTACCTCCTCAGAGAGACAATTGGGAAGGAGCAGAGATGAGATCAGGGAAGGTCACGGGGAAAAACGTTGCCTTTGACGAAGGGTTTGTTTGCTGTGTTAATGCTGTGTCCTGGGGTGCAGGGCAGTGACCTCGCAGCCGGCTTAGCATTGGAACAGCACAAGCTTGTAACCATGAGTATGAGGAAACCTCTCTCTGTCCCTGGCCTGCAGCTTCTGTGTGTTTTTTGTTACTGTCATACTTGTGCTGCAAAAAAAAAAAAAAAGGAAGCACATTGTCCCCAGAAGCAAAGGCTGCTATTTTTTGTTGTTGGTCTGGACTTATGATCTGAAAATCCTGGCAGTCTGTACCTAATGCTCCATAGCCTTTACTGGTCTGACATGACGTGTTTTCCTCTCGAGAATCCATACACCTGTTCCCTTGGCATATCCCTTTATGTCTTTCTAAAGATTTCAAATAAACGTCAGTGTTTTCATTTAGTTCTTTTAAAGTTTCTATTTTAATATTTTATGTGTATCAATATTTTCATTCTTAATGTGAATAAATGGAATTATTTATGCTTATTATACAAAACATTTGAAATTTGCACATTTAATTGTCTCTAATAGAAAACCGTTGACTCTCCTCTATTGGCTTTCTTCAAGTTTTCCTAAATTTAAATGTAACTTTTCACAAAAGTCAAAATTAAAAAGTAAATTATTTAAGAGCAAATTTGGATGTTTTCTATTTACGAATGATGAAAGAAAAGGGGCCCCCATATTAAGACCATGCTTCCCAAACAGTTGTTTTAATGTGCACTGGTCAGGGGGTACATCTTTCACCCATAGGTAGTAAGAGAACCTGCTCTTAAGGGTAAGGCCTCTGGTTTAACAGGGAAGACACTGAGACCCAGAGGGGAGGTGGGCAGGACCTGCCAGTGCCTGTTCCCATGAGATGCTAGGTCCCTGTGCTCCTATGAAGGCTCCTGCCTTCAGCCTTACTGAAGTGCAGAGAGTGCAGACAAGAGAGAGGAGCAGAGAGAGACAGAAAAGGAAAGAAATCAGAGGGGAGGAAGGAGTGTAAGACTCCTGGGTCAGATCTCAGAAGAGGTGACCTACGGCTGTGATGGCTGTGAGGACTGGTGACCCCAGTGTCCTGGGAGATTATAAATGGCCCAGTCTTCCATCCAATACAAGTATGCCCATAGAATGTCAATGCTGAAGAACTGTGCAGCTCCTGGAATCTTTTTTTTTTTTAAGCTCCTCAGGAGATTCTGATCATCAGCCATATTTTAGAATCATGCCTTTAACGAAATATTTATAATATTTTTAAACTTACTGTGGGAAATTTTAACATGAGATGTTGTTGAGAGTACAAAGTAGTTGAGTGTTATGAACCCTCATATGTCCATCCAGTTTCAACAATCAACACCTTGCCAAATTTGTTTCATTTGTCACCTTCTCTCTTTTTTTAACTATTTCAAAGCAAATTTCAGATACCGTGGTTCTCACACTCACCAATATATCAAGCATATATCTCTAATCTATAAAATTATTTTCTTTTTCCTATAACCACCATTACTACCCCTGGCTAAATTACTCTTATTAACATCCAATCCTAAGTATGTATTCCATAATAATTTTACAGATTGTCCACTATACAGAGTCCTATTGCTTTGGGTTACTAACATTTCTTAAGGCTCTTGTATTCTTTAACACTCCCTCTTTAAAATGTCATGCTATTTGTTAAGGCAATTAGGTCATTTGTTCTGTAGCACAGCTCACATTCTGGATTTGGTGTTTTGCTTTCTTCTGGTGTCATTTCACTTATTTTTCGAGACTTCTTAGTAGATTCTGGTTCATCAGACAAGAATTGTTCACAGCGATGCTGTGTGTATCCCAGCCTGTCTGAGCTCTATGAATGCTTACCCAGAGGAATCACAAAGCCTCAGATCAACCTCTTTTCTTTTTCTCCGTTCTTCCTCTATCTCTCACCTGGCATTAGAAATTACAGTCCTTCAATCAGCATGATGAACATAGGCATTTGACCATAAGTCATCAGGATTTCTAAAATAGGAAGTGACTTATAATTAGCAAATTGTCTGATTCAGAGAAATGGCACATAGACTCAAATAGGGCAGGTTTGGAGGGCAGCGAGGGAGCCACTTGGGGTACATTCCAGTCCGGAGCATAGATGGAGCTCGGGTTTGGCAACCCTATAAAGCCTGTACACAGTTTTCCATTGGGGTGTATACACTATTTTTCTGAAGTGGAAACAGTGGCTTTCTTCAAAATCTCAAAGAAATTGATGACTTTCCAAAAACGCAAAGGACCTAGGCCTAGAGGGCTGAGAAAATAAGACTCGGAAGGAACAAGCTTTGCTTCAGCTTGCCCGGCTCTTTCCTTCTAACACTGTGGAATGTCACCTTCATACCACACACAGGTGGAAGCTCAGATCACCCACACCTGAGCTCATAATACTTTATCCCTACCCTCTTCCTCCTGTGCTCAGGGAAGGGCATTAGCAGCTTCCAAGCTACCTCTAGATTTTGCCCCCTCCTCCCACATCCAAACTTCTGTGAAGTGTGTCTCTGAAACATCTATCAAATCCATACTTCCTTCCCTTTCCTTCTGCTGTTCCAGCTTGGGCCCCAGCCACCTGCTGTCTTTTTTTTTTTTTAATGTGCCTAGCCTCCCCTTTCTAGCCCACTCTCTTAGTAGTTACCTATGCTTTTAAATCACAGACCTGATGATGCTTCTCCTTTAATTAAAACTCCCCAATGGCTTTCCACTGCTCCTAAAGCCGAGTGCATGTGGCCAGGAGATGCAGAAAGAAAATAGGAAACCTCTGAGCTCATTTTGCTGATATTTGATATATGAGTTACTACTGGTGTTCTCCCATCGTCAGCATCAGGGGACCAGTCATCCAAGCAGGCCCGAAGCAACTGTAGATTGCTCAGCTCAGAGGAGATAACAAGGGTGGTTTCATTCACTGACTTCCTGCATCTTAATACAAATAAAATTGGACCTATCCCTCGTTACATGATGTTACCAAAACTGGTGTACCTGTTTCACCTGGATACTTTCTTACCTGCACATTTAAACTCAGAAACCAAATATTCTAGGTTGGTTAAAACCTATCCAAATGAAGAGTTTCAGGGGGTTTTGAACCCACCTATTGGTGGCTCAGACAGTAAAGCGTCTGTCTATAATGTGGGAGACCCAGGTTCGATCCCTGGGCTGGGAAGATCCCCTGGAGAAGGAAATGGCAATCCACTCCAGTACTATTGCCTGGAAAATCCCACGGATAAAGGAGCCTAGTAGGCTACAGTCCATGGGTTCGCAAAGAGTCAGACACGACTGAGCGACTTCACTTTCACTTTATTGGGAATATAAATATATCTTTAGACCTTCCCAAGTAATTGACATCAAAGAAGACGAATTTACCAGCTGCATTTTGACAAAAACCTTTCCATAACTGACAGCTGAAATTGAAATTTAACTCATTACAAATAAGGAGGCACAATGATTTTTTTTCTTTCTCTCCATCTTCTATTGTTTCTCTATCTTCTACAGGTATGTTATAAATATATTTTTGGATTACATGGAATCCCTGACAGAGTCTTAAGGACTCCCAGAGACCACCAAGACCACACTTGAAAAACCTCTGCTTTAGAACAACAATTTTTTTAACTTCTTATTTTTTAATTGGGGTATAGCCAATTAACAATGCTGTGATAGTTTCAGGGGAATAGCAAAGGAGCTCACCCATACATATACGGGTATCCATTCTCCTCCAAACTCCCCTCCCATCCAGGCTGCCACTTAATATCGAGCAGAGTTCCATGTGCTGTACAGTAGGTCCTTGTTAGAACAACAGTTCTTCACCAAGGGTTCCCACCACACCAGTAACACCTGCAGAAATGCTTTGAGGATTCCAGTGTCCATGTCCTGCCCCTGCTGGGAGTTAACTGCATGCAATTGTCCCTCTGTGTGCTCAGGGGATTGGTTCCAGGAGGCCAGCAGATACCAAAATCCAGGATGCTCAAGTTCCTTATATAAAATAGAGTCCTACTGTCAATGTCTGTATCTGTGGACACGGAACCTGCGAAGGGAGGGCCAACTGCACTGCAGGGCAGGACCTGGGCAGAAAGGACTGCACCAAGGCCTGGTTTAGAAGATCCTTTCTAAGCAGTAGACTCTGTGTTTTTTTGACTATGTGCCCTCATAAACAATTTTTGAGCAGGTACTCCCACTATATATAATTTTTTTAATAAATTATATATACATTTATTACTATATCAATATAGCCTGTGCTTTGTGAAACATGCAAAAGATTAAGAGATAAAAACTAAGTCAAAGAAATCCTACCACTTTCCTGCCACACCCCCAGGGAATCCTCTGCACACACTTTGGAGACAGCTGCCAGCTGCCAGAGAACACTCCGCAGAGGTCTCTACCTCCCTGCCTTTTCTTGGCAAGTCTCTCCGGATGCCCTTCCCTCCTTCACTCCCCTCAGCCTTCTCCCTTCATCAGAAGCTGGCAGGGTTCCTGTCTTCTCTTCCATATGAGCCCACGTATCAGGAAAAGAACCTAATACTTTGTTTTAAAAAAAAATTTAGGTTCAAACCCTGGCCCTATTGCCTATTAGTTATATGGACTTATAGTTAGTTATACGGACTTGAGCTGGTTAGTTATATGGATTTATAATTAGTTATACGGACTTATAATTATACGGACTTGAGCAAATTACGTCATGATTCTGAGTCTCAGATTTCTCATCTGTATGAAACTCATTAAATGTTTTTAAACATATATTAGAGAACTTTTCCCCCTTTTCTATCAATAATCAAATTAATGGTCCTCAACCCTGGAGATATTAGAATCACACAGATGACTTTTTCCTTTTTCTTTTGGAGTGTAATTGCTTTATGACATTGTATTAGTTTCTGCCATGTAGTGAAGTGAGTCGACTATATGTATATGTATCTCTCTCCTTCTTGGATGTCCCTCCCAACACCACCCACCCAGACCCCACACCACCCATCTAGGTCATCACAGAGCACTGAGCTGGGCTCCCTCCTTCCTAGCGCAGCTTCCCACTGGTTTTCTACTTTACGTATAGTAGGAAGGCAGAGCCTGGTGGGCTGCCGTCTATGGGGTCGCACAGAGTCGGACACGACTGAAGTACCTTAGCAGCAGCAGCAGCAGCAGCAGCAGCGTGTGTATATGTCAATGCGCATGCATGCTCAGTCACTCAGTCATGTCCGACTCTGTGTGACCCCATGGACTGTAGCCCACCAGGCTCCTCTTTTCCACGGGATTTCCCAGGCAGGAATACTGGAGTGGGTTGCCATTTTCTACTCTAGGGGATCTTCCCAACCCAGGGATCGAACTCATGCCTCCTGCATTGGCAGACAGATTCTTTATACCTGTGCCATCTAATACTGTTCTCCCGATTTGTCCCACCCTCTCCTTTCCCTCTGTGTCCAAGGCAATGACCAAATATTCCCACCCTTGATTGGCCTGGGAGGGCACTCTCCCCCAGGTTTTTTTTTGAACTTTTTAAAGTCCAGGTGAATCTAATATAAGGCCAGGGGGTGGAATCACTAGTAGCCAAGAGTCCCATTTCCACAGATGCAATAAGGGAAAAGGCCCACAAGAGCAGCGTGTACCTGGGCAGCTGGAGAGGATGGTGCCTCCTTTCAGGTGAGGCCTTCTGCACCCCTGCTCGGAGGCACTTATTATCATGGAGTGTCTTTGGCATAAAGTGTCATCTTCCAGAGACAACATCACATTAACCAAGATCAAGGATAATGTTACTGCACTGATAATTTGTTTGAGAACAATTCACTACCAAAAGCAAGCAAACACTTGCACCTCTGGTCAAGGCATCTCCTTCTCAGAGAATCACTCTGTGGGAATTGTCATTAGCAGGAGGCCTGGGGAGTTGGAGTCAGAACCAGGGGAGCTAGTCACTGACATCCTGCCACAATGTACTCTGCTGAGTGTAGGGATCTACCCGTCTCCGGGTCTCTGACAGGTTGAGTCCTCATTCTGTACACAGCAGACGCTCTCCACGATGCTGTCTCCTGCATATGGCGCTTGGATGGACTGCCTCCAATTTTGAGACACTGCCTGTTCTTTTCAACACCCCCTCACCTCTCCTTCTGATTGATCCACTTTCCTCTAGTCATGTCAACACCTTCCATTAGGCCACAGTCTGTCTCTTCTGGTGACTTTGTACATTTCTGAGTTGCCTTTTTATTGAACATCCAGAGGGATATCTAATTTCTAAGATATAACCTCTTTTAGTTCCTAAGAATCTTGGGTTAAAAGGTGGTAATTTGGAAAATCCTTAGAATTTAGTAGAATGAGATTTGACATGATATTTTCAAATATTTTGGTAGTACTCTATTGTATTCAAAATGGTATCCAGTTGTCAGTCTACACAGGAAGCAAAGTAAGAGCAGACATCATTTACAGCGTGAGGAATTGTAGCAAACACAAGCATGGATTTCCTAATACTAAGAAAGTGGAGCCCTGAAATGACTTAGAGTTGGAATAAATCTCTCCCTTTCTGTCCTCTCTCACCTCCAACCTGCCTCCTGCCTTTAAAACAGTGCTCATCTGAAAGTAAGAGTGTCCTACAGTTCCCGAGACATGATAGATCAGCTTGAAGGGAAGGAGAGATGCGAAGTGTGACTACAGAGGTGTGGTGGTATAGCTCCTAGTTGGGGGTGAGAATTGTTTAGAGTTTTGTCTGGAAAAACAGAAAGGAGCCAGTTGTTATAGACGGATGTCAGAAGTGATAGGTGTTAAGGAGCAGTACCCAGGCTAGATCAGTGGGTGGGCTTGGGATCATAATAGAGGCTTTGAAGTTTGAGAGAAGTTCTTTCCCAAGAATAGGATTGGGGCATTTTGGGAGTATGAGAGAAGAATGAGAAAATGGGCTATCTTGAAGTGTGCAAGGTAGAGGCTTGGTTATTCATGGCATAGATATGAAACCGTCAACCCCTATAACACGGACCTGAGAGACCTTGGATTTTCCGGAGTAGGCAGGCATAGCAGAGAAGTGGCCCTCATGTCAACGAGAAAGGAGATCGGCTTACCTGTGTCAACTACAAATTGGCACTTACCAAGAGCATTACCAACGACTGGACAACAAAGGTGTTTTCCATCTGCCTCTGTGGAGCTTGAGCCCCATGCTGCTATAGCTTTTGACCTTCAACAACCCCTGAGGGAGTTTCGGGTGGAGGGAGGCACTCTGTGCTCCAGGGGATCTGGTGGGACAGGTCTTTAGATAGTTGGATGTTTTTAGGAACAGACTTTATGATCTCAATCCTTGCATCTCCTCATATCTAGAGAAGCACTAAATCCCTTCGTGGTGGTATCAGATCCTCATGACTAACAAAAAGCCTTTTTTAAAAAGAGTGCTTCATGGTATTGAACTCCCCCTTCACCAAAACCTTATATATCGTCTTTCCCACACTGCCACTTGAGAGCAGTCTCTCAGAGCTATCTGAGATGCTGCCTCCTGGACTGCAGTCCACATTTTGCCCCAAATAAAACTTAACTCACAGAAAAAAAAAAAAAAAAAAAAAAAAAACAGTGCTCATCTATTTAGTTGTATTCTAACATCTTCCAGTCCTATAATTCAGTGAAAGCCTACTCAGATTTTAAAGGACCTGGACTTCATTCAAATTCTTGCCCCTGAAATTCTCCAGGGCGAGGAGTTTTCACATGCTGTCTCACCAGCAGTTTGATGAAGGTGAAATCAATGAAAATGTTGGCTGAATGCTGAATTAGTTTCACAAACACATAATGCTTCTCTGTGAATTCCAGTTTTATAGTTAGATTTTCCAGTAGAATAATGAGTCAGAAAATAGGAAGTAGCTAGCACTTCATACTTTTCATGATTATCGTGAGCAAACTTAAAGTGGCTAGATATAACAACCTGGTGATTGTTTTATGCCTTCTTGAGGATTTCAAGTTATCATCAGACCTGTGGGTTTAAAGCAAGCACTTAAGAAAATATACTAGCTACCTGTTCCCCAGTATTCAAAGTATTATGTGTTCTAACTTATGCCTAAAGTTTTATTTTATTTAAAACACCATATTCAGAATGGAGAATATTTTCAAAATAGGAAACTGATATTTTTATCTGAGATTGAGACTTACAGCTTTCCAATACCCATAAACAGACTGGAAAAGAAAGCATACGAAATTATGTCTGGTTAAAAAGTATATTTAATAAATAGATATTTTAAAGGAATAGTCTTTTTCACAGGAAAAAGCTGAAGTTGTTTGGACAAGTGGAAAGGAAATTATTGACACAGAGGCTTCTGAATCTGTAAAAGCACCAGCCCCGTTGGCCCAGCAGGAGCTACACACACACTTAGAGGCAGCAGAATAGTTTGTGGGTCTGTGGAAAATGTACCACAATTATTTAACCAAAGACTATGGATCAGGAAGATCTCCTGGAGAAGGGAATGGCAACCCACTCCAGTATTCTTGCCTGGAAAATTCCATGGACAGAGGTGCCTGGTGGGCTGTCATCTATGAGGTCACACAGAGTTGGACACGACTGAAGTGACTTAGCAGCAGCAGCAGCAAACCATTCTATGCAGTGAAGCCAGTGGGGTTTTTATAAAAGTCCATCTAATCATGTCCCCCCTCTTCAGGCCTGTGCAACATCCTAGACCAGAAGGATTTTAGGAGCAAAGACTTGAATGAAACTTGGAGTCCCTGAACTCTGAGCAGAATTTCACTGAACCAAGCCATGTTAGACCCGCACAAATGCAGTGCAGAGCTTCCCTTGATGGTCTGTGCTTAGTGTGAGCCATGTTCTCACATGGGGACTGGCCCTAGATCAGAAGAAATTTAAGGTATGATTCTCAAATGCCCTTCACATTCATTGGTTTTCCTCTCACTAACTGTACTGTATCTGATACTTATCCCTTCTGAGGTTAAAGTATTGTCCTAGGAGGCTTAAAATATTAATCTTTCATACTGAAAAATTGACTGCCTCCTGAGATGAATTGTAAAGTCAGTTCAAAATGGAGGTTAGTCATTGCCAGCCCTATCAAGTGGAAAGAACACTGAAATAAAAGGCAAAAGGTCTGTGTTCAAGTCCTAAAGAAATCACTTATTAACCATGTAAACAGAAAGAAGTCATTTGACTTCTTAAAGTCAATTTCTTCTTCAAGAAACAGAAATTTAACTCTCATGACAGTTATTTTAAGATTTAAAACTAGAATAGGAAAATGGATGTGAAAATATTTTTCTAAACTATAAATATTGTGAAGGTCAGAACCCAAGAAGGTTTACCTGAAGAGTCTGCCAGTACCTTGCAGCAAAGAGTAGACGAGGATAGGAAAAAAGAAGCCAGAATTGATGAGAATAGAACTATACCTGGCTATAGAACTGGGTCATAGGATGGATGGTCAGATTTTCAAGTTATGGTGTCCACAGGGGCATAGTAAACTTGATCTAGTGTCAATATCTAAAAGGTCCAGTTTGGAGCAAAATGGACTGCCCAAGCAGTGGTGATTTTCAGAATCAGACACTTGGCAGGGTTGACGGGCTCTGTTTTGGCATGATATCACAGCAGAAGTTCCAAGTCCAGACAGCAGTATCACTCACTTCGTTGCCTGGCACAGAGTAGGCAATCAATATATTTTTATTAACTTGACCAGCTGACTAGTAGAATAAATGAATAAATGTCTGGCAATAGGAAAGCATGTTGCCAAGGCCCCAGAAAAGCTGAGTCCAGTTCATAAGCTGGCTCCAGACCCACATGGGAAATATCAGTGTTAATCAGGACAAGCTGTCCAGCGACATGGGCTGAGCAAGCTCAATGCTGGCCAGAAGGAAGAGAAAGGATACAGCCTAGTGGGCTGAAGATGTAGATGTGAGGTCCACCCCATGCACAGTGGTATGGCTCTAACAGAAATTCAAAACCACACCTTTGGGTAGAGTTTAGGCATCTGTGTTGGTCAGACCATCAGGATTAGGACTAGGATGGAGCTAAGAACCGGCAGGTGCATGAACTTACCAGGAAGTAAAATTATACATTAATATATTATCATACTGAGTTTTTAAACATTAACTACTCACCTAAACACAATGAAAATTCCACTTTGGGATCCACGATCTGTTTAATATGGATTCATTTTAATAGTTATCTTAATATACAGCTGCGAAAATGTTTTTTTAAGAAAACCTGGGAAATGCTAATGAAATAATGAAAAAAGTAAACAGGCTATGTTCCTATGCTCACAATTCTGTGTGTGTGCACGTTCAACAAAATAAATCTACCCTCTGTTACCATCACACACCCATCCTAAAAGGCACTGAAGTTTATAAATATCAATAAAGTCCAGTATAGTATCTATTTTTAAATGTGATATAAACTCATAAGACTTTTTTGTCCATTTACCCCAGTTCCAGGGATGGCTGGGAAAGAATGAAATGCACAAGACAAGGAGCTCAGGGCAGGTGCACTGGAACGACCCTGAGGGATGGGATGGGGAGCGAGGTGGTAGGGGCAGGGGGGGTTCAGGATAGGGGACACGTACACCCCATGGCTGATTCATGTCAATGTATGGCAAAAACCACTACAATATTGTAAAGTAATTAGCCTCCAATTAAAATTAATGAATTTTTTAAAAAAAGAATGAAATCAACCAATCTAGAAAAGGATACCCCTCCACACACTCACCATACATTTAAGCCTGAGGGCTTTTGGCAACAGATTCCCAGAAAACTGTTCAGCTGACCCAGAGATTAACCCATTTATAAATGTATCCAGTTGTCACTGAGTATGCTTTTTGTTCATTTAGTGAATACTGGCCTAATGCAAATCTCTATGTAGTGAAAAATAAAGGATCCATTTAATCCTGCCCCCCCCCAAAAAAAAAGAATGAAATGCACAAAGATTAAATCTCATTTGTCTTCTTTAAGTAAATGTTAACACTGTCAAGAAAAGGTCAGGGCCAATTTTCTTAAGAGTGGGGACACACTTGTAACTGGAAAACAGAGTCTATGTTCAACTAATTTACACTGGCTTTGGTGAAATGCACTTAATAGATATGGTCATATTGATGTGTGATGTTAACATCGAATGCAGAGTTTTCCCAGAGAAGGTAGGAAGGAGGTGAAGTGGTTTCTCATTGCTGTTCTGGGCACCAGGACCCAAGCTCTCCTCCTCAAAAGATGACAGTTGACTAAACACGTTATGGCCCTGAGTCATACCTGGGGTTCCCTTAGTCCTTTGTGAGTGAGAAGGTTGGGGTACTTTCTAGAGTGTTCTATCATGGGCTGGAGAATAACAGTGAATTTCAAGTGATCCCAGAGAGTTGTATTTTGAAGATTTTCTCATTCTCTGCTACAAGAGACAAACATCCCATGTAATTATCTTTAGAGCTGTGTTGTCAATATAGTAATTCACCCTCCGTAGGTAAGAGCATCCTGTGAGGTGTTAGCACAAAGCGTTAATTTTACTACAACGGTCCAGAGGAATCCACACTGCCTGTTAGTGGGAAGCTCGCCCACTAGAAACAAATCTCCAATGGGTGGCATGCTAAGAATGCCACTGGAGGGCTGAAAATAGGACATCTCAGAGTCCTCAGGCTCACGACAGGGGAACAAGGTCTCCTCTGGGTGGGTATGTGACTGTAGGTAAGACTCGGGTTTTGAAAATCCAGAAAACAGACAAGGGGATTGGAAATTGAATTTATTATTAAACTGTGATGTTAGAAATGTGTAGGACAGGAAAGTCAGCCCAGTACCCTGGAGTTCCCAAGTAGTCTGTGGATTTTAAGAGGCACTTCCCAGAAGGTTCAGGTACCACACATGCCCCCTGCAAGGCCACTGTGGAAAAACTCACTGCCCTTCTGATGCCCAAGGGGCTGTGCTGCCAGCTCCTCAGTCACGGGAGGTGTCTCATTCTAAGCCCAGATAAGGCAGTTACATTGAAACTATTGCATCACCTTGCTGCAGTCAAGCATGATTAAATAGATATGCTGGAAAGACAGAGGAAGGAGGCTGGCTGATCACCAAGTCGAAGGAGTGTCATTTATGGTAAAACACCTTTTTCCTTTAGTTTGTAGTAAAACCAATCGCAGGTGCTAGTAATTGCTACACCACGCTTTTAGTAATGGTTTGATTTCTACATTTCTAGATAGTGTTTCCTATTCTTTTTTTTTTTTTCTCTTAACATGACCTTAAAGAAACCTGAATCAAGTTTTGACAGAGGGCGGGTAGAGGGGACCTGGAGCATGAGAGTCACTTCTGTTCCAGTGTTAATTTTCAAAAACTCCAGATGTCTAATACTGAAAGCCAGTCCAGAGCGCGCAGAGTTAAAGAACTCACTGCCTACCCTTCCTTGGGCTGCGGGGCTGAATCACACTGGGGAAGGAAAGTCTGTCTCACAGAATTATTAATTCACTACTGTGATTTCTTTCTCTGTTGCTAAAGGGGAGTTGGGGGAAGGGTGTGGGAAGTCGAGTGGGCAGCCAGGAAGTGTGACATTTGTCTTGGTTCCTTGCGATTGGAGGAAATTCTGTCTTCTTTTGGTTCAGAAATTTTAGCAGTATAACTTTTTTGTTGTCCTTTAAATGTTTGGATTTTACCAATGGAAGCGACCCCAAACCCACTTCTCTGAGGTTGTAAAATATATATATGTGTATATATATATATAAAATGATGTCATTTAGATGGAGGGCTGGACAGGAAAACCTAGCCCCACAGGAGCCAGGTCCTAACCTGCCTCTAAAGCCTTGTGTAATTTAAGGCAGTACTTGTCAAGGGAGTCTAATCAGATCTGTCACCTTCAGTCTCTTTTTTGAACTTCACCTCAATTTTCTATTTTATCTTCTTTTGATGAGAATTGAACATGAATATGAATGATCTTCAATGCCAGTTCTCTGAAGACTCATAGTCACTAAGAGGTAATCATTTAGTGACCGACTGTCACTAAGATGCTAGACCGATTGCAAGTGACATGTAAATAAATGTCCCCTACGAAATAGGCTGCAAGAAGCTTTAGACAATGTGCAGCAGCTATTTTGAGTTATTTGGATAAAACAATCTCAAACTTGGGTATAATATAAATAATTCACTAATTTAATATTAATATAAGCACTAATAAGCCTTAATTTAGTAACTATCCATTTTGTTACTGTTCTTTAGACCTTATCTGAAAGTGAAAGTGGAGTCACTCAGTCGTGTCTGACTCTTTGCGACCCCATGGACTGTAGCCTACCAGGCTTCTCCGTCCATGGGATTTTCCAGGCAAGAGTACTGGAGTGGGTTGCCATTCCCTTCTCCAGGGGATCTTCCCTACCCAGGGATTGAGCCCGGGTCTCCTGCATTGGAGGCAGACACTTTACCCTCTAAGCCACCAGCAAAGCCCTTAGACCTTATACATATGTTCTAAATATGCTTTTTTTTGTAGTAAATGTTTATTTACAGTTTTTTGTTCAAGAACTTTAATCACTGTGTCTGACTCTTTTGCAACCCCATGGACTATACCCTGCCAGTACATAAACACTGAAAATTAATTAGTGCTTGCTGCTGCTGCTGCTGCTGCTAAGTCACTTCAATCGTGTCGGACTCTGTGCGACCCTATAGCCCACCAGGCTTCCCCGTCCCTGGGATTCTCCAGGCAAGAACACTGGAGTGGGTTGCCATTTCCTTCTCCAATGCATGAAAGTGAAAACTGAAAAGTCGCTCAGTCGTGTCCGACTCTTTTCGACCCCATGGACTGCAGCCTACCAGGCTCCTCCATCCATGGGATTTTCCAGGCAAGAGTACTGGAGTGGGGTGCCATTGCCTTCTCCAATTAGTGCTTAATGAGCCCTAATTTAATATAACCTCAGTATATTTCATTTCAAAAGACTGATTGTAATTTCTATTTGTTTATTTCTAAGAAATTTCTTTCATTTTAAAGAACTTGTCATATATTTGGATAATAAATAAAATGGATAAATAAAAGTACATATATTGTATACTCATTGTATGGCAGTCCATGAGCTGGGCTTAAAAAAACACTCATTTAATCTTAACAAAATCTTATTAGTTAGGTGTTATTCCCATTTGACAAACAAGAAAACTAAGGCTCAGAAATGTCACACAGCCAAGTTTAAAAACGTGGTCTATCTCAAAAGAGGAATGCTATACTAAGAGGAATGTTTAATATCTTTCTCTCATTTTCAGTGTCTGTATTCTGGGGGGCTACAGTCCATGCATGGGGTTGCAAAAGAGTTGGACATGACTTAGTGATTAAAACAACATTCTTTAACAAAAAAACTGTAGATAAATACCTACCACAAAAAAGCATATTTACAACATATATATAAGGTCTAAAGAACAGTAATAAAATGGATAATTGTATTCCACCCCTGTGCTTAAGAAATCAGACATGGGCAACAGTTTCAAAATTCTTTATTCCCTTCACCTGTCCTATTTTTCTCCATCATTCCAGAAGACTGATGATTTCATGCACAGTATGGAGCCATCTTCCCAATTAAAAAGTAGGCATCCTGAGAAAAGCACTGTACTTTCTTATTATAGCTTTACGATTCTTTCATTTTTCATCCCAGTTTTACCACTTAGGAATTCATCCCCAAACAATGTGTTGCTTTATTTTGCTTGGATTTGAACTTTATAAAATTAGTCTTTCGTAACTCACTCTCTTCATTCAAAATGCTCTATGCTGATAAGAATGGTGTGCAGGTCTTCATCTTCACTGCTGCACAGTATTCAGTTGTAGGAAAATACCTCATCTAGTTACCCAGTCTCTTGTTTATCTGCATCTGTGTTGTTTCTGGGTTTTGCTTTTACAAAAATAGTGACATTCTTGTCCACATCTCTTAGTGTTCAGTTCAGTTCAGTCGCTCAGTCGTGTCTGACTCTTTGCGACCCCATGAATCTCTTAGTGTACACATGCCATGAATGTATATAGAGGAGTAAAACTGGCAGGTTGAAGGGTATGTTAATGTTCAATCTTATACAATGATGCCAAGTATTTATTTTAATATTTTGAAAAAAATTTTACATTTATACTTAGAGTAGTTTAAATGCTCCATTTAAAAAGTTTCATTTTTCCACATTCTCATCAATGCTTGATGTCATTTAAAGAGCTTTTGACTTTTGCCAGTCTGGTAGGTCTGAAATAATAGCCCATTCTAAATTTGGAATAAATTTCCCTGATTACTAATAAATTTGAAATTCTTTTCATATACTTATTAATCATTTGAGTTTGCTGTTTTGTGACAAGTCTGCTTATATGTTTTGCACATTTCCTCAACGATTTTCTATTGTTTTATTTGCCATTTTCTTTTTAATTTGTAGGTTGCCTTTATGTATTCTTATTTCATCATTAGGCGTACATGTTGCAAATATCTTCTCCAAATTTGGGGCTGGATTTTCACAAAGAGAAAGTCACTTTTAATGTTGTCAAATTTAATTTGTTTCCCCTTTGTAAGTAAAAATCTTATGTGCAAAATCTTTTCCTTTCCAGAGGTCATTAACATGATATCCTATATTTTCATCTAAACATTTTTAAGCTTTTCCCCATATTTAAATCCTTAATGTCTCTGAAAATTTGTTTTAGGGATGTAGTAAGGCTTCCTTAGTGGCTCAGTGGTAAAGAATTCGCCTGCCAGTGCAGATGTGGGTTCAATCCCTGGGTCCAGAAGATCCCCTGGAGGAGGAAATGGCAACCCACTCCAGTGTTCCTGCCTGGAGAATTCCATGGACAGAGGAGCCTGTCAGGCTACAGTCCTTGGGGGTGACAAAAGAGTTCAACATAACTTAGCAACTAAACAACAACAACAAGAGAACAGTAAGGAATTTATTTTTTTCCTGTGCTTTCAAAGGAGCTGCACAGTCTGAAGCAAGACCACCTGGATTCAATAACTGAAATGTTTCAACAGTCTCCATTGCATTTGTGCTTCTCTTTTGAAAATAGTATTTCTATGTGTCTTTTGGTTTTTCTTACTTTTATGACTACTGTCTTTTTTAAAAATTTAATTAGTTTTTCTAACTCGTTTGCTTTTATATAAAATAACAATTGACTTTTATGTATAGATTTTCTGTTTTAATAAATTTTATAGATTTGTCTGGGTTCTTTATGAAAACATCATCAGAAGTGTGATTTTCTACATGAAATATCTAACATCAAGGACCAACTGTAAAGCACAGGGAATTCTATTCAATATCTTATAAAAACTTATAATGGAAAAGAATCTGAAAAAGTATATACAAAATATATATATATATGTGTGTGTGT
>SJYQ01104698.1:331267-411360 GCA_006410935.1 Redunca redunca | reverse complement strand
CAGTAACAATTATGTAGCTATTTTGTTACATTGCTGAAAATTCTTCTGCAACATTACTTTTGATGAATGCATATTACATTCCATTGTATGTGGAATTATATATGTATGTGGGTTATAATTAATTATTTTGTTACATAAATAATGTGTTCAATTTTTTTACTACTATAAATAAGTTATAACTTTCCACCATTCCATGATGATTTCATCAGGAAAAATTTCTGAAAGTGGAATGCAAAATTCCAAGTTTTTTAAAAAGTAGCATTGCTAAATTGCCTTCCAAAGATTATGCTCTAATATGAAAATCAACCAACAGTGTGTCTGATCCATTCTGTAATACTCTCTCTCTCTCTCACTCACATACACACACACGCGCGCACACACACACACACACACACACACACATGTCTCAAGACTCTAAACTTGAATCACTAAGTAGAACCAAAAAACTTCCTAAAATTTTCACTAAAACTACCTGGGAAAACTTTTTGCAAAATTACCCACCGTAGAAATTATTACACTTGTTCCCACTGAGTTAAAAGAACAGAAAGAAAGAATTTTCTCTGGGCACTTTTCATGAAGATGACTAGAAGATAAAACTATATTTTTCTTTCTAAGGTTGAGAGAAGCTTTTTTATTTTATCACATCTGATGGAATTCCTTCATGTATTTATTGCTTTGTTTCTAAATATAAGTATGACAAGCTCATCGCTGTCTGTGGTTACATGGGGGTTTTTGGAAACAATTTTAACTTCGGGCATACCCCTGAACGTGGGCAGCGCCCACACACTCTCGTCTCAGCCTCCTCTTACCCTTTTGGGAAGTCCTGATACCCTTATGAAAAGGTTGTTGTGTTTTTTTTTGTTTTTTTTTTTTTCTGCTTTATTTTACCACTCTCAACTCAAAGAGGGGTTTTCTTCAGTCCTCAGCCCAACTTTAACTTATACAATTTTAATAGCTGGTGCTATATTGAGAATGCTTGTTCTACAATATTAGTTCTCACCCGTGGCAACACATTAAAATTATTTAGGGAACTTTTTCAAATGCCCTTCTCTGAGATTCAGTCTGAATTTGTCTGAACCGTCAGCCCTGGTAACCAGTGTTCTAATGTGGATTCTGTCCTCTACCACTGTCATCAGCAAAATGGCCTCTTCAAAGAAGAATGGGATTAGAAAAGGGAAAGCAAGGAGCTGAAGAGAGGATCCTCACGAAGTAGAAGTGAAAGATTCTCTTTTCATAGCCAAACAGGGTTTTAAAATAAAAGAGGGTTGAATCATGTCAGTTTATGAAAATCAGATAATGTACAAATTTCATCATTTCATTGCCGTATTTGAAACATCCATTTCAGCTCAGTGATCTGCTTGGTAAATCATGAGTGTCTTCCAAAGGTGTCATTTCAAATTATTATTTCTCACTTTCCTTCTGGGAAGTGGGAACGAGGAAAGCATAAGGATGAAGTGCTTGGTAAATCACTTCGATCGTGGTCATTTCAATTTATTACTTCTCACTTTCCTTCAAGGAAGTGGGAACGAGGAAAGCATATGGATGAAGTGCTTGGTAAATCACTTCGATCGTGTCTGACTCTTTGCAACCCTATGGACTATAGCCTGCCTGGCTCCTCTCTTCACGGGATTCTCCAAGCAAGGATACTGGAGTGGGATGTCATTTCCTACTCCAGGGGCTCTTCCCAACCCGGGGATTGAACCCACATCTCTTATGTTTCCTGCCTTGGCAGGCGAATTCTGGGGGAGGAAAGAAAAGAGAAAACACAAGCAAAATGTGAAGGGTAAAAATAAGGGACAGGAAAGAACATGTGAGTAAAACCAGGAACGAGAGCAGGAGATACACGCCGAGGCCAGCAGATCAAGGGCAGAGAGGAAACCCCAGTGAGGGGCAGGCAAGGAAGCTCCTTAAGCCCTTGTCAGATGAAAACTCAATGGAAAAGGAGAAAGTCAAAGTATAGAGAGGTTGTCAGGAAAGAAAGAGGGGATACATACAATGCCAGAGCTTGGGTCTTCTTTCAGAAAAAAAGACAGGGCAAAAGGTAGGACCCCAAGACTGACCTTTCCATTTCCCTCCTACTCTTACAGAGCAAGTGGGTCTCAAAAGAAACGATAATTCAACTCCCACCTCTTAAACTAGACTGCAATTACTCAAGACATCATAGGTACAGATGCGATAACTTTCCTCAGCGATTGTTTTTATCTTACAATTCAAAATTTTCCTCAATTCTTCTCTTCTTTAATAATGTCTGTGCATTTACAAATTAGAAAGAAATATTGTTCTCCTTCGATACAACGTTAACATATACTTAGGTATCTTCCCTCTAACTTTCATCTATCTACCTTAATTCAAGTGGTAAAAGAGAAGGTATGTGTTAGGGGCAGGGTTGAGGTGAGAAAATTTTGTTTCTACTACCAGGTATCTTTCTTAATCCTTCTGTAGGAATTAAGGGCATATACAGAAATACCCATGATGTCAATGGTATTGTTTATAAGAAGTCTGGAGGTAGGTAGTTCCAGGGTTCACTAAGTGTCTCAATAACTGTTATGTTCCCAAGCAATACATCTTTCTGCTCAGCCAAACTCAAGGTGTTGTCTTTGTGGTTTTGCTTCGTGGTTGTAAAATTTTATCCTCAATTCAGCTTCTCATGCAGGTATGGTTGTCAAAGGAAAGTTCCCATCCTTTTAAGCAGAAAGCAAAATATCTTTCCCAAAAGTGTCAGTGCCTTCTCCTTCTTCACCAGAAATGGGCCCAATGGCCACCCGCAGTTGCAAAAGAGTGTGAGAAAGAGATTCTGCGGCTGTTCAGCTGCCGTTTGGGAATGGGACAGGAGAGGAAGGCTCAGAGGAGCTTTGGGGAAGCGAAGCACCAGGGACCCTTCTTCCCTCCGTTGTCTGGGGTCCCTTTCTGTCCTCCTCTCCTGCTTCATGCCTTCAATTTCCAAAGTCTATTGTGTTTATAGAAACACAAGCCTATGGAATTTCCACCTATTAAAATAAAACCTAGCACAGCCACATGTACTTTTTAAATATTAATTTTATAACACCTACACTATGTTTTCCTTGGGATATTATCTACCTTAATAGGTTTTTTAGGGCCCTTGCCTCTTCCTTGGCATCTACCACCTTTTAAACTCCTGGCTTCAAATATAATGTGGCTATAGCTAGCCTTGCAACAGCTGTGAAGGAATCATTTGAGGATTACTTGTTGCTTTCATTGGGATGGATTATCATCCACCCCGATAATCTTATTCTTTTTAGCAACAGGCAATTGTCTGTTCCTGTTTTATTTTCCTCTAAATAAAGCTCAGCTGTTTTTCTTCTCAAAAAGTGTTCCTTATGGGCATTTAATGTTTACTGCCCACTAAGAAGCCTTCCTTGACCCTCCGAGGGTGGCAAGGCTTGGAAGGGTGGGAAAATGGGGAGTGTGTCTCTTGCTGTGTTCTCATTGTTTCTACGTTTTTGCTGTCAGTTATGCGTGTTATAGATGCCACCATGAACCCTGCATCACCCTGCATGCTGTCTTCACCTCAGCACCCCTGAGCCCAGTATAACCTCCAGATTAGAGTGGTCCTTTTTCATAGACACCAGGCAAAAGGTGACTGAATTGACATGAAGGGATAGGATCTGAAATGCCCCATTTGGCCACATGACAGTCAGCTGGTTGCAGCTGATTTACCCAGACCAGGTATCAATCTGTAGAGTGAGTAAGTCCCTCTGGGACTTCCATCAGCCACAATCTCTCATTAGGCTGTTCTGCACCAAAAATCTCTCCTCCCATCAAGTCAAACAGAAAAGTAAGCAGATTTAGGCAATGAATCCAAGTGAGGATGGATGGCTAAAGCTGCACTCCTTCTTTTTGGCATCTCCGTGTCTCACTTGTGCTGGGGAAGCACCTTTATGCTACAAAGCAGGCCCATTGGCAGGAGGACAGGCAGGAAGTATGTTAGGGAAACAACAGAATTCTGGAGCCAAATTGCCTCTCTGTGGCCCCTTAAGCTCTTCTTCTTTGGTGGCCATTCTTCTCACTGAAATTCATTTCCTATTGAGAGTTTCTTCTGGGGCAGCCCCGAGGGCAGACTTAACGAATTAGTCCAGCAAGCACAAGGCTTCTTATTTTGTCAACCTACAAGATCCGCCATCATTGTTAATGCTCTCTTAATCAAACTCTTTGAAATCTAATTGGACTGTAGCCAACAACAGTCTTGTCTATCAGTATACTTGAAAAATGTACTCCTTGAGAGCTTGTTTGGAAGTTGCAGCAGGGGAGCACAACTACTCTTATACTCTTGATGGAAGGAGCACACAGTTTAGGGAGGGAGGCAAGTGGAGTGGTCAGGGAGGAAGTGGACACCTGCCTAGCCAACCAGACCAGCAGAATCAACCATGATGATCAAAGGATGACAGACTTTGCAGTCAGATCACCCTTGCATCCAAAAAAATGTACTTCTTGATGAAAGACTTATTAATCTCTGACTTTATGACCGCCCTTCGATATGACTTAGCATGCATGCATGGAGGAATCAGAGCTGAGTCTTAGGTGAACAACATTTGTGTTGATGCATAAGCAGAGAGAAAAGAGAAGAAAAAAATGGTCAAAATTTTGGGGCTCCCCAGGTGGCGCTAGTGATAAAGAGCCTTCCTGACAATGCAGGAGACTCACAATAGTCTGGTTTGATCCCTGAATCAGGAAGATCCCCTGGAGGAGGAAATGGCAACCCACTCCAGTATTCTGGCCTGGAGAATCCCATGAACAGAAGGGCCTGGCAGACTAAGGTCCACAGGGTTGCAAAGAGTCAGACATGACTGAATTAGTATGCACCCATGGTTTGATATACCACCTTAGCAGTTATATTCCCAGAGTTCCCTTCAATTTCTTATTTAATGTGAATGAATGATATCCTTAGTTAGAAAGTAGACTTCTTGTGAAAAGGACTGTGCTGTGTTCGGTAATGTTTTAAAAATCCTTCTACTTGATAACGTGTTGCTCCTGCTAAAGTGCTCATCATTCTTTTGGTGTATGCGATGGATTTAACCTGACCCTGTCCTAGACAGATTCTAACCTATAGAGACACTTGGTTCAATGTAAAGTCATCTGTATTCTTAATGAATTCATATAATGATCCATGTATTATTGTAAATGCTGAGCACTCCTAACTGCCTTGTTACATATCCTAACAGGGCTTGACTTTTGTAAACAGACTATTATATTCACAATTAAATGAGTGAAATCAACACCATAAAGGCTATAAGGATCAATGGTGACCCTGGAAAAAGGTTTACAAACAAGACACTTTTCAATTTTATAGATATATATAGATACAGATATACACACACACACCCATATGTTAGTTTCTCAGTCATGTCCAACTTTTTGAGATCCTGTGGACTATAGCCCACCAGGCTCCTCTGTGCATGGAATTCTCCAAGCAAGAATGCTGGAGTGGGTTGTCATTCCCTTCTCCAGGGGAATTTCCCAACCCAGGAATCGAACCCAGGTTTCCAGCATTGTAGGCAGAATTCTTTACCATCTGAGCCAGCAGGGAAGCCCATTTAATAAGCATACATTAAATTATGTCACATCACGAGAGCCTGGAGACACAGAATCAGGCTGGAAACATCATCAACAACACTGGCACTCTCTAGCTTTAAGTTCCATAGTTTTTAGATGGTTGCTCTTTTGTCCTCCTGCTTCGTGGATCATGATAGAAAGACAATACCATCGTGGTGGATACACGTTATTATATATTTGTCAAAACCCATATATTATAGAACACAAAAAGTGAACCTCAATGTAAGCTATGGATTTTAGTTAATAATAATCTATCAATATTGGTTCATAAATTGTAGCAAGGGCTTCCCAGGTAAAGAACTTGCCTTCCAGGGCAGGAGATGTAACAGATGCAAGTTCAATCCCTGGGCAGGAGATGTAACAGATGCAAGTTCAATCCCTGGATCATGAAGATCCTATGGAGGAGGGTATGGCAACCTACTCCAGTATTCTTGCCTGGAGAATCCCATGGACAGAGGAGCCTGTCAGGCTAAATTGTAACAAATACACCACAGTAAAGCAAGATGTTCCTAATGGGGGAGCATATGGGAACTCTCTGTAATTTCTGCTCAATGTTCCTTTAAACCTAAAATTGGTCTAAAGAATAAAGTCTACTAATTAAAAAGTTAATGTTCCTGAAGTGTCTAAAACACAGGGAACATTTAGTAAATAATAACTATTATTATTCAACGTCTCCCTGGTGACACAGTAACTTCCTTGGCTGGCTACCCATTATGTGAGAGTTTCTGAACCTTGGTACACCACTGACATTTAGACCAGATACTATTTTATTGTGAAGGGCTGCCCTGAGCACTGTAGGATTTTAGCAGCATTTGTTCTCTCCACACTAGAGAGAACCTGCTCCCCACCAACCTCCAAGCTCATGAAAACAGAAAATGTCTCCAGACCGTCCAGGGAAAACAAAATCACCCCTGGTTGAAAACCACTGTATTAGGAGCTTTTGAAGAAAAACAAAAGGACTCCAAAGATCTTAATCTCTACCTCAGTCACATTAGATAAGAGTTTTCAAACTCTAATATGAAATGTATGCCTCTAAAAATAAATTCTATCTTCTGGGAATTTTTCACTTCATGATTTTAGCCTTGGGACCAAAATACCTGGGGACCTAACCTGGTTTGGCATTATTTGAAAGCAGGAATGCTATTCAGTTTCTGTCCAAACTGACCCAAATAAAACTAAAATCATATGTCCGTCCTTTTTCCCCCTCATCCTCTCAATAAACACAAGAGCAGAGAGTGGCAAATCTATGCCAAAAAGACATTTTCAGCCTTGTTTTGTTTAAATAAATTATCTAGGACATTTTGATACATCATGACATTTTCCTCCCAAGAAAAAGAGTCTTCAGCTTAGTAATATTTTTCATCACTAATCTCAGTCTTAACCACTAAACCTCAGTCAAAGGGTCTGGAGAAAAGCAAAAGACCCTGTTGTTTGTTATTTGTTAGGTTAAGTGGGGATTTTATGTGGGCGCCATAATTGGGTCAGATACCCTACGACTATCTTCTTGAAGTTTGAAAGCTGGGAGTTTCCAGGAGATATGCTAATCCTGATTTGCCTGTATGAGTTTTTACTAGGTACCAGCCAAAAGATTGTATTTGTTTGTTTATTTATGTAAAGAGTGAGGGTTTTCAGCACTAGGCCCCAGTCCAGGGGAATTCATGGTTCAGTAAAGACCAACAGCCGAGACAAGGCTACTGCTTTCCCCACCAGACTTCTTTGGATTCCTTATCAAAGGAAAAGAGATCTTCTAAGAAAGAATTTTGAATGACTCATTCCTTCTCAACAAAACTCCTTAGTATCATCAAAAGATACTCTATTTAGATGGGAAAGCACGGAGAGGGTTGGCAGAGGATAAACAGGAGCATGTGTGAGGTGGCGACTCAGTTGCATCCATCCTCAGAGAAGACCCTTGGTTACTGTGCTGTCTGGCAGGCTCACTTCTAACACTTCCCTAGGGCTTGGCAGTTAGTTAAGAGTGTTTAGGGTTCTGGGTTGTATGCTAGGCCAGCATGTGGAATCAGATCCCAAGAGACAAAGGCACCCATACGCTACTCAACAAATCTATTTTTTATGGGTTTGTGAAACACTAGCCTCACTACCTCTCGAGGGCTAGGTGGTTCTTATAGTAAATAAACACATAACATCAGTCATCTAAATGACCAATCTCTCCTCTCAGAGAGTTCAGTAAAGGAGGTAAGTAGTTAATTCTGGCCAAATATCAGAATCAACATGTGGAGTTTTTTTTTTTAATACTATGGACACCCAACTTCTGCTCTAACTATTCTTAATGAAATCCCTAGGGTTAAAATGGAAGCATCAACATCAGTTTGAGGTTGGAAGCCAAATTTACATAGGCTATGTGAAAACAGTGGTTACAGAAGGTCACCCAACCACGTGTTCCATCTAGATGGCTGCCAAGTATCAGTAGCACACACCATGCCCTGTCTCTGATGGGCAGACCAGGCGGAGAAAAAAGGGTGCCCTTATTCCCTAGTTCACCTTGAGTGGCCACGGCCTCAAACTTTCAATGTCATATATCTTACTCTCCACAAAACTATTAGCACAGTCAGCCTCCTCTTTGTGCTTAATAAATTAACCAATTAAGGCAGCAGTTGTCTGATTCTACTCCCCAGGTCTCTAGTTCTCTCATCAGTCAGCATCTAAACATGTATTAAAAGAAACAACGAAAGTTTAAGGTTACAGAGGGATCTGGAATAATCTACCATGGGAAAAAAATAGTTCTTATAATAGCTCATGTGTCTGAAACCTGGAGAAGCCCTACCAGAAGGTGACCTTTTTAAGGAGAAGTTGAGCATGTTCAGAATTTAAAAGATCCTTTAGTGTAGACAAACATTGGTCTGAATCCTAATTATTTTCAGTTAGGTAAAGAAAGTTTTAAATTTATGTTTAGAAAGACTTAAAATTTGATTCAAGAAATTGCATAATAAGCAAGATCCCTTTGGACCAATCTAGGGGGTAGCTGGGGGCTTCCCTACTGATTCAGATGGTAAAGAATCCGCCTAGAATATAGGAGACCCAGGGTTCGATTCCTAGTCAGGAAGATTCCCTGGAGAAGGGAAGGGCAACCCACTCCCATATTTTCACCTGGAGAATCCCGTGGACAAAGGAGCCTGGTGGGTTTCAGTCCATGGGGTCACACAGTGTCGGACAAGACTGAGTGACTAACACACACACGGAGGGAGCTGGAGGGGCCCTCTCTCAGGGTTGCCAGTAGAACCAGCCAGCACAGTGACTCTGCCCCCATAATGCACAATGACCCATGGGGTTCATAACCCCATGACACATGGATGACTTTTTTGATGCTGTCTTATAAAAGAGATGATCTTCAATGATTGAGGCATTAGATTCATTCCTTGGCAAACTCTGCCTCCAGCGGAGTCCTGTGCAGCAGGGCTCATGCAAATGGGCACCTTGAGAGTTTAGCCGCAGAATTTAATTATGATTGAAAATTATCTCAAAAGTCAAATCATAACCAGATAGATAAGCTATGATTCTGCCACTAAATAGCCCTCTGTGACTTTGGAGCTATTAGTCAGTTCACACATTCTTTCATTTATTCCTTGGTTTACTCATGAACTTTTAAAATATCTGTTAAGTGCCAGAGGTCTGTCAATAACTGGCAATACAATAATAATCAAAACAGAGAGCCTGTGCCCTTGCCTGGTGGGGAGACAGACGTGAAACTAAGCGTCACACAGATATATATATAGACATAGAACTTACCATAAGGATTGGGAAGGAATGATGTAACAATGGGGAGGGTCCCTCGTTTAGGCTGAGGGGTCAGGAAGGACCTCTTAGAATCATTAAGCTGAGGATAATTAGGACTCAGACCAAAAAGTGTGGGAAGAGGGGATCAGACATTGACAACAACAGGTGTGAAGGCAAGTGTTTAAGGGAAGAGTGAAGAAGTTGTCTTGGAGTTACAAATCTTTGCATCGCAATGATGGAAATGATGGCCCAAAAATTCTAAGGTGGGCATGAAGGAAAGTGAAAGAAGAAGGCCAGCCTTGGGTCCAGCTCAAGGCTGATGAGACAGCAAACTGCTGTCAGTCTAGTCTACATGCTAAAAGGATGTGATTGTCTCCTTGGAGAAGTTCTCCTATGAACTAGTAACAGAGGTGGTGTCTAGGGCATGGCAACGGGGTGCACGGCCGAGGTAGAGCACAGGAGATATGTACCCCAGTGAGCAGCCTGTAGGAAAGAGCCTGTAGAATGACCTCTCTGTTGAATGGGCCTCTGGTTTATTTATGGTTTTTAGGATAAAGACTAGTCCAGGTGCTGAAGTCTTCAGTGAGTGATCAGAAGGCTTAAAGACAATCACGTCATTCCCCTGTGGGGGGCCCCTGGGACCTTGGTGGTCTTCAGTAACAATATTGACTGTGTTTTGTTTTTTTTTTTTTCATTCTTTCAACCTACTGAGAAACATGCTAGACTTAAAATCTGAAGACCCAGGTTCAAGTCTGGCCCTGGGACCCTATGAATGTGCCCTTTACCTTGAACATGCCACTCTGAGCCTTTGAGTCTGGGTTTTCTCATCTCTGAATTTTATAAATGACCTTCAGAAAGTTGGTGAGAGGTGGGGAAGGGGTGGTATGCCTCCCTAGGGAAGTACATTAGAATTTCCAGGGCAATGGTTATCAACCCTCTTTGTACATGAGAATTACCTGCATTTGGTCTAGGTTAGGCAAGCTTTGGAATTTTTTAAAAGGTCCCCCAGTGATTCTAATGAGCAGAGTTTGGGAATCATTGCTCATGGGAAACATGTCGTCTGAAAAGCTTGTTAAATAGACACCACTAGAATATAAGCCTGATTTCTCTGTTTTGTTCACCAAAATTACCCTCATGCCCAGAATGTCTGACACATAGTGGGTACTCAGTAAATCGTGTTTGACAGTATCTTGATTATAAAGGGACACAAAGTCAAAATTGCTACTGAAATTCTTATTCCATTACTTAACTCTTCTGGTCAGTCCTGGCCAGAGAACTGTAGCCTCAAGCATAATTCTAAAATATTAAGTAGGATTTGTCTACATGTAATTAGCCTCCTTCTGAAGTCCCTCTTCCCACACAGTCGCACAAAATTTTGGTCTTGATCTCGTGAGGGCTCTATATTCAGGGTATTTCTTTTGATCACTCCTCTGTGGAGATGCCAGTATCTTCTCTTCTCTACTCCCGTAGCATCTTGAGCCTTGTTTTCATCCCAAGCCATCACAGAGAGCAGGGTAGAGATAATCTGTTTATAAGCCTGTCTGCTCCCTTTCCATGAAGTTCCCTGAAGACAGAGAGAATCCTATCTTCCTTGTAATTCTATTGATGGTAAGAATGATAACGATGATGATGTCCCTGGCCTCAGGAAATTTAGCACATAATGAATAAATTTGTATACTGTCTGAGACCCACTGGGGATTTTTCTTGATGCATTTCCCTTCTGATAGAGAAAGAACCAAGATTAAACCACAGAGGCCAACCAGAAATTTACTTTGTAATCAGCAGTGGGAAAACTTCAAGGTTTACACTTTCCTGGGACAAAGATAAAAGGGAAGGAGTAGTAGATGGCTTTGGTGGGCACCTGCGAACTGACTGGTGGGCTCAGGTTACTGGATTTTCCCAGCCTGCTTTGGGGAGGTCAGCCAACCTTGGCAACAAAAGCACCACCGTGAAAGGAGAGCTCACTGGGGTCAGAGGTGTTCTTAGCTGCAAATTCTTCCACCATGTGGTCTCCCAGAAATAACTGGAGACTGAGAATTAAGAAACTCAGTCTCCTGTCTTCTTATTAACCAGCCAAGTGATATTGGGTAAGCCACTGAAACATTCTATGGGGGAGTCTTTTCATCCATAAAAGGAATGGTTAAAAATTGTTACCTTACAGAGTGGTAGTGAACAGAAAAACTAGGTACTACGTGTAAAACCTCTTTACAATGAAACTCTTCAGGTGCTTTATGAAGTGACAGAGTTAGCAAATGACATACTCATACCACCACGTCAGTAACCTAGGTTCCCCAGGGTTTTGCCGCAGGAGCTCCATGGGCCAGGCCCTCAGAACTAGCCCCTGGTTCAGGGCCTGAGCATTAAGTGTCGGCAAGCTGCTGTCCATGATGCCTGTCCTTTGAGTTGTGAATGGTGCTATTGTCTCCTCTGAGGATAGATAAGAGCCCAAGAGAGATACAAACATTCCAAAATACTTTAAGCTCTCCATTCCCACCCTCACCTGAGCCCCCCAGATGGAAGGTAATAAAGCCTCTTTGAAAATGTTAAGTTACCTGCCCAGGCCTGCTAGGGGTTTCCCTGGTGGCTCAAGCTATAAAGAATCTGACTGCAATGCAGGAGATACAGTTTCAGTCCCTGGACCAGGAAGATCCCCTGGAGGAGGAAATGGCAACCCACTCTAGTATTCTTGCCTGGAGAATTCCATGGGCAGAGAAGCCTGGCAGGTTACTGTCTATTCGGTCAAAAAGAATCAGACACAACTGAAGCGACTTAGTATACATGCACACAGAGGTCTGCTAGACGTCCTGCCTATGGATGCCCAGAAGGGACCTGTGAAGAATGCTAAAGGGCTGGGCAGGATCCACAATGGCCTCCCATCCTTATTTTTTGCAGCGGTTCCTCTTCATCCCTCTTGATAAAATCCAAATTACCCAATAGTTTCTCATCCACAAGGACAATTCCTCCTCCTTCAGAGAGCCATCTTCACCAACCAGTTGTACAGTTAGCTGGACTTTTGCCTACACCTGCCTGCTAAGTCCCCACAAACAGTCCATTGTCCTTCTCCACATTAGAAGGAGAGTCCGACACCTGGTATTCTAAATAAAGACTTATGTTAATGGTGTCCTAGCTCAGTTTCTTCCTCTGCTCTAAGGGGTCTACATTTTGCTGCAAGCGAGAGCCAGCATAGCGGGGATGTGGTAGTTCTTAGTTTCTGACTTCCTTCTATAGTCAACAGAACAAAGGCAATTTTCTTTCTCTTCTTGGTGTTGGCATCGTTTAGATGGGTCTGAGCCTTGCTGGGAGAGAAAAAAATCTTTTCCTTCCACTCATCTTAAGTTCTCCAGCTGGGGCATTATAAAGCGGACTGACAAAAGGCAGGTTAACAAGAGATAAACAAATCAGTTTATTAACATGGGCATCGAACCCACACATGGAAGCACTCAGGGATGAGTGACTCAAGGGAGTTGTTGGAACTTGGGGCCTATATGTCTTAACTGGGAAGCAGGAAGGGGAGAAAGGGCACTTATAAAAAAGCAAATGACTTTTTGCAAATGAGCCCTTAAAAGAATAGATGAGAGGGACTTCCCTGGCAGTCTAGTAGTTAAGGCTTTGCCTTCCTATGCACAGGGTGCAGGTTCGATTCCTGATTGGTGAGCTAAGATCTCACACGCCTAGTGGCCAAGACATCAGAATAACAGAAGCAATATTATAACAAATTCAATAAAGACTTTAAAAATGGTCCATGTCAAAAAAAAAAAAAAAAAGGAGGTATACTTGTGAGATGTTTGTCTGGGTGTGGTATGGTCTTCTCCACTTCAGAAGAAAAAATGAGATTTGCTCCTGGGGAGGGAATTTATGACAATTGAGTTCTTTTTTTTTTTTTTACATTTTATTTTGTATTGGAGTATAGCCAATTAACAATGTTGTGATAGTTTCAGGTGGACAGCAAAGGGACTCAGCTATACATATACTGTATCCATTCGACAGTCAAGTTCTTTTGAGAGGCTCTGCTTTTAGGCAGATAAGGGATGTCAGGAATTTAAATGTTTTCACGTCAAAAGAATTCTTATGTCAAAGTGGCGTATTTCGGGGGCAGTGGAATATCCTACTTCCCTTCAACCTTCTAGACCAAATTGCTATGTGTTATAGTATTGACTTTTAGGACTAAACAAGTCTACAACCTTGCTTTGGGTAGGGCTGGGGCAGGGCTAGGGCTGGAGTGTGTCAACAGGAAAAAAAAATGTACTTCAGGTTTTATTTGGGGCCAAATGAGGAGTAGAGCCTGGGAGACAGCCTCTCAGACAGTTCTGAGGACCTGTTCCGAAGAGGTAGGGAAAGGTCAGTATATACATTTGGCAAAGGGGGTATGTGCAATCAAGCACACACTTGAGCATAAGGTTACTGCTAGTCACAAAGAGCAGATTAACGACTGTCATTAATGTCACCATTAATGACTTTGTGCTTTTCTAGATATGAGAGGAGAGAAATTGGACTCATGAAATCTTCTCCTGAAAATATCTAACTATCTGAAGCTCTGCCAGTTTTTCCCAGAGCACAGAGAGCCTCATTCCTAATCTCAGCCTTGAACCCCTTTCAGGGTGTGTTAAAGGTCATCGACTATAGTGGCAAATGCCTTCATTCTTGCAGAACCAGATGGCAAGCTACAATTTTCAGTTGGCAGGTGAGACAAAGTGAACACTTGCCTTGACTGCAAAATTTAGGGGGAGTGGAGGGAGAAAGATATATGATATTTTAATTCAGTATCTTTGAAAATATAAAGCAGTGGAAACATCCAAGAAGAAAATGTATATTAAACTAGAATCAGTATTATTGAATACAGGCCACTGGCCTAAGGGATCTGTTTCTGATATTAATGAGTACAGACTGCTTGCTTCCTTGGCCCCTACTTCCAGTGGGGATTTTCCTAAAACACAGCATCCTCAAAAGTCTCCCACATGCTCCTCTTCTTCCTTCACCTGTGAGCCCCTCCTCACGTGCTTCAAAACAGTAGTCAACGTTTCTCAGCCAGGTGCCAGGCACTGAGCCAAGATCTTCGTAATCATGACCTCAGGTGAGCCTCATGAGCTGCACAGTGTTAGTAAAGCCGGCCCTGCTGCTAAGTCGCGTCAGTCGTGTCTGCCTCTGTGCCACCCCATAGACTTAGCCAAATTCCATGTTTTACGGTTGAAGAAGATTCACAGAGGCACTGTCACAGCCACAGTTGGCACACCCAGTACGTGGCAGAGCAGAATTGGGACTCACCCACCCTCTCTACTGCTTCTCACAGATACAATCCTCCACTTTGCCTTTTCTTTCTACTTGTCATTCATCGGCTGCAGTCAGGATTCCCTTTCCAAGACCTCCTGATTTGCCTCTTTAGAAGCTTTATGTTGAATTATAAGCTTCGCTGAAATTCATCTTGCTGAAGTGGGAAGATAGAAGGGGAGGGGCCTTAGGGAGAAAGCATTTAATCCAAAGCATTTCATTCCCTCAGTTTGCAAAATAGGAAACTGAGTCCTGGAAGAGCCATGTGCCTTGCCAAGTTGGCATAATGGTAACTCCAGGAGAACCTGCTCAGGGGCTCTGCCTCTCCTCTTTCCACCAAACTTTGGCTCTGTGTCATACTGTCCATCCTGAGTGTGCCCAAACCGGTTTGTCCACAAGGAGTTTCTCCACCAGCTCCCAGGTTATGGGCTTTGTCCCCAAGACTCTCCTCTTCAACTGCACTTGCTTTCCACTCACTAGAAATAGCCCTTGATCGCTTCAAGCATGCCAGGGATTTTTCTGATATTTTAGGCAGCACTCTGAAAAAAAAAAAAAAAAAATGTCTGGCTCAGAATAGTTACTGGGTTGAAAAACAAAAACAGGGGACAGGTGAGATTGGATCCCATCTTCAAAGAGAAAATCATCTCAGGAATTTATGGTCCCAGGGTGCTTCTGTGACAGTTCTGAGTGTGGATCACTGTCTCTAGAAGCAGCTCTGTGTGGAGAAGCCCCCAACATCCCAGCCCATTCTTTATCGTCACCTGCCAGTTCCCCTCCGCTGTGGGGGTTTCAGTGACAGCCCTTCGAGTCAGCAGAGAACTTTCAAGGTTTCATCAAAATGAACCTAAATCCCCTTTCTCTCACTCCCAGAAGCTCATCAGCTGGTCAGCCTCTTCGAATGCACCTTGAGAGTGATAGCATAGATAAAAGGGGAGTTTCCCTGAGGTGAGAGGAACCTAGGGCCTTGGGATCCTGAGATGGCCCAAGCCCCCTTCAGAGATGGGCAGGCTCATGTGTTGCAGTGGTACCAGTGGTTCCCAAATTGGTCCATCCACAGAGGAGCTTTACCCAGAAAAGCTGCCCTCTGGGGATGTTCCTGCTTATTCTGCCAATGACTGGTAATTTGGGGGAAAAGAACCAGAAGACTTGTTCCGAAACATTCTGTAGAAACTTGGGGCGGGGAGGTTGGCCCCAAAACAGAAGGAGTTGGTCATTTCAAGTGAATGGTTCTCCGGTGGGGCTTCCCAGGAACTCACCTGCCAATGTGGACATAAGAGATGTGGGTTTGATCCCTGGGTCAGGAAGATCCCCTGGAGGAGAGCATGGCAACCCACTCCAGTATTCTTGCCTGGAGAACCCCATGGACAGAGGAGCGTGGAGGGCTACAGTCCATGGGGTTGCAAAGAGTGAGACACGACTGAAGTGACTTAGCACACTCCCATGCACGGTGCTCAGGTGAAGGAGACATTTTAACATTTGATGGAAAACTCTAGCCACCAACCTGTGAATCTGGCTTCACTGCTCAAGGGAGTGCACAGAAAGCGAATGGAACTCTGAGATCTTCCACTTTTTAAATGAAAGCAAAGAATCATCCTTTATGAATCCTTTATGTTATGGTGAAAAAGAGCTTCCTCCCTTGTCCTGGGTTAGTTCCATCATCTTCACTCTGGGGCTATTGAGAGGCAAAGCACATTACAGTTGCAGAGAAAGTCCTTTGCAGGGTGGACAGGAAGTAAAATAGAAATTGGATTGGACTGATCACGAGCCTTCCTGAATCCAGAATTGAATCCACAGCAATATACAATCTCTCTAACTTTCACCTTAGTGGATAACCAGAACAGACCAAGTCAGTCCCGCTAAACTATATGTGAGCCATCACTTGAGCCTCCATACAAAGTGCATCTTTGAAAACCAGCCTTTCCTTAGGGACTTCAGCATTTTAAAGGGTTTTTTTTTTCTTTTTAATAAAAGCAAGTTTATTTTTACTTTGTAAGCAAAACTGCTCATAATAGAATTTTTTTCCTGATTCTATTTTTGCGTGCTGTGTAACTGATATTCCATGTTACATGGAGATTCCTGAGACTTGCTGGCTCCAGACCGAGTCTTCAGGGCTCCCAGGATGGTGTAACCAGAGCCCAGCTGGGTGAGGGAGAACCACTCTGAGAAACCGCTGCCCAGATCGGTGACATCTCCTAGGTGAAAACCACAATCTAGAAAATTTCAAAAGTACAGAGACGCCTGAGGAAGGAAAAAAAAAAAAAAAGCCCCTTATAATTTCACCGCTTTCAGCATTTTGATTAAAATATGTGTTGTCAGTACAGCAGCTCTTTCCTATGTTTTCAGAATACATTTTGATTCCAAACAGAGCTCTGGGGGTAAATCAGGCCATCAGAATTCTGAAGACTGGTGCCATGTTGCAGGAGTTTAAAAGCCATGATGGGGGGCGGGGAGGAGAAAGCTTCTAAATATAACAAACTTCCCAAAAAGGCAATCAAGGCTAACTGAAGTCGTACTATTTTTGAATGTGGAAATCCCCTCCTTGAAGCACACAAGTCAGTGGTCCAGCCATCTAAGAATTGAACCTCTGTGTTGCCAGTGGGAAAGCGTGTCCTTCGGTGAATGTCACGGTCACTCCTCTTCCTTCCTGCCACCCAAGGGGTCACTAACAACTGCTACAAACTAAACGTGACACCTGGCGCCCTGGGAGCTGAATCCTCTGTGCCAATGTGGTTCGCACTTCAGCAGATGTTCCGTTTGAAGCATTTCTTTTTAACCCTCATTTCAGTTCTGTACTACTTTCTGGACTTTTGCCAACACTTCTCCATGAAACACTTTGCATATCTTAGCTTTAATTTTTTTTTTTTTAAGAAGATTATATTTTGGAAAATACGCTTCCATAGACATCTCTAACTTTGAAAGGACTGAAGGAGATATGTAGTTTCTTTTTGCAAAGTTTAAATATGGGAGAGAGCTAGCAGGCACTTTCATAAAGAAAGTCAAGCTTGTCCACGTGCAGACACTCCCTCAAGTTCATTTCCATGTTCAACTTGAGTCCAGCTATATTTAGGGTGCCAATCAGCCTTCCCCAGAAACTTCTATGTTCTTGATGTTCAAGGCCACATCCTCTCCAGAAATTGGTTTAAAGACAGACCCTGTCACCTACAGCAAAACTTCTCATGCCTTCCTCCCCTCTTATGGACAGAGGCTGAGTGCCAGACTCCCATCGAAGCAAACCACTTCTGTCACCTACTTTCAGGCAATTTCTTTCAAACACTGTTTTTTTAAGAGCAATGGGAGGTTTCCAACAAAACTGAGAGGAATTTACAATGACTTCCCACAAGCCTTCCAGGCAGTGTTGAGGCAGCTTTTCTTCTTCATTTATTTTCCTTGTTAAACCCTGACACAATATAATGATATCTCAAAGGCCCCTAAGTATTAAGAGAAAACAATTAAAATCCCATTACAGGCCTCTCATGGCTTAGTCTTGTTCATGACTGTAATTCCCTACCTCATGTGCTGTTCGCTTCTGTTGCTGTCCAACTGAGTTTCTGACTTATTCAGCTAGGGATGGGAAACAGCAGAAGTGAGGTGACTCCATGCAGGATGCAAAAGCAGCCTCTCAGACCACACTGTGTAGCTTAAAAATTAATGTTTCTTTCCGATGATGTAGGGAATTCATGTTTACTTTGGAAATTTTGGAAAAGATTTTATAACATCAAGAAGCAAATTAAATTACCAATATGGATCATCTCCCCCAAATTATCCCTCTAAACATTTTGGGAAATATTCTTCTGGCATTTTTTTCTATGCTTGTAAGCACACATTGCCACCACAAGCCCTCTAGTTAGGATCATGCTAGATAGACTATTTTTTAAACTCTGTTTTTTATTTTTATTTTATTTTATTTGGGCATACTGTGTGGTTTGCAGGATCTTAGACCCCAATCAGAGATCCAACCCATGCCCTCAGCACTGGAAGCATAGGGTACTTAACCACTGGATTACCAGGGAATTCCATTGATATATTATTTTATAACATAATTTTTTCAAGCTTCCCTGATGGCTTAGCAGGTAAAGAATCCACCTGCAAGGCAAGAGCCACAGGAAACACGGGTTCCATCCTGGGTGGGGAAGATCTCCTGGAGAAAGAAATGGCAACCCACTCCAGTATCCTTGCCTGGGAAATCCCATGGTGAGAAGAGCCTGGCAGGCTATACAGTCCCTGAGGTCACAAAGGGTTGGAGTGACTGAGCACATGGCACAAAACTAATGTTATAATCATTTTCCTATCATTAAATTTATTCATCTGTTGTTTTGTCATTATTTAAAAAAAAAAAAACAAAAAAAACAGAGAAATAGCCAAGGCAGTTGTAAGCCCATTTTACAGATTAGGAAAACAAAGCACAGAAGTGACTATACTAAAATTAAAAAACATCTCAGTTTAGGTCTCCCAACTGCCAAACAGTGCTCTTCTCTCTTGTCAAATTAAAAGAGCAGAAAAGCACGAACTGAGGGATTTTTGCTATTCCTTTGTAAGAATCAGAGGCATTAGTGATACATAGTTACTATAAGTAATCTTCATCCATTCTTCTTTCATAGATTTTTAGGCTCAGTTCTTTTTTTTATTGAGGTATAGTTGATGTTCTATATTATTATATAAATTACAGATATGCAACATAATGATTCACAATTTTTAAAGGCTATACTCCCTGTATTTGTTGTTGTTTAGTTGCTAAGTCATGTCCAACTCTTTTGCAACCCCATGGACTACAGTCTGCCGCGCTCCTGTCCATGGGATTTCCCAGGCAAGAATACCGGAGTGGGTTGCCATTTCCTTCTCCAGGGGATCTCCTGAACCCAGGGATCAAACCCACGTCTCCTGTTTGGCAGGCAGATTCTTTACCACTGGGCCACCTGGGAAGACCATACTCCTTGTATAGTTATTATAAAATATTGACTACAGCCCTATGTTGTACAACATGTCCTTGTAGCTTACTTATTTTCTACATAATAGTACGTCTTAATCCCCTTCCTTATATTGTCAGTGTTTCCCCTCCTCCTTCCCCCCATTGGTAACCACTAATTTGTTCTCCATATCTGTGAGGCTGTTTCCTTTTTGTTATATTCACTAGTTTGTCGTACTTTTTAGATTCCAATATATGTGATATCATACAATATTTATCTTTCTCTGTCTCACTTATTTCACTTAGAATAATCTCTAAGTCCATCCATGTTGTTGCAAATGGCAAAATTTCATTATTTTTTATAGATCAGGAGTACTCCATTGTATATACATACCATATCTTCTTTATTCATTTATCTATTGATGGACACTTAGGTTGCTTCCATATCTTGGAATTATAAGTAATGTTGCTGCGAAAATTGGGGTGCATGCTTCTTTTAAAGCTAACTTTTGGTTTTTGTCAGGTATATACCCAGGAGTGGAATTGTTGGGTAATATGGTAGTTCTCAGGTTTTGCACATGGGGCTAGCAGTAAAGAACCCACCTGCCAATGCAGGAGATGTAAGAGATGAAATTTCAATCCCTGCATCAGGAAAATCCCCTGGAGGCGGGCACTGTGACCCACTTCAGTACTCTTCCCTAGAGAATCCCATGGTGGGCTACAGTCCATAGGGTCAAAAAGAGTCTGAAACGACTAAAGCGACTTAGCACAACACATGGTAGTCCTATTTTTAGTTTTTTGAGAAACGGCCATATGGTTTTCCACAGTGGCTGCACCAATTTACATTCCCAACAACAGTGCACTAGAGTTCCCTTTTCTGCACATCCTTGCTAACATTTGTTTTGGTTTAAAACAGTATTTATTTATTTGGCTGCATCATGTCTTTGTTGCATCACACAGAAACTCTGCTGCCTTGTACAGGATCTTTCCTTCCAGCACATGGTGGTCTAGGGATGGAACCCTCATCTCGCACATTGCAAGGCGAATTCTTAACCACTGGACCACCACGTAGTCCCCCAACATTTGTTATTTGTAATCTCTTTGACGATGGCTATTCTGACAGGTGTGAGGTGGTAGTTCATTGTGGTTTTAATTTGCATTTCTCTGATGATTAATGATGTTGAGCATCTTTTCATATGCCTCTTGGCCATCTGTATGTCTTTGGAAAAATGTCTATTCAGATCTTCTCCCCACTTTTAATAGGATTGTTTGCGTTTTTGCTAATAAACTGTTTATGTAATTAGATATTAATCCCTTATCTGTCATATCATTAGCAAATATTTTCTCCCATTCAGTAAGTTGTCTTTTCATTTGTGGATGGTTTCCTTTGCTGTACAAACCTCATGTGAAGAGCAGATTCATTGGAAAAGACCCTGGTGCTGGGAAAGACAGAAGGCAAAAGGAGAAAGGGACGACAGAGGACAAGATGGTTGGAGGGCATCACCAACTCAATGAACATGAGTTTGAGCAAGCTCTGGGAGATGGTAAAGGACAGGAAAGCCTGGTGTGCTGCAGTCCATTGGGTTGCAAAGAGTTGGACACAATTGAATGATTGATCAAAAACAAGATCCCACTTGCTTATTTTTGCTTTTATTTCCTTTGATTTCAGAGATAAATCTAAAAAAATATGGCTGTGATTTACTTCAAGGAGTGTTCTGCCTATGTTTTCTTCTAAGAGCCTTTTTTTAAAATATATATATTTGTTTATTTGTTTGACTGTTCTGGGTCTTAGTTGCTGCATGTAGGATCTAGTTCCCTGACCTGATCTGATTCATTTATATATTGCAGTATGATTGATATTTAGCATGAGCTAGCACTGCTATCATATTATGGGGGTGGGAATAATTAGTATCAGGCTTCTCTGGTGGCTCAGTGGTAAAGAATCTGCCTGCCAATGCAGGAGACTTGGGTTCAATCCCTAGGTCAGGAAGATCCCCTGGAGGAGGAAAGGGCAACCCACTCCAGTATTCTTGCCTGGGAAATCCCATGGGTGGAGGAGCCTGGCGGGCTATAGTCCAGGGAGTTGCAAAGAGTCGGACATGGCTTAGCTACTAAAGAATAACAAACAACATTTTATAATTACTGTGCTGTACCTTCAATCTCCAAGACTCACGTATCTACTGCAAGCTTGTACTCTTAAGCAGTATCTTTCTTACACCCCAACCTCCCTGCCCTTGGTAACACCATTTTAGCCTCTGTTTTTATGAGTACAGCTTTTTATACTCAACCCATTTCTTTATTTACTTTTCTATTTATAGTTATTTATGTTTATTCTAGCTGTTTCCTATGCCTGGAATTTTCTTCCGCTCTATATCCAAATAGCCACTCCCTCACTTCCCTCAAGTTTTTGCTCAAATTTACTTTTCTCAGTCCAGACCTACACAGACTCCCAACATAAAATTGCAGCCCCCACACCCATCTCAGTATTATATATTTTCCTTACTCTGCTGTTTTTTTCTTTCCATCGTACATATCACTTTCTTACATCCTATGAAATTTGCTTATTTATTATGCCTATTTTCTGATTTTCTCCTAATAAACAATGAACTCCACAAGAGAGATGTATTTCTATCTTGTTCATTTCTGCATCCCTAGTATAGGGTAGGTATTCAAGAAATATTTGTCTCATGAGTAAGTGAATAAAGATGGACAATCATCCTTTTTTACTCTAGTATTTAGAATTATTGTGGTTCATAGATTCTTTCCAAAAAGATTTCAGTTATTTATACTCCCAACCAGTAATATATGAATCTGCATATTTCCCCAATATTTATTAGCATTGCATGTTATCAATCTTTTTAACTTTATGCAATTATAGTTCATTGACTTTATAATTTATAGGTTTATTAATCACTTATTTTTCTTCTAGGAATTGCATGTTTATATTATTTTGAACTTTTTTTGAACTTAATGGGCTCTTTTACAAATTAACTTAATCCTTAATCTATCAGATCCAGTCGAAATATTTAATTCCATTCTTTCTTGGTCTTTTAAACACTTGTCTTGAAGCATTTCGATATTTTTCTGTTCAAAGAAATGTAAAAATATGAATGTTCCTTTTTATTATCTAGATGAAAAAAAGATGTTTATTTTATAGCCAAACTTTATGATGTCTTTTTGCAAGAAAGTCAAGGGATCAAGGCTCTTAACCAAATAGCAGTTGTATTGAGCAGCAAGGATGGGAAACTGTCAACAGATGACTTTGCACAAAATCTTGCCTTTCAGGAAAAGGAAAAAAAGACAGATAATTGCTAGGCTAGCTTTAGATCACTTGACCTTACTGACTTTGTAAGTCAGTGAGAATAAAAGAATTTGTTATGGTTGATTTTTCTTCTGTTTTTTGATAAAACAGAAAAGCCAACTAGTTCTCAGGATAACCAAGTCATGACTCTATGATTACAGGATGATAATTTTTGTAAAATGGTACATTTCATTTGTATAATGTTTATAGCTTCAATGTACTTCCATAAACGTTACCTGATTTGCTCACCAAAAACAAAACCATTTTACAAAAAGTAAAATACAAGGTAACTCTGGCAACCAGTATCCCATATTGATTCGATTACAGTCAGATCCCATGGCACTCAAGGAAGATTTCCTAATCAAGTGAATTATTTAGAATTTCAATAAGTTAAAATATTAAAGAAAATGATATTAGAATATTCAGTTGAACAGATTGGATCTCAAAATAGATTATTTCTCCTTTTTTGTCCTAACTGGTATCTGGTACCACACTGGTATCTACTTAATGCATACTCTTGACGTGGGTCAGTGTGTGATTCACAGAATGCAAGTCAACAGTGTCCAGAAAAAATGCTTCTGGCAAATCTTACTCTATTATTTTACAATCCCTTAAATTTTGAGGACCTTCTTTCTCCATAATACGTGTATCTTGGGCCCATAGGTTGAAAACATTTTTTTTTAAGATGCAAAAGAACAGCAACAACTTTTAGATAGTAATCAGGGTGTTTTTATTTTAAAAGTATATAAGATCACAAAGTGATGCCTATCTATGTATTCAAAAGCTATTGAATCATATTCAACTATATGGCAATCCTATTTTATCTACTTCTATTTTCTTCTTAGAGAAGCCTTTTTTTTTTTCCTTAGAAAAGCCATAATGAAGTTAAATAAGAGACAATCTGTTAAGTTCACATTTACAAATATCCCTGGTGAGGTGTCCATATGCATTGAGATCCACAGATTCTCTGAAACACTGGACTTGATTAGCTCTATAAACTGAGGCTAAGTCCATATCCACCGACACATTCCATACTCAGCTGGCCCCTGTCATTCTTAATTAATCCCATTTGTGTCGGATATTTTTAATCTTTCTTGCCATCTGTTTCAAACACTGTTTTTGTTAAGACCTGGCTGAGTTACTCTCCATTCAAAGTCCCTATATTTGCTTCCAGTTTGTGATTGCAGTGTGTCAGAGTTTGTGTTTCAGATATTGGTTTCATTACTTTCAGTCACAAACTCAGGGGAGGCATCAACTTTCTCCTTATTTCAAATTATTCTGGCCTTGGGCATTTCCTTAGTATTAGGCCTGAGACATGAGAAGGCCTTGTTCAGCTAGGAAAAAAAAAAAAAAAGCTAGCTGGCAAGACTATGTATTAACCTCAGTTTGAAAGGTAACTCATATCAGCATCACCTCATGCCAATAAACAGAACTTTCAGCAGTCTGAGATGGAAACGTTCAGAGAATAACAGTGTTTTTCTTTTGTTGTAAGTGAAGATGGGACTTTTGGCTTGAAACCACCTGTGGGAATGGCTAGCACTGATTTGTTCCAGAATATCCATTTTTCTTGGAGAAGGAAATGGCAACCCACTCCAGTATTCTTGCTTGAGAAATCCCATGGGCTGAGGAGTGTGGCAGGCTACAGTCCATGGGTTCGCAGAAGAGTCAGACAGGATTTAGTAACTAAACAAAAACATCCATTTTTCTACCAGTAACATCCTGCCAACTAAAAGGTTTTCTTAAGATGCCAGTAGTCACTTGCTATTAAATAGGCTTCTTCTTGCATAACTTGTTTTTCTATTACTAGAGAAAAATTATTAACCCACATGTTCCTGAATTTCAGCTTTAACTCAGTACAAGTCCAGAGCAACAGAAATTTCTTTGGGGGTGAAACAAAGCAAGAATGTTGAAAATAAAAGCTTGTAACACTGTAGTTTTCCTCAATCTAGGTCACAGTTATCTGCCGAGGATTTTATTTTTAAGACAGAGACCATCATATCTGTTTAGTTTTCTTCCCTTGGATCTGTCCAGGATTTGGAGATATGAATTGATAACATTCAGTTCAGTTCAGTCACTCAGTTGTGTCCGACTCTTTGTGACCCCATGAACTGCAGTGCACCAGGCCTCCCTATCCATCACCAACTACCAGAGTCTACCCAAACCCATGTCCATTGAGTCGATGATGCCATCGCAACCATCTCATCCTCTGTCGTCCCCTTCTCCTCCTGCCTTCGATCTTTCCCAGCATCGGGGTCTTCTCAAATGAGTCAGCTCTTCGCATCAGGTGGCCAAAGTATTGGAGTTTCAGCTTCAGCATCAATCCTTCCAGTGAACACCTAGGACTGATCTCCTTTAGAATGGACTGGTTGGATCTCCTTGCAGTCCAAGAGACTCTCAAGAGTCTTCTCCAACACCATAGTTCAAAAGCATCAATTCTTCTGCACTCAGCTTTCTTTATAGTCCAACTCACATCCATACATGACCACTGGAAAAACCATAGCCTTGACTGTGATAACATTATTTGAATAATTAACCAGAGGGCCTTGTGCCTTCTCAATTTGATCAACAGACTTCTTATCTTAGGCAAAGAGAATAGTAGGAAGAAATCTAACCACACCCCTGGCATGTGAGATCTTAAGTTCCCTGACCAGGAATTGAACACATGCCACCTGCAGCAGAAGCATGGAGTCTTAACCACTGCACAGCCAGGAAAATCCCTGGAATGTGTACTTCTATCTCTCCTTACAACATAATTCCCTCCCAATATTCCTTATTGATCTTTTCTTTTTTTTTCATTTAATGAGCCCTGTGATCTTCCTCTTCCTCTCACTTTTCATTCTTACCTTATGCAAAACAAATAAAATACATAATTCTAATATCTCTACTTTGGGACTTTTTTCTTTCCAATAATCAGGCCCATTTTTATGGCACTAGCTGATATATTAAGTAGTCTCCCCTCCTCTTAAATCCCACCCACCCCAACTAGAGCATCCATTACATCAGGCTGGCCCCTTGTGTTCCACTCTAACATACCTGATGTGAAGACAAAGACTTGAAGAGTCTTACTACATGCAATTCCTGATCCTGCCTGAAACTAACTCTACTTTAAACTGTCTAATCACTTTCCTAGCAGTTTCACGGAGTACAACTGCCTATCAGAATTGCCACAGAAATTGGGTAAATGTACTTTCACTTTTCCTCTTCATTGAAATGGATTATAGAAATTGCAGCTGACCCCATGTGCTCATCAATAAGTCATTGGTTTTACAACTGAGACTTCTCAGTGGTTTAGGGGTACTCCTCCCACGTCTTCTCTAAACCCTATTTTAGAAAAGGAGACTATAGGGGAATTCTTGTTCTAACACCCCCTTCCCCCAACTCTTCCGGAAGCTGCCAATGTACTATCTCTAGAAACCTCAGGCAAGTCTGAGAAACCCCTGATCCTACCCCCTGCCTAGCTCTCAAAGGGCTTTTATAGGTCAGATCTTGGTAGAAATTTCCACTCACTTTTTGGACTGTTTGGGCTTAAACAAAATCACTAATAAATATCAAATCACCCTCACAATACCTTCACTTTCACAACTGCACATATCCTACACTTGAAAGAAATAAGCCAGACTTTCCAGACCCAGTTCAGATGCTCCTTCGGGAACATGAGAAACCAGGATCCTCTTGAAAGATTTTTCCTGACAAGAGTTCAGGAACCAAGGAAACAAAGAGCCCCTGGTATTTAAAGATCTCTCCCTATCGGTAGCAACTGGGTCACAAAAGGAACTCTCAAACAGAGTAGATAATTCTACAGAGAGACTTTCACATACATCTGCATTCAGAAGATATGGGAATGAGGTGTCCTGTTTAGTTATTAGTTAGAATATAGCTTTTTAACTGGAATATTGGTTTGGCTGCAGTAACAATGAGATTCTAAATAACAGTGGCTTTTAATACATAGACCATTTATGTATCTTGAATACAAAAGGGCAGGTTTGCAATTCAGGCTGGTGAGGTGGCCCCACAATCTTGAGGCTCTTTTTTCTTTAACACTTTTATCTTCAACGACTGGTTTCCATCTGAAGGTCTACAACGGCTGATTCATCTGCCACTATCACACCTGCTTTCCAGCCAGAGGAAGGAATCCAGGGCACAGAAGGGCACCCCTACCTTCCGAGGGCACAGTGAGCCATGGCACACAGCACCTTACTCACATTCCCCTGGCCAGAACCAAGTTCATGGTCACACCTGTCTGCAAGGAAGGCTGTGAAATAAATTAAAACTCTAACTGGGTAACCAAGTACCCAAAAAAAAAAAGAGAGAGAGAAGAGAATGGATTCTGGAGAACAGCCACTAATTTCTGCCACCACCTACTTTCCAAGGATAATATAATATCTACAGTCAATAGAGTGGCTCTGATATTAATTTCCAACCTCTTCTCACTAAAAGTTGAGTAAAAACCATTGTTGGAATTGCCCTATTTTCATTGCTATAATTCCAAACATTTTTCCAAATCCTCTTCTGTGGTTCACATGTTTTCCAGCCATATACTTTCATGCCAAATACAGATCCTTTTGAGTCTTTTCATCTAACATTTCTAAATGTTCCAAAAGATAAGATTGTTTTTTTTTTTACCAACTACATTTCTATAATTATTGGTGATCCTGATTTGATCATAAGAGCCAAACAATATATGAATTTTAAGGAGGCAATTTGGAGGGATGGGAATACTTGCGAAGAGTCAGGTTTCTCTATTTCAAATTTCAGCTCAACTTTTTAAACTATCTGCTCTTTGACAAAACATTTTACCTTTCTGAGCTACATATTTTTCAGTTTTAAGCAGGGAGCTGGGACTCCCTCTTTGCAAAGTCATTGTAAAGATCAAATAGTCTGTTACATAACATTGTCTAGCACACAGCAAATGCACAGTAAACAGTCATTCTTTCTGCTTTAATTCTTGACACACTTCACAAAATTCCTGCTACAGCCCTTCATCTGGAAATGGTATCCCCCATCCTCTTTGCTCTGTGTCTTGAAGAGTTGAGGGCAGTCCTGACTTTGGGGTGACTCAAGCTCCACTTTACAGTGGCATATTGCCCGAAGAATTCTTTCCCAGAGTTCAGAAGTCTTGTGTCCTGTGAAACAAAACCTTATCATCTCTCACAGTTCCTTACACAACAGTTACAGGGGAGCTGGGCCTCACCATTTAATCCTTTCATATCAACTGCCCATAAATGTGCTAGGCAAGATAAGTTACTTACCAACACCTATCATTTGTAAACCTAAAAAGAATTTCAGGCAGCAGATAAAGATACATCTAGGACATCCCATGGGCAGAGGAGCCTGGTAGGCTGCAGTCCATGGGGTCGCTAAGAGTTGGGCACGACTGAGCAACTCCACTTCACTTTTCACTTTCATGCATTGGAGAAGGAAATGGCAACCCACTCCAGTGTTCTTGCCTGGAGAATCCCAGGGATGGGGGAGCCTTGTGGGCTGCCGTCTATGAGGTCGCACAGAGTCAGACATGACTGAAGCGACTTAGCAGCAGCAGCAGCAGGACTGCAACAGTAGAAACTAACACAGCAATGGAAAGCAATTGTATTCCAATTTTTTAAAAAAAGACAAAATTAGAAAAATGAAACAAATGAAGAACAAAGAATGGAGCATAAACAGGTCTTCCCGAATGGCACTAGTGGTAAAGAACCCACCTGCTGAACACAACTGAAGCAACTTAGTGCATGCACACACACAGACACAGGGCATAAATGAAGCCAGGAGTGAGACTGGTGTCCAAATATTCACATCAGAGCTCAAAGATGCCTCCCTCTGCCATAGGACTAAACATTGTGTATTTTTTGCAAGGACTTTCCTTAGTTTATAGATGGCCATCTTCTTGCTCTCGCAGTGTTCTCCTTGTGTGTTAGTACAAATTCCCCTTTCTTAGAGAACACGGGTCTTATTAGATTACTAGTCATTCAGTCATGGAGTTATCCCTTAAAGACCTCACTTTACTTGATTGTCTCTGTGAAGACCCTGTTTCCAAATAAGTGCACATTCCCTATTTACTGGGGGAGTTAGGTCTTCAATCTCTGAATTTTAATGAAATTGGGCAAGCAAACCCTACCATTTATTATGCTGCTGCTATTTAGATGCTAAGTTGTGTCCAACTCTTTTTCGACCTGGTGGACTGAAGCCCACCAGACTCCTCTGTCCATGGGATTCTCCAGGCAAGAATACTGGAGTGGGTTGCCATTTCCTACTCCAGGGGATCGTCCCAACCCAGGGATCGAACCTACGTCTCCTGCTTGTCAAGCAGATTCCTTACCACTGGGTCACCTGGGAAGACCCTCAACCTATGTATTTTAGGGGGACTCAATTCAACCCATAACACATTGCTTTTGATAGAACAAACTCAGAGCTTGTTGTCTTGCTTTGTGTTTTGTAACTTCACAATATCTTGCTTTTCACAGAGTCTTAGGATGAGCATTTAAACATCAGTTACTGCATAGAGCATCCCCCATCATACAGGCTAAGGGATCACTAGGATTCTCTGAGAGGCAGCTTGCTGCCCCTTGGATGAATGAAGCTCTGAGTGCGTGCCCATGTGCTAAGTCACTTCAGTCGTGTCTGACTCTTTGCCACCCCATGGACTGTAGCCCACTAGGTTCCTCTATTTGTGGGATTTTACTAGCAAGAATACTAGAGTGGGTCGCCATGCCTTCCTCCAGGGAATCTTCCTGATCCAGGAATCAAACCCGTGTCTCTTATATCTCCTGTATTGGCCACTAGCACCACCTGGAAAGCTCTAAGCTCTGAAAGCAGCTAGTAATGGAGACTTTCTCAGATTTGTATCTCTTGTCTCCTCCTCTATAACTAACATATAATACTTTCTTCCTCAGTGTTTCATAGCACTCTCTGGAGTTCATGATCACTTCTCTTTTCTAGCAGTTTCCCAGCAGTGCTGCTCAGTGCAATAATGTGTCAAGATATCTTTAAAGTTGGGGTAAAGGCCCTTTCACACCATGGAGGGAAATGTCAGCCAAGAATCTGCCTGAAAATCCAGAAGATACTGAAAGGTCTTTACCTTTAAATTTTTTCTTAGTGGAAATAATAAGACACCACGATCTACTCTTTGTGGCATTAATGCCTGAACATTTCTCCAGAAAAGCAAGGAGTGAAAACCAGAATTTTAGAGCCAAAAGGCTTTAAATGTCATCTCCTCCTTCACTTTCAGGAGAAAGAATAGAGATAGAGAAAGATGAAGTCTCTCAGCTGCCAATCCAGTCATCTCTTTATTAGGCTTTCTTATCATTGTTAAACCCAAATTTAACTGCTTCAAGCACCACCTATGGTCAGGCTGTGAGAACACAGCACAGGTGCCTTTCATCTGAATCCCTCAAGACCACATGTGTTTATGAATTCAGGAAGTGTTCGAACTTCAGGAAGGCAATTTAGCACACACACAATATATTCCATAATACCTTCAGTGGGGTTAGGACAGCACCTTCTAACCAAACACATTAATATTTCCTTAGTGGGCTGTGTGAGTATTCACATCACGTATGCATACTCACATTGTGTGCAATTAATAAGAATCATACATAGCTTCATGGCACTTCATGGGCCAGATTTTGCCGCCAAAGTAAGTTATGAAAACTTTTCAGTGTTCAGAGTTTTTCGTGCTCTCTGTGTCTCAGGATTGGGAATAAGAGTTTGTCAGGTCTCCTTCCCTCAGAAGAGAGATTCTTGAGCTTGATTGTGTGAAGGGACTACAGGAGGTGCCCCAGCCTACAACTATTGATTAAGATTCTTCAGGGTGTGGCCTGGGAATCAGAATTTTTGATAAACAACCCAGCTGATACTGATGCAAATGGTGGGGGCTAGGGAGGAAACAGACTTCAAGGAACACGGCCTAGAGCACAGGGTCCGGGCATGGGAGACAGACAGGTGGGAACATCAGCTGGGTTGTTCTCATCACATGCCTCTCCTGACACTCCTTTGACATCCGTTTGACCCTACAGTCAAGTTTCATGGAATTTTTCCATGACATTTTAATGGGAAGTGGGTGTCCAAAGGGTGTGTATATGCAGATATTCAAAGGAACGAGAGAGAAAAACAAAGCTGAACGAGGAGGGGAAAATCTCTGTTCTCAGGATGTTCAAGCTACAGTGCAGTCACTGGATCACGTCACATGTACTCATTCCTGATGGAGTGCCCTGCTGTGGGTCAGGAGAAGGAAGTGGCACCCACTCCAGCACTCTCGCCTGGAAAATCCCGTGGACGGAGGAGCCTGGCGGGCTGCAGTCCATGGGGTCGCGAAGAGTCGGACACGACTGAGCGACTTCACTTTCACTTTTCACTTTCCTGCATTGGAGAGGGCAATGGCAACCCACTCCAGTGTTCTAGCCTGGAGAATCCCAGGGACGGGGGGAGCCTGGTGGGCTGCCGTCTATGGGGTCGCACAGAGTCAGACACGACTGAAGCAACTTAGCAGCAGCAGCTGTGGATCAGACACCGATTCAGATGCGTGTACAATCATAGAATAATAACTAATATTGGTATTATTATATTATTATTAACTCTCTTTTCCCACGTCTCTTCTCAATATTGATTTTTCTGAGGGGTGGGCATCAGCCACTGAAGCATATTGCACCCCTCCAGGCTACAGCTCCATCTGCTGGAATACAGGGCAATTAACCAGTGCCCCACTGGTGTTTAATACTGATGATCCTCCACATATATCCCTGGTGGCCCAGATGGTAAATTATCTGCCTGCAGTGCAGGAGACCTGAGTTTGCTCCCTGGGTTGGGAAGATCCCCTCCTGGGGAAGGGAATGGCAACCCACTCCAGTATTCTTGCCTGGGAAATCCCATGGACAGAGGAGTCTGGCAGGCTACAATCCATGGGGTCTCAAAGAGTTGGACACAACTGAGCAACTAACACCACACATGTGAAACCATAATCATATGAAATCAAGTCTATATGACTGTGTCAGTTGTGCTGATGGAAGTTATTTGTTTGTTCTCTGTAGGTGAGTGTATGACAGAATTATCTGTGTAATCCCTCAGACAGCATTAGACTAATCTATTGAAACTCGGTTGAGAAGGCTTTAGTGTAAATAGGTTAACTTCCCTAATATAGCCTGCACTTGCTGGGGATGAAGAATTGACCTTCCTTGCAAATACCTTCCTCTGAGCTCAGTCAGCTGAGAAAAGCCCCAGGGTGGCTATTAAGGCCTCTGGTGTTGACTCTAGGTAAGGAGCTAGGCATGGAGCCCAGGTGACCACGAAAGCTTATTAATGGGCTCTCTGGGTTTAGCAATCCCTCTGGGCAGTCTGAAGTTGTTTTTTGATCTCTGATTTACCCCCTCAGCTGTCTCCCCTTTCCCCTATAATTTTCCCCACACTACCCATTTCTCCCTAAATTCCCTTTTCATTTCATTCATCAAAGCTCATTCTCTCAAGTCTCTTCCTCTGAGGCCCTGTACCTCTCAATTTCACTCTCTAGGCTTCCCAGGTAGCTCAGTGGTAAAGAATCTGCCTGCCTATGCTGGAGACACAGGAGACTTAGCTTCGATCCCTGGGCTGGGAAGATCCCCTGGACTAGGAAATGACAACCCACTCCAGTATTGTCTGGAAAATTCCATGGACAGAGGAGCTTGGCGGGCTGTAGTCTATGGGATTGCAAAGAGTCGGACATGACTAATCGAGACTGAGCACAGTCAGCTGACACGTGGAGCTCTGATCGTCTCTGCAGCGCTTTCTGTGTGGCTTTCTGGCTGGGGCAGGATCTCTGGAGGAAGGTGTGTGTCTCTGCAGGAGGGACTGGAGGTGGGCAGGTGACATTTAGATACATCAGCGCTCACAGGTGGGTATGTAACTGATGCTAAATTTTAGACTGAATGGCTTCTATGGAGATGGAGGATTGAGATGGGGGAGACGAGGAAAGAGGGCAGGGAGGAAGAACGAATGTTTGAGAAGGTTGGAATGGCCATGACCCATGGACGGGCCCATGAGCTGACTAGAACGGTGCTAGCCCTCTCCGCGACATCAGCTCCAGGAGAGCAGGGACTTCACCTATGTGCTTTCTGGAGTCCCCTCAGGAGTTGAGGAGAGCCTGAGAAAAGAAAGTGAAGTTGCTCAGTCGTGTCCGACTCTTTGCAATTCCCATGGACATCTCTGTCAATGGGATTTTCCAGGCAAGAGTACTGAAGTGGGTTGCCATTTCCTTCTCCAGGGGGTCTTCCTGACCCTGGGATCGAACCCAGGTCTCCCGCATTGGAGGCAGAGGCTTTACCCTCTGAGCCACCAGAAAGCCCTGAGGAGGGCCTGATAGGCAGCAAATGCCCAATATTTGCTGAACGAGTGAATGTTATTGTTGTGAGATTGCTGTTGCCTAAAACTGCCATACAAGTTCTTAGAAGTTTGTCAGTTGTGCAGTATCTTTTAGTTGACAAATATTTAGGAGTGGCTGGAAACAGTCTGGGGAAGTAGAAATGAGCCCATTATACTTGGCCTTGAAGGACAGACTAAGAGTTTTGAGGTGGAAGAAGAGGTTGCAGTAATTCTGGTTGCAGGGAGGGGGCGTTTTAGGAGCCAGACTCTATGGGACGCTTCACAAATCCTGCATCAGTCATCACAGCTCAGCTCCTTTCTAACTGGGTGAACTGGGGCAAGAGTCTCTTGTTGAATCTCTGAATTCTGCTCCTTGGCTGACATATAAATGATTGATGTTGGGGCATTCAGACCTGGGGGCTTCTCTTTTTTCTCCTCCATGCCAATGGCCCTAAACACCATGTATATGCAGATAATCCCATTTTTTTTTTCATCTCTAATCCACATTTGGGTACTCAACTGTCTAACTGACCTCTTGATTTGGCTGTGTGCTCACCCTTTTTTTTTTTTTTTTTTTTTTACAATCAAACTGGAACTCTTGATTTCATGTCCCATTTCTTTTTCTCAAAACCTGCTTCTACTCCAATCATCCCAGCTCAGTTCCTGGCCCTGGCATTCACTCAGAGGCTTAAGCTAGAAACCTCTTTTTAAAGATATTTTTTATATGGGCTATTATTAACTCTTTATTGTTAGAATATGGCTTCATTTTATGTTTTGGTTTTATGGCCACAAGATACGTGGGATCTTAGGTCTCCAAGCAGGGATCGAACTCCTGGCCACACTCCTGCACTGGAAGGCAAAGTCCTAACCACCAGACCGTGAAGGAAGCCCCTAGAAACCTCTTTAAATCCTCCCTTTTCCTCACTTTCCTCCACATCCATTAGCAAGTCACAAAGGCTCTGTCTCAAAAACAGCCCCTTCATCTCTTCACTGGTGTGTATTCCCCCTGCTCCTCGGGCCCAACCCCATCATCTCCTGCCCTGACTCTTACAGTAGCTGCCCAGCTGGCCTCCCAGGTTGACCTCTTGCACCCTCATCAGCCTTACCTCACACTAAGCTAGAGTGGTGTTTGAAATTTTAATTCAGATTTGTCTTTGCACTGTTCTCATTCCATCCAGTCTTCCCATTGCATGGAATAAGCTCCAAACTCCTTGCCATTGTGCAGAGCAGTTTCCATCTGCGGCCTCTTTCCACCTCACGCCCCTCAACTCCTCCACTCCCTTTCCAGATCCTGCTTGTTCTGAAGCCTTTGCACTCTCCCTTCCATCCTTTCTTGGTTAAATCCTTTCTCACCCTGAACCTCTCAGCTTAAATGTCACCTAGTTAGAGATGCCTTATTTTTTTTTCTGTAAAGGAATCTTTTCCTTTTTAAACTCATTAGGTCTTTTCTTGGCTTTATTTTATATTGGAGTATCGTTAATTACCAACGTGCCGCTACTTTCAGGTGTGTGTACGTGCTAAGTCGCTTCAGTCGTGTCCGACTATTTTCAACCCATGGACTGTAGCCCGCCAGGCTCCTCTGTCCACGGGATTCTCCAGGCAAGCATACTGGAGTGGGTTGTCATTTCCTCCTCCAGGGGATCTTCCTAACCCAGGGATCAAACCCACATCTCCTGCATCTTCTGCATTACAGGCAGATTCTTTACCCACTGAGACACCTGGGAAGCCCTAGTTTCAGGTCTACAGCAAACTGATTCAGTTATACATATACATGTGTCTATTCTTTTTCAACAGAGAAGGCAATGGCACCCACTCCAGTACTCTTGCCTGGAAAATCCCATGGACGGAGAAGCCTGGTGTGCTGCAGTCCATGGGGTCGCTGAGAGTTGGACACGACTCAGTGACTTCACTTTCACTTTTCACTTTCATGCATTGGAGAAGGAAATGGCAACCCACTCCAGTGTTCTTGCCTAGAGAATCCCAGAGACAGGGGAGCCTGGTGGGCTGCTGTCTATGGGGTCGCACAGAGTCGGACACGATTGAAGCGACTTAGCAGCAGCAGCAGCATTCTTTTCCAAATTCCTTTCATATTTAGGTTGTTACATAATATTGAGCTGAGTTTTCTGTGCTATGCAGTAGGTCCTTGCTGGTTATCCATTTTAAATATATGTCTTTTAAAATCAACCCAAAGTAGTTCAACCCACCTACTACTTTCTCACACAAGACTCTACTGTTTACTTCTCAGGACTCTTCACAGTCTATAATTATTTTATTTGCTGACTTGGTTATCCCAGTTAGGATGTGAATTACATAAGATCAAGGACCCTGTCTTACACAACGGAGGATCTCAACCTCTTAGAAAGACTTGGCACTCAGTAAACATTTCCTGAATAGATGGATGAGCTCTGGAGGCCTCATTTTCAAGTTTATTTATTTTTAATTTAAGGATAATTGCTTTATAATATTTGTTTCTGCCAAATATTAACATGAATCAGCCATAGGTATATGTATGTCCCCTCCCTCTTGAACCTCCATTCCAGCTCCCTCCCCACCCCACCCCTCTAGGTGGTTACAGAGCCCTAGTTTGAGTTCCCTGAGTCATACAAAAATATGGAATGCTTCAGGAATTTGCATAGGGGCCATGCTAGTTTTCTCTGTATCATTCCAATTTTAGTATATGTGCTGCTGAAATGAGCATCCTCATTTTCTTATTCTGTGGCCTAAAGGTAAAACATACAGCCCTGTTTCATAGAGTTGTTATGAGGATTAAATATGAAAAAATTCCAAGAGATCAATAAATGTTAGCCACTATTATTATTACCAATACTACTTCTAGTAATAGTCATACCAGTAGTACTGCTATTCTTATGAGGTAGTTAAAATTATCTAAAATTTACAAATAAGGAAATGAAGATTAGACATTCAAACAGGCTATGTTAAGATCACTTAGTATGCCTTAGAGCTTGAATTTAAGAGTGAGGAGTTGGAAATGACTGAGGAGCTCATTTCTTAGTGATTAGAAGAAAGGTGTTTCCAATGGCATTACCAAGCTTTGGACAGAGGGACTCTAAAGGGAAGAGATATGCTATGCTGAGCAGGCATCTGGATATCCAAGGTTTGATGCCTAGTAAACTATCGGGGATAGAAGGCTCACTCGTGTGAGAGGTCAGCAGTTTTAGATTTGTGTATCCAAGAACATAACCTCTCCATTGTGATCATAATACCATTATCTAGAAAGCTGTTCATTTAGTGTTGGCAGAAACACACATACACGTACTCCTTGAGGTCAAAAGAGAGTGCCAGCTCCTCAGATGGGCCCCTCTCTCTTACCTACCCTGCCCCCTACTGGAATTCCCTTCTGTGTTTTCTAATCCTAGATCCTTCCTCACAGCATCCTGTATCCCTTTTGAAGGCTCACTTTGTGGGCCTCAAGCATTAACTTCAGGACCCTGAAGCAGGCCTTTGAGATCTGATGTTGTATCATGCTTGGGTGATGTGAATTTTTTGGAATAAAAAAACAAAGTAGGATACCAAAAACTCTTTCTCTTCTTATATTGATGTCTTTAAAAATAGCTAAAATTGGTCTAGCACTTATCATGGAGAAGGCAATGGCAACCCACTCCAGTACTCTTGCCTGGAAAATCCCATGGATGGAGGAGCCTGGTAGGCTGCAGTCCATGGGGTTGCTAAGAGTTGGATATGACTGAACGTCTTCAATTTCACTTTTCACTTTCATGCATTGGAGAAGGAAATGGCGACCCACTCCAGTGTCCTTGCCTGGAGAATCCCAGGGACGGGGGAGCCTGGTGGGCTGCCGTCTATGGGGTCGCACAGAGGTGGACATGATTGAAGTGACTTAGCAGACTTAGCAGCAGCACTTATCATATGCCGAGGACTATTCTAAATACTTTAGATGAATATATAAAATGTTTGTTTTAGGGAATAAGGAAAAGAAAAGTGATGAATAGAAGAGACAGAACAAAGACTATAAGGCTGATGGATAAGGCATTGCTTTACGGCTCATAGTAAAGAATCTGCCTGCAATGTGGGAGACCTGGGTTCAATCTCTGGTTTTGGAAGATCCCCTGGAGAAGAGAACTGGCTACCCACTTCACTATTCTGGTCTAGAGAATTCCATACATACATACATACGGGTCAAAAAACATACATAACCAGCATCCCAAAGACCCATCCTGTGTGCCCTCCCTTCCCTGAGACAGAGACTATCAGGCCCAAGTTTCTCACAACCTCCATGCTATTCTGCCTCTTTGGCAGCTTCAAACACAAAGCCACTGAATATTAGGAACCTTGGGCATTGTCTAATCGACATGCCTCCCCCTCATTTTGAGTTCAGAGGGGAAATGACTTGTTCAAGATCACACAGAGAGTTACAGAATCTGAATCTCCTCTTTCTACTGGTCCATGGGGTCACAAAGAGTTGGACACAACTGAGCGACTTTCACTTCCACACACTTTAGAATCAAGCACTTCAAGGAAGAGATGGTCAACAGTCTCAAGTCTCTGTTCAATTGGAGGAAGACAATTAGGTTCATATTTAACTTCAGAAAAGTGTTTATGTAGAGAACTTAGAACTCAGATTACTAGCAAAATGAGGGAGGAAGTAGAAACAGACAGTATAGAGAGTCTTCCACACATTTGACAGCAAACAGAAGTAGGCAAGAGGCATGATTGCTAGAGAAGACAGCAAGGTAAAGGGAAATATTTGCTCAATTTGAAAGACCTATAAATTTTGAAAGGTAGAATGCAAGAAGCAAAAGAGGTGGGAGAAGAGAAAAGATATGGAAAGGGAGGGGAATAATGATGGGTGCAAAACACCCTTCAACGTTGATCTGAGACCAAACAAAGCTGAGGTTCTTAAGCTGGAATGCATTATGGAGTCACTTGGGAGCCTTGAAAACAATCAGTGCCTGGATCCCACCTCCAGAGCTTCTGATTTAACTGGTCTGGGAGTGCCTGGGCATCAATACATGTAATATTTCCTAACTGATTCTAACATACAGCCAAGTTTGGGAACTGTTGATCCAGGACTCAAGAGACTCTCTCCTCTTTGAATCTGAAAATAAGAACTAAGAAAATGATGTAAGGATAGATCATTTGAATTGAAGACAAGTTTAACTGATGAAACTCACACATGTTGGCTTGGATCATCTTAGAAAAAAAAAAATTAAGCAGGTGATTTGATTATCAGTGGAGTGGGAAGAAGGAAGTTTGAAGACAGAGGCTCCTCAAATAGCTATCATGAGGGGCACATGGAAGAGACTCCTGCAGCAGAGGAGTGATGGACAACATGCAATAATGATGTTGTTGTGCCTGGGTATTTGTTGAGCCAGGATTTCACACAGATTGGTCCTCTTATAGCTGGGCTTCATAGACTGATGGAGATGTAGAGGCTGATGGAGGGTGATCCAAGGGCTCAGGAAGGTCAAAGGAAGGAAGTCAGTTGACCATAGAGTCCAGTGTTGGGCTATGGTTGGTTAGGAAACAAGCTGAGTAGATTTGGACAGTGGGAGAGAAGACCTGTAAGGTTGTGGTTAGAGAAAGGAACATTAGCAACTGAAATCCCAACTGGAAAATAATCCTTCAGGATCTATACCTCTTAGTGAGCATTAAAAATATTAAAAATGCAAGTATCATGTTTCCTTCACAGTTCAACGAGGCTTGGTGAAAGGAACAATAGACACAAATTCTCAGATCAATCATTAGACAGAGCTCTGCCAACAGCCAGTCCCTCTGTCCATCTTCGGGGCTCAGTATATACCAGGAAGAGGCTTACTGTGATAACTCCTCTGGATCTGTATACCTGAATCACTGCATCAGCTTGTCAGGTTGCTTAGCTATACATATCACACACCAATAAAAATATCTTTCCTTACCATGAGTTTCTGTGACTCCACCCCTCCCAACATTTTTTTGATGTCCTCTCTCTCCTCCATATTCCCATCCCCCAAATGGCTGTCGTAATCTTGATTTTAGAAACAGGCATCTTGAGGGGAAAAACCTCAAGGTTCCCATTTGTTTTCTAGCATTAAACTAGCGAAAAAATTTACTGGCAATTCGTTTAAAGAGGTGGAGCCTTATTAAAACCAAAAACAAGTGGCTCATGGGAAACCTTTTGTGCACTTAAGCATAACTCCTCATTTGTGTCAGCCAAAAGTTGTACTGACTTATACTGTCCTGTGTTTTAACCAAATTCAAGTATCGCATAATCATTACCAGTTTCACAGTTTTCTTCTCCTTTCTTTCTGTTACTGAAAAGTTGAGTTTAAGGTAAAACTTCAACCTGCAAAGTGAATAGGGCCAACTAGTCCTCTCTCAGCTGACCTGCTTGTTTCATTTGAAATGAAACTCACTTTTGCTCTTAATTCTTTCTCCTTCTCTCCTCTCCCCTACTCTCACCTATTACCTGGAAATGTCATTCAGGTCAGAGTTCTCAGATGCAATGTGGATGGTTATCTTCCAGACCAGGTGGCGAGGTATTTGAAACCACACGGTACTGTGGCGGCAATGTTTAGACACAGGTGTGTAAGGGAGAAGCGTCTTATGACAGAATCTTATGCTTAAGGCAGACTTCACTGAAATTTTGAGTTGCTTAGTTACAAGTGAGTTGGTTATAAAAGTAGAATGTGTGTGTGTGTGAGTGTGTGCTTAGTCATTCAGTCATGTCCAATTCTTCGCAACCCCAAGGACTGTAGCCCACCAGGCTCCTCTGACCGTGGGGTTCTCCAGGCAAGAATACTGGAGTGGGTTGCCATCTCCTTCTTCAGGGTATTTTTCTGACCCAGGGATCGAACCCAAGTTTGATTGTGGGGGGATTCTTTACCGTCTGCTCATGTATGTGGAGATATATATATATATATATATATCCATCCCACTCGTTTGCAAATGGAATCTACTGAAATCAAAGAAAACTTTATTTAAAAGTTACGCTATTACTAGCAATAATAATCATAATGCTTTACACTGCCACTGTGCTTCCACATACATTTAGTATGAGTTCTTCAGAACTGTGCGGGAGGGACTTCCCTGGTGGCCCATTGGCTAAGACTCCATGTTCCCAAGGCAGGGGGGCCTGGGTTCAATCCCTGGTCAGGGAACTAGATCCCACAATCCACAACTAAAAAAAGATCTTGCATAACACAACTAAAAATCCCTCACGCCTCCAGGAAGGTCAAAGATCCTAAGTGCCACAACTAAGACCCACTGCCAATAAATAAATATTAAAAAGAACTGTGCAGGAGATGGTTGAACATTCATTCACTCATTCATTCAAGCCAACTGGCCTATCTTGTGAGAGGGGCAAAAGTCCAAACAGCCACTTTGAGCTGAATGGACAGAGAGTTTGAGGAATGGCCAGGTACTTACAGAGGCTGATTGCATCCTAGGACTCAGAGGTCAAGAAGCGATGCACAAGGCACTCAGGAGGCTCTCATAATTTACGCAAATGATTCACACTAGAGTGAACAGCATGAGATTTCCTGAAACCTGACAGCTGGGCAGGAAGGATGCTATTTTGGAGCCAAGTCACCAGGTGGACATCACTGGGATTCATGTTTGGCAGCTTGCTGGAGCAACAGATTCTCACCTTGTCAAGGAGAACGATTCATGCTCAACCACAAAATATCTTGGGGACTCCCCTCTCCCCATGCTAGTTGTTGTCTTCTTTGTATCTGTTAATTGAGAAATCAGTCAATCAGCGCTCAGTCACTCAGTTGTATCTGACCATTTGTGACCCTCTGGACTGTAGCCCACCAGACTCCTCTGTCCACGGAATTTTCCAGGCAAGAATACTGGAATGGGTAGCCATGTTGTCCTCCAGGGGATCTCCCTGACTCAAGGAATGAACCTGATCCAAGGATTGAACCCAAGGATTTACCCAAGGATTGAATCTTGGGTCAGGGAGAATCTCCCATATCTCCTGCATGGGCAGGCGGATTCTTACCACTTCATCATCTGGGAAGCAATTGAGAAACACATAATGACAAAAACCAACTAGGAATCACTAAAATACATTGTCTTAGTCCATTCCAGCTGCTATAACAGAATACACAGACTGGGTGCCTTAAATCACAAACATTTATTTCTCTTAGCTCTTGAGACTACAAGTCTGAGATCAGGGTGCCCACATGGTTGTGTTCTTAATGAAGTGCTTCCTCTTAAATGTCCCATCATCTGGCAGAGAAAGAGGGAAAAAGAACTAACTCTCTTCCTCTTTAAGGATGCTAATCCCATTGTGGGGCTGCACCCTTAGACCTAAACCCCCAAAGGCCTCACCTCCAAATACCATCACCTTTGGGCTTCAATAGATGGATGGGAGGAGGCAGACATAAACCTTCAGTTCACAGCATGCACCTGCCCCCATTCCCTCACAAGCCCATCCCCTTGCCTATTCTCCCAGGCCCTAACTGGAGATTGCTTCCTGCTTGCCCAGTGACTATGGGCCAGCTCTGATCCTGGCAGACAGCCACCTTCTCTGACATCCGGTGGGATGCAAACACACCTTCTCCAGCAAGGCCTGAACCCCTTCTTTTAAGCTGTCTTTCTATGGGTCCTCTTTCTTAGTCCTATGGTGCCCTTTAAAGTTCTTTTTATATCTTTGCAGTTACTCTTCTATCATAGTTTAATAACTCTTTGTAATAAACATCCCCTGCTTTACATTACTGTGTGGTTTCTATCTCTTGGTTGAACCAACATTAACACAAGTTCTTTTGGAAAAGTAATGACACATACGTGCATGAGATAATCAATCCACAAACAATAGCTGGAATAGAAAGGAATTCCTAACTTTCTCACAACCACTATCTATAATCTTCCAGGTGTCCACAGTCAGTAGGTTGGGAGACCTTGGGCTAGAACTTCAGGTTGGCAGAAACAAAAGCAGAATCCTGGAGCTATTCAGAGAATGACATGAATGCCCCGGGGTGGGGTGGGGAAGCTTCAAGTGTTAGGGAACCATGTTAATGTTCATGGTCAGCCTTGCCTCCTCCTCTTGATCCAGAATCTATGAACATCATAAAGATGAAATGTGTCTTGGATTGAAGAGGTGAGGAGAAGGGAACTGGGTCTACTCTGTCAGGATGAGTTCAGACCTTGGACTAGGATGGAGCTTGCAGGTGGGGGAGGAGAGGCAGCAGCAAACCTAATAGTGAAAATCTGAGACAGGCTGGGGATAAAAGGGCAGAGCTGACATCAGCCATCTGTCAAGCACCTGATTGACAGGTGAGCATCTAAAACAGGGGGTACCAGGCAAACTGCTGGAGGGTACTCAGTGTACAAGTGGAACTAGCATGCCTGGAAAACAGGTCCTCTCACTCCTAAATAGGATTCCTGTTTATCACACTGCTCATCCTAACAGGGCTTACTATTAGGGGCAGAACAGAAGGTTTCCATCATTTCTGATGTTTTGGAACAGATTAAATAGTATAGAAATCATCTTTTTTCAGAAGATATTTATGGAATTTGCCTTTCAAAATATCCAGATCTGGCTTTAGGAGGATTAAAGTTAAGGAAATATTTTAAATTCCTCTTTGGTTTTCCACCTAATTGATTTGGTGAGGTTTTTTTTAAAGCCATTCCCCGAGTCAATTTTGGTGATTTAAAATTCCTGAAAAAGACTATTGACTTTATCAAAATATTCAATTTCTTTACTTAGTGTTGTAAAGAGTACTTAATTTCTATAAAGTGAAAGTTGCTCAGTTGTATCCAACTTTTGCAGGCTGTATACAGTCCATGGAATGTTCCAGGCCAGAATACTGGAGTGGGTAGCTGGTCCCCAGGGGATCTTCCCAACCCAGGTCTCTCACATTGCAGGGAAATTCTTTACCAGTGGAGCCACTAGGGAAGCCCAAGAACACTGGCGTGGGTAGCCTATCCCTTCTCCAGAGAATCTTTCCAACCCAGGAATCAAACTGGCATCTCCTACGTTGTAGGCGGATTCTTTACCAGCTGGGCTACCAGGGAATCCCATTTAATTTTTAAGTATCCTCTATATCATCTGTGGTTAAAACCTATTTCCCACACTAAATGATGTTATTGTGTTTTTCTCCTTTCCTTCATGGTCACAGATGCCAAGGATTTGCTTATTCAATATCTTTTCGTAGAACCACCTCTGTATTTTCCATGCCAATTCTATTGTCCATTTCTTTCTTTCTTTCTCTTTCTTTTTTTAATTTAATAGGAGAAGTGTTACAGGGAATCTCAGGTGCAGAGATAGGAGTTAATCATACTTCCTTCTATATGACTCATTTTTACAATTGTTCTGTACTGAACTCTCTATTTCAGTTCTTTTATTTATTTTCTACTTTACTGTAACCCATACTCTCATTCCTTTCCTTTAAATAGACTTCTTCCAGTTCTCAGATCAGTATCTTTTCTAGAAAAATGTAATGTCTTTTAAAATTTATTTTAGCCTGTAATTTTGGAATTATTGATATTGCATGTTTCTATTAATTTCTTATTGCTGCCATAACAAATAATTTCAAACTCAGTGGCTTAATGGAGAAGGAAATGGCAACCCACTCCAGTGTTCTTGCCTGGAGAATCCCAGGGACAAGGGAGCCTGGTGGGCTGCCATCTATGGGGTCACATAGAGTCGGACACAACTGAAGCGACTTAGCAGCAGCAGCAGCAGCAGTGGCTTAAAGCAACAATATCATCATTTTACTGTCCTGGAGATCAGGAGTTCAAAGTTAACATCAACTACCACCTAAACTCCCTGGTCTAAAATCAAGGGGTTTCCAGGGTTGGGTTTTTTCCCAAAGGTTCTGAGAGAAGAATCTTGTTTCCTTGACTTTTTCAGTCTGTAGAGGCTAAATAGGTTCAGGACTCCTTCCTTGCTTCTCTCCAGTCTCTTGCTTCCTTATCACATCTCCTGTTCCTGACTGTGAGCCCACTGCCTCCCTCTGATAAGGACTTCTGTTATTGCACTGGCCCACCTGGATAATGCAGGCTACTCTCCCTCCGTTAACATTACTTGATCCCATTTGCACAGATTCTGGGGATTAGAACATGGCCATCCTCAGAGGACTATTTTTCAGCCTGCAACAGTGCTCATCTAATTCATCTCTTCTAACCACTGTGTAGTACTCATGGCATACACGCACCATCCTTCACCTCTCCGTGCTCCTAGAGATGAACACCTGCTACTATTTACATCTTCAATGAAAAGGCAAAATGATAGGATACTGAAAGAGATACTCCCCAGTTCAGTAGGTGCCCAATATGCTACTGGAGGTCAATGGAGAAATAACTCCAGAAAGAATGAAGGGATGGAGCCAAAGCAAAAACAATACCCAGCTGTGGATGTGACTGGTGATAGAAGCAAGGTCCGATGCTGTAAAAAACAATATTGCATAGGAACCTGGAATGTCAGGTCCATGAATCAAGGCAAATTGGAAGTGGTCAAACAGGAGATGGCAAGAGTGAACATCAACATTCTAGGAATCAGCGAACTAAAATGGACTGGAATGGGTGAATTTAACTCAGATGACCATTATATCTATTACTGCGGGCAGGAATCCCTCAGAAGAAATGGAGTAGCCATCATGGTCAACAAAAGAGTCTGAAATGCAGTACTTGGATGCAATCTCAAAAACAACAGAATGATCTCTGTTCATTTCCAAGGCAAACCATTCAATATCACAGTAATGCAAGTCTATGCCCNAAAAACATCTATTTCTGCTTTATTGACTGTCAAAGCCTTTGACTGTGTGGATCACAATAAACTGTGGAAAATTCTGAAAGAGATGGGTATACCAGACCACCTGACCTGCCTCTTGAGAAATCTATATGCAGGCCAGGAAGCAACAGTTAGAACTGGACATGGAACAACAGACTGGTTCCAAATAGGAAAAGGAGCACGTCAAGGCTGTATATTGTCACCCTGCTTATTTAACTTATATGCAGAGTACATCATGAGAAACGCTGGACTGGACGAAATACAAGCTGGAATCAAGATTGCCGGGAGAAACATCAATCACCTCAGATATGCAGATGACACCACCCTTATGGCAGAAAGTGAAGAGGAACTAAAAAGCCTCTTGATGAAAGTAAAAGAGGAGAATGAAAAAGTTGGCTTAAAGCTCAACATTCAGAAAACGAAGATCATGGCATCCAGTCCCATTACTCCATGGGAAATAGATGGAGAAACAGGGGAAACAGTGTCAGACTTTATTTTGGGGGGCTCCAAAATCACTTGCAGATGGTGACTGCAGCCATGAAATTAAAAGACGCTTACTCCTTGGAAGAAAAGTTATGACCAACCTAGACAGCATATTCAAAAGCAGAGACATTACTTTGCCAACTAAGGTCCATCTAGTCAAGGCTATGGTTTTTCCTGTGGTCATGTATGGATGTGAGAGTTGGAGTGTGAAGAAGGCTGAGCACCGAAGAATTGATGCCTTTGCACTGTGGTGTTGGAGAAGACTCTTGAGAGTCCCTTGGACTGCAAGGAGATCCAACCAGTCCATTTTGAAGGAGATCAACCCTGGGATTTCTTTGGAAGGAATGATGCTAAAGCTGAAACTCCAGTACTTTGGCCACCTCATGTGGAGAGTTGACTCATTGGAAAAGACTCTGATGCTGGGAGGGATTAGGGGCAGGAGAAGAAGGGGCCGACAGAGGATGAGATGGCTGGATGGCATCACGGACTCAATGGACGTGAGTCTGAGTGAACTCTGGGAGTTGGTGATGGACAGGGAGGCCTGGCGTGCTGCAATTCATGGGGTCGCAAAGAGGCGGACACGACTGAGCGACTGAACTGAAGTGACTGAACTGAACAAGTCCCCTTAAGAATCTGTGTGAGATTTCTCAAGGCTCTATAGAGGGACAAGGAGGGTGAAAGGAGCTGAAACAAATTACCAACCCCTACCCTCTGGAATGGTACAAGGGTCTAGAAAGGTATCAGTACAAATCCCATGTAAAGACTTTAAATGTTTTTAAGTTTATTTATTTTAATTGGAGGCTAATTACTCTACAATATTGTATTGGTGCATGTATTTTTGAGTGCACTGTGTCTTTGTTGCTATGCACAGGCTTTCTCTAGCTGCAGCAAGCAGGGGCTACTCTCTAGTTGCGGCGCTCGCGCTTCTCACTGCAGTGGCTTCTCTTGCTGTGGAAGCACGGGCTCTAGAGCACAGGCTCAGTAGTTGTGGCACACAGGTTTAGCTGCCCTGTAGTATGTGGGATCCTCCCAGGGTCGAACCTGTGTCCCCTGCATTGGCAGGCAGACTGTTAACACTCAGTCACCAGGAAAGTCCCCCATGTAAAGATTTTTGCCAATTCCACCTTGGTAGGAGACTTGAAAACAATATTCCCTACAGGACAAAAATTTCATGCCATAGCCCTGAGTTATACCCAGAAGTGTTACTAATTGCAGTGTGCAGACAGGCCATTTCTCCATCTCCAAATAGATGGAAAGCATCTATTGCTCTCCACCTGTAGTGCAAGGAGTTTCTTATTTCCCACACATCCCTGCTAACACTTGGTAATACCTGTGTAAGGTCAGGCCAGTCAAGATGGCTGTTCTCTTGCTCTCTGCACATCTCCTGCTCCAGCAGACCCTGCTTCATTCACTTGCCTATCCAATACTCTTGGCTATAGGGCTTAATTAGTCACTGCCTTCCTGCTTGCCCCCTGCCCCAGCCACTGGTTTCCCTGGTAACTGATGAGCTAATCTGATGTCAAGTCCACCTATAAAGGGAGCCTCCTCCTCTCCCATGTATCAAAGACGGCTGTCATTTTCTACTTGCTGTCTGCTGGTCACAGTGGGATTTCAATTCAGGACCCTTTTGCTCAGGACATGGAAGATTCCCCTGTCCAATAAACTGTTGATGTCTCTGTCGCTGTCTCTGGGTTCTTTCTCTGGTCACAAGGTTGGGCAACCTTAAGGCTTGCAAGCCTGCAGGGTGCAGCCCAACAACCTGATTTTCTAATAATTTACTATTTTATGGGAGTTAATGTATTCTCATTATTGTCATCAAGTTTCTATAATAATTAGGGAGGTTGACCATCTGTTGATATGCTTATTATTGGTTCTGCTTTTTACTACTAGGAATCTTCACTCATTTCTTCCAGCGTATTTCATTTGTGGTGGTTGATGTTCTTGTTTTTATCCATATTCCAGAATTCATGTTTTCTCGATTCATTACTTGTCAGTTATAAATACTGCAATACCTTCTCTCAATATATTATGCATCTCAACTTTTCTATGTTGCCTTTTATTTAACAGAAATCTTTAATTTTGATATAGTCAAACTCACCAACTTTTTACCTTAGCGTATAAGTACTTGCTTTCCAACACTTTAATTTTTACATTTATTTTCATTTCTTCCTTCTTTTTATTATTTGTATACTCTTTTTTCTCTAGAATATTGAGCTAAATGCCTACATAATTTTCATCTTTCATTTTTTAATCAGTGAATATTAGTCAATATTCCTTTGGTGAGAGATATTTTTGAATTTGACAAATTTTAAGTAAAATTTTGTTGTATTTTGCTTCAATCTTTAACCAAATATTTTTCTGCTTTGAGCTATTTCCCATCCACTATTTTGCAGATGTCAGGTGCATTCCCATAGTTATATTTTATTATAACTGGACTAAAGTATATCACTGGAGTAAATCTTCATGTCATAAAGAGGAAAAGTAGAGTATCCAATAGCAAGTGAAAAAAATTGCAAGTACAAGTCAAGCCCAGTCATTTCTTCCTATTGTAATTTCACTTTCTTTTTCTAAGTTGTTAAATTTTAAAACTTGAGATTGAAGTGTTGGTTTTACTTTGTATAATAATGATTTGTGGGAACACTTAAAATCATTTGATATAGAAACAGTAAGATTAGAAAAGGAAATTGAAAGTCATTTTGTAGGTTTGTTGCTGCTTCTGCTGCTAAGTCACCTTAGTCGTGTCCGACTCTGTACGACCCCATAGATGGCAGCCCACCAGGCTCCCCCGTCCCTGGGATTCTCCAGGCAAGAACACTGGAGTGGGTTGCCATTTCCTTCTCCAATGCATGAAAGTGAAGTGGCTCAGTCGTGTCCGACTCTTCGTGACCCCATGGACTGCAGCCTACCAGGCTCCTCCCTCCATGGGATTTTCCAGGCAAGAGTACTAGAGTCGGGTGCCATTGCCTTCTCCGTTTGTAAGCTTAATGTTATACAATTTTTGAATCATTGCAGGGAGGATAAGCTCATTTATACAGAATGCGTATTTCAGCCAGTGAAGCAGATACAAACTGCAGCTTTAAGAAAACAAAAGAAATATAGATGCTGAACTATATTTTGTTCGTTTGTTCAACAAATATTAAAGGCCTATCACGTGCCACTGTTCTGAACACTGGGAATACAGCAGTTAACAGAGTGGGTAAGATCTACATTCGAATGGAGCTTTGGAGTGAGAGATGCTGTAATAAAGAAATAAAATGGTAAATAAAGTAATTTTAGCTCAGGTAGTTCCCAGGAAAAAGATAAAACGTGGTGGCCTGTGAGCCAATAACTTACCCATAAGAAGTGGCCTTCCCTCCACACGGTGACGCATCTGGGCGGAGCCACAGCAAATGCACACGAGCCCCATAACGCCCTGCTCTTTATCCAGAAGGCAACCAGACTCTGGCTGGTTAGCATGGACAGCTAGGAATGAGAGAAACTGTTCCACAGGCTTGTTCATCACAAAATTCATTACACAAACAGGATTGACTGTTACACTCTTCTGTCACAATAAGAGATGCAACAGGAAGAGGTAATCTTTTCACAGGAAGGCTAATTCTGAAAAGAGTGTTTATGGATTGTTTTGTTTGTTTTTGGAGGGCATGGGGGAGAAAGTAGTCCAGACAGAATAGACTTCTCAGTGATGATAGCCACTTCTCAGGGCTGTTGGAAAGGTAACCACAACCCAGCTCTCAACACAGGATTTCAAACATCCCCGTACAGCACATTTCTTCTACCCCAAGCTTTTCATCCTATCAGGGGGGTTCCTTCTCAGTTCTTCCCCCTCCAATTTCCAGCCCAGCTAGCTCTAGGCTTTCACATACCTAGTCTTTCCCAAGGCATCTAAATCTCTTCTATTTCTTACCGGAACAGTGTATTCCCACCCAATCCAACATCCCTCTTAACTCCTAGGCTCACATCTAAACCTCAGCAAAAGAGGCAGTCACTTCAGATACTAAGGCCACCCATTAGAAGGCAGTGACAAGTTAGGAGAACAAAACCCTTTCACTTTTATCTCCTATTGTACTTTGGCATTGTATTTTCAATAACAACTGGTGTGTGTGTGTGTGTGTGTTTCAGGTTTTAGAAGCTATATAGCCAGCATGTGTTACATGTGTACTTCATGGTACTGACAAGTGTCTGTACAAATTGTTAAACTGCTTCTGATTATATTATATTGTGGCTTTCCTTGACTGAGGGGCTTCCCTGGTTGCTCAGACAATGAAGAATCTCCCTGCAGTGCAGGAGACCTGGGTTTGATCCCTGGGTCAGAAAGATCCCCTGGAGAAGGGAATGGCAACCCACTCCAGTATTCTTGCCTGAAGAATTCCATGGACAGAGAAGCCTGGTGGGCTTATAGTCCATGAGGTCACAAAGAGTCGGACATGACTGAGTGACTGGCACACCTGCCTTGACTGACCTTACAAATTATTTAATTGCAATATATAGTTTGTCTCATGGTGCTTCCTAATTTAAGACAATTAGTCTGAAGATAAGATGGAAGAGAAGACCATATTTACCATAGCATCTAAAAAGTAAAATACTTAGGAAAAAAATTTTTAATGTGCAACTTGATGTGAAAAACTTTAAAGCCCTCCTGAAGACCTAACAATAGACTTTGATGGTGTTTAAAGCATACTGCCCCCAAATATGCCACTCTAACATAAGAATTATTTTGAGCTAAAGGCAGCTGAAAAGAAGCAAACACATACAAACTTTCTTGCTCTTCCTTCCTCTATTAAGAAGGAGAGGATAATTTTTAATCAGTCAGTTAGTTTAGTTGCTCAGTCATGTCCGACTCTTTGTGACCCCATGGACTGCAGCATGCCAGGCTTCCCTGTCCACCACCAACTCTCAGAGCTTGTTCAAATTCATGTCCATCGAGTCGGTATTGCCATCCAACAATCTCATCCTCTGTCATCCCCTTCTCCTCCTTCCTTCAATTTTTCCCAGCATCAAGGTCTTTTCCAATGAGTCAGTTCTTCGCATCAGGTGGCCAAAGTATTAGAGTTTCAGCTTCAGCATCTTATCAGCCCAGAGAAATCTATATAACAAACCTTACTGATTAGTCCTTATCTTCAATTAGTTTCACCTACCCAGTTTACCACCCCTTAGAAGCCTAAACCCCTTATCCTTTGCTTTGTCACTTCTTAGCAAATTTGTTATTCTTGAAATGGCAACTCACTCCAGTATTCTTGCCTGGAAAATCCCATGGATGGAGGAGTCTGGTAGGCTACAGTCCATGGGGTCGAAAAGAGTCGGACACGACTGAGTGACTTCATTTTGCTAAGATGCTACATAAGCCCCAATTCTAACCACCGCTTTGACTTATTCATCACTGAAGTTTCTCCTGTGATTAGCTCAGCATTTGGTAATAAATTGTTTTCTCTCATTATTCATTTGTTATCCTAATTTGCAGGGCCCCCTCTGAAGAACCTACATGTTAGAGGGGAAGTTTTTCCTCCCCTAAAACTTCAATGGATATAAAGACATAATCTTAGATATCATGGAAAGAAAGACTCAATAATGAAAAGATGCCAGTTGTCCCAACATTAACTTCTAAATATGGCATTATCCACTTAAAATAACACCATAAAGTTCATGTGGAAAAATATTTAAATAGCTAGAAAAACTAAAAGAATAAAAGGAAGATGGAAGATTCATTTTACCAGATATTAAAACATACCACAGAATCTTAATAACTACATGACTGGTATATAAATAGAAAGACCTGTGGATTAGAAGAAAATTTCAAAAATTTTCAGTACAAACACTTTTGGAAATATAGTATAAGATAAAGATAACATTTATATCAATAAAGATGGGTCTTTAACAGAACAACTGATTGTCCACGTAAAGAAAAGATAAAATTAGATCTGTACCTCACATTATACATAAGGATAAACCTTCAACTATAGCAGGTATTTAAAAACAAAAGTTTTTTAAAATTGCAAAAGGTCATATAAGTGAATTCCTTGCTAACCCTGAAGGAGGCGAGACCCTTACATGACTGAAAATCCAAGTCATAAAATTAAAGAAGATAAATTACATAGCAAATATGCCATAAGCAAGGTAAATGACAAAATGATAAACTGGAGAAAAATTGCAAATCATGTAACAAATACCACTCTCCTGAAGAGATGATAAATTCCTAAGGCACTCCCAGAAACAAAGAAGACTAGGAAGAACCCAATAGAAAAACAGGTAGTCTATGCCATACCACCTTGGATGCACCGATCTCATCCAATGAAAAAGCAGGCAAAGCACATAAAAGACATTTCGTAGAAAAAGAAATATTCATAGCTAAATGGGTTACAAATAAGAGAAACACAGATAAAAATGACATTCCTTTACCACGAAGGGGGAAATGATGCAGGCCTGTGCGGGAGAATCTGGTGATATCTGCCTAAATTATGGGTTCAGTGGCCTTTGGATCTGGCAATCCCACATCTAGGCTTTTTTCCAATAGTTACATCTGCACACATAGTAAGTGAAAGTGTACAAGACTGTTTATTGTGACAGAGTTTGGATAGGACCCAAATAAAACATGGCATATTTACAAAATTAATCCTATGCAGCTGTGAAAAAAAAAACAAAATGAGCGCCTTTTCTGTACCAATGTACAGAGGTGTTCAGGCTGTCTGGTTAAGCAGAGAAAGCAATGTGCAAAGCTCAATACAATGCGGGCTGCATTTTTGTTTAATAAAATGAGGAGGGTGGGAACAGTATGTTCTGTCTGTATCTGTCAGCATCTGCAAAAAGAAATATTGGAAAGATAAATAAGTCAACACACCAAAAGTAGTACAAAAAGTAGGAAGTGAGAGAGGACAGGATGGATGGGAAGGGACAAGTGTGAAGTGGCCTTCTGCCTGTGTACCTTTTATATCATTTTGATTTTGAACTGTTAATGTATTACTAACCTGGAAAAAATACAGTGTTCTTTGAAACAAGAGGTTATTTTAATTTCAAATGAGACAAACAACATGGTCTTGAACTCAAACAAGACAGTTTTTTAGTTTCCATATTTTACAACATGACTCCTCAGCTGTTTTCTCTTTATGGTACAAGTCATGGTGGATATTTACATCTAACCTCAAAATACCTCCCTCCTTGCACACTCACACCCTCGCACTTATCCCCATCAGTCCCTCTTCCCACCGACCATGTCCTCACTGAGTGAATGAGGACCTTCATCTCCAAGCCTTGGACACCAGCTGTGTTCACTCCTTCATCAGATTTGTGTGCCATCTGCAGAAAGCTGAATCCAAAGCATTAAAAGCCATCATCCCACATATGTCCAGGATATAATTTAAAACAGAAAAGAAAGCTGTTGTGAAACTAAAATATTTGATACTGACATAAAATTGTGAAGTGAGGGTTGTCCTTGATTGGCCTCTATCTCCCTTTCTAAGGACCACCTTCCACACTGTGCTGAACTCTTCCCTGGGATGCTGAGTTCCCACCTGATACCCAACACCTTCCCACGATTAGTAAGAGGAGCTCCGATGTGTTGGGGACACATAAGGCAGCTGTTATTTATCATGTATTCATTTATTCTCTCCCTGCCTATTCCAGCTAGTGCTTTAGAAAGCTGGCAGGATTATTTTCTGGGTTTTTGTTTTTGTTTTTGTTTTTTTTTCCAATAGAAATAGAACCCAGGGAACTAAATAAATTCCCAATATCCCAAGAACTGCAAGTAGCAAAATCAGGATAGGAGTCCAGGTTCATCTCATGCCTAAACTTGCTTCTCTTGCCTAACCCATGTACACACTATCCCCATATTTTCCTGACGGAGCAAGTAAGATCCCTCCCTCTCTCCTTTCCCCTCCCTCCCCCTCCCTCCCCCTNTCTCTCCCCCTCCCTCCCCCTCCCACTTATGCAATATTCCTAGGGAGCTATTAAATGTGCTCTACTCATAAGGGCTAATAAAGTTGTAATAACAGCCTGTCATACATAAGAGGTAAGGTTTGTTGAACACTTACTGTGTGATAGCCACTAAGCAAAATGTTTTATTTATACAATACTATCCTTACTAGATTTTTAAGAAGTAGGCATTACTATTACTTTCATTTTACAGATGAAGACATTTAGGCTTAGAGGGCAGAGTGTTCCCATGTTATGGTTAAGAAAAGGCAGAGCCTGGATGGGACCAGGCAGCAAATTGTGACCCTGGTCCTTGACCATCATACAGGTCTGCATCCCCCATCCGTCCCTCCAAAGACACCTGTAGCTGAAGACAACAGTCTTGGAAAGCACAGGTATAATCACAAGAAATAAATCTGAATTAGTGAGCTCCTAATCTCTAGCTAGGAGATATTTGGTGCTTGAAGGACCTTTCTTAAGGACTTTCCCAGGTCTTTCAAATATGCATATTTCCTCTGTAGGCAAGTCTTGGCTGCCCTGAAATCAACCCAGGTTGAATTTTTATAGTGAATCTAAAGAAAATTATCTTTCTCCTTTAGATCTCATGCCTCCAAAGAAACCACAGCTCAACAACTTGTATCCCTACAGTATCTGGTCAGTCAGCAGCTTCCAGGGCCATTTAGTCTAATTTTTCAGCAACAAACCTCTTTTTTTCCAGCTCTTTCTAAGTGCAGCTTTCCCTTAGTCAGAGAGAGAAGCTAGAAATGCATTCTCAGGAGAGCATTTTTACAAGAATGTTCAGGAAACTTTAAGTCTATAAGAAGCTTTGGTCCCTTCCCAAAGCGTGAGTTAAGTCATTTGGGGAAAAGCTTTCAATGGACGGGCACCCACATGCCTTTTTTTCTCACTGGAACTTAACCACACTTACCTCACACAAAAAAGGAAGGAGTGGTAGGAGAATCCTTTATGTCCTCTATTTCTTTTCCTCCATTTCAAACTAGACTCGGTCTCCACCATCAAAAGAACAGAGGGCTCACCACTGAAATGCAAAGAGAAACAAAAACATTCATTCTCTGCTGTTGTGATTCAATCGGCCCAGCTATAACCATACTGTTAAAGGTCATTACCCTCCTTATAGGGCTTTCCTGATGGCTCCTACGGTAAAGCGTCTGCCCGCATTGCAATGCGGGAGACCCGGGTTCGATTCCTGGGTTGGGAAAGTCCCCTGGAGAAGGAAATGGCAATCCACTCCAGCACTCTTGCCTGGAAAATCCCATGGATGGAGGAGCCTGATAGGCTACAGTCCATGGGGTCACAAAGAGTCAGACACGACTGAGCGACTTCACTTCACCCTCCTTATAAGCAGCTACTGTTATTTGAAGGGTCATTTTGACTGTATACTATTTTTACCTTTTCTCTGAGCTACCAGGGAAGCCCTTACCTTTTCGAAGTTTCTTTATTTGATTTGATTTTTTGGCTGTGGCATGTAGGATCTTAGTTCCCTAACTAGGGATCAAACCAGTGCCCCTTGCCGTGGAAGCAAGAGTCTTAACCACTGGACCACCAGGGAAGTCTCTCAAGTCTCTTTAGAACAATCCATTCTCCTATACAGTTTTATTGTTTATATAATATCTACTTGTTTACATATCATCTATGGCTGCTTTAATGCATAGAGTTGAGTAATTGGAACAGACACCATAGGCTCAACACCACATGGCTCACAAAGTCAGAGATATTTCCTCTCCAGCCCTTCACCCAGAAAAGTTGGGCAATCCCTGCTTTGGAACGTCACCCTCTTCAAGACATAACCTTTAGTGGTTAAAGGTTTTATACTGGAGTCAAAGCAAGAATTCCAATGAGAATTCAGTGCCAGAGCTTTGTTGGCTGTGCTCCGAGCCAGGTTTCTTAACTTCTATATGTCAGCTTTTTCATCTCAAGAACAATATCTACAAGAACAACACAGGCTCATGGGGTTGGGAGGATTCTGTGAACTACCCACCACAGGTAAAGCACAAACTATAATACTTGGGGCTTCAAAGATGGCATAATGGTAAAGAATCTGCCTGTCAAGCTGGAGACACAGGTTTGATCCCTGGGTTGGGAAGATCCCCTGGAGAAGGAAACAACAACCCACGTCAGTATTCTTGCCCGGGAAATCCCATGGACAGAGGAGTTGGGCAGGCCACAGTCCATGGGGTCACAGAGGCGGATATGACTTAGTGACTGATCACAATGATTAGTAATACCAAGAATTTTTTCATGGGCTTGTTGGCTATTTGGCTATAGTATTTGAAGCAAGTCCTCAAGAAGAATATGCTATTATTATCAATATTATGATAGAGATGGTTGACATTTTGGCTAAGATTTATAGGCCTGCAAGCATAATTGGAGAAGGCAATGGCCACCCACTCCAGTACTCTTGCCTGGAGAATCCCATGGATGGAAGAGCCTGGTAGGCTGCAGTCCATGGGGTCGCTAAGGGTCAGACACAACTGAGCAACTTCACTATCACTTTTCACTTTCATACATTGGAGAAGGAAATGGCCACCCACTCTAGTACTCTTGCCTGGAGAATCCCATGGATGGAAGAGACTGGTGGGCTGCAGTCCATGGGGTTGCACAGAGTTGGACACAACTGAGCGACTTCACTTTCACTTTTCCCTTTCATGCATTGGAGAAGGAAATGGCAATCCACGCCAGTATTCTTGCCTGGAGAATCCCAGGGATGGGGGACCCTGGTGGGCTGCCATTTATGGAGTCGCACAGAGTCGGACACGACTGAGGAGACTTAGCAGCAGTAGCAGCAAGCGTAATTAATAATCTGAGAAGACTTTTTAGGGGTAGAAAGTTCTTCTTGGTTTATCATTTCTTAAAGTCCTATGACTAGAGACTGGCTTGTCAGTGCTCCCTGGGGACCCTCCGGAGACGTCAGGCAGGCGTGAGTGTGAAGAGCCTGTCTTCCTCCAGTCCCTGCCTTCCTCACCCTTCCTCACCTCCCTTTCATCTCTCGCCTCTCACTCTTTTTCCTTCTGTGGTCTGGCTCTGCCCGTGAACTGCTTAATGTTTCAAGTACAGTGTTTCCTCCCCTCTCATTTCCAGCAAACTGTACTTCTGCCACTCAGTGAGTTGGGGATTCAACTCCCAGCTCATTGAAAGCCAGCTGATGTGATAGATGAACTAGTCTTGCTAACATATGAGTGTCTGAGGTTACCTCTTAGCACTCCAATAAGGTCTTTTGGACCTGTAATGCCTTACCCAAAGCAACCATTCTAATCAGTCTGGGACATGCAGGCACTGGGGCAGCCAACTAAGGAAGAGTTGTTAGGGCCAGAGATCATTTGGCACTCTTCCAACTCACAGTGTATCAGTTCAGTTCAGTCGCTCAGTCGTGTCCGACTCTTTTTGACCCCATGAATCACAGCACGCCAGGCCTCCCTGTCCATCACCATCTCCCGGAGTTCACTCAGACTCACGTCCATTGTGTCCGTGATGCCATCCAGCCATCTCATCCTGGGTTGTCCCCTTCTCCTCCTGCCCCCAATCCCTCCCAGCATCAGAGTCTTTTCCAATGAATCAACTCTTCGCATGAGGTGGCCAAAGTACTGGAGTTTCAGCTTCAGCATCATTCCTTCCAAAGAAATCCCAGGATTGATCTCCTTCAGAATGGACTGGTTGGATCTCCTTGCAGTCCAAGGGACTCTCAGGAGTCTTCTCCAACACCACAGTTCAAACACATCAATTCTTCAGCACTCAGCCTTCTTCACAGTCCAACTCACAGTGTATAACTGTCTATAAATAAAATGCACACTATGTCATTTCAGTTGTGTCCAACCAACTCTTTGCAACCCTGTGAACCATAGCCCACCAGGCTCCTCTGTCCTTGGGATTCTCTAGGCAGAAATACTGGTGTGGGTTGTTGTGTTCTCTTCCAAGGGATCTTTCCAACCCAGGGATCAAACCCACACCTCATAGCTCTTCTGCACTGGCAGGCAGATTCTCTACCATTAGCACCACCTGGGACGCCCTCGCCAGGGAGCAAGCCCATGCCCCCTGCATTGGAAGAGCAGAGTCTTAACCACTGAACTACCAGGGAATTCTAAACAAAATGAGTCTAGGATAACTGATAAAGGAATACTTGGGCATTTGTTCTGGTTAGCACAGGTAGGGAAGAGATCTGGAAACAAACACTTATCCTCTTACAGGTGCTAATGATGCTTCGTCAAGCCCCCCTGAGTTGGATCACTAGTTTCATCATTACTTCACCCAGCTCTTCTCCCCAGCATCATGTCCCATCCAGAGGATGTAGGCCCTGCGAGAGACCCAGGATCAGGGATGAGAAATGGGGACAGCTTCTTGCTGCAATCAACTCTTGGTGCTCTAGCCATAAGAACACCCAATCCAAGCTGGGTTTTCTTCCAGGAATTTGAACTTTGGTTATAATCCCGGATATGAACATTCCAGAGACAAGGAAACCAAAACTCAGATTAGCTGCTCAAGCTCCCACAGTAGATAAAATGATGAGTCTTAAATTCAAATCTCTTAGACTCCAAAGCTGGCTCAGTGGTAAAGAATCTGGCTGTCAAAGCAAGAGACACAAGTTCAATCCCTGTGTCAGGAAGATCTCCTGGAGAAGGAAATGGCAACCTACTCCAGTATTCTTGTCTGGGAAATCTCATGGACAGAGGAGCCTGGCAGGCTAGAGTACATGGGATTGTAAGAGTCAGACACGACTCAGCAACGAAAAACAAAACAAGACTCCAAGGCCCTTTATCTGACTGCTATACACACTACCTCTTGGAAAAAAAGATGGTTTTAAGCACCAGTGATAAGTAATCAGGCTCTCTCACCACCTCAAAAACTAAATTTAATAACACGGGCCCTTCTTTAAATGTTTATAATATAGGGACCAAAATATTGGCCATGTTCACCCAGTAAATTCAACACCTTATTATAAAAATCTTGCCCAATTCTTACAGCATGCACTGCTATAGAATGAACAAAGAGAATAGACACTGCCGCCTGTGCTCCGTCAGAATACTTTATAGGTTAAGTTTTCCATGTCCATGCACTTGTGCTAGATGGCGACCTCCTTTGCTCCTGGAGCTTCCAGGCTCTGAAAGCATAGCCTGGGCCATATTTTCTTTCCTTCTGTCCTACAGCTGAGCAAGTCAACTGTTTCTGTTCACTTGTTAAAAATTCCTGTTATGTTCCTTTGTTGAATAGGAAGGAAAGACTGACCTAGAGTGTTTAGAATTAGAGTTCGGATGAATCTGATGATGAATGCCAAATGATATGGTACTTGCTTTCCATTGGATAGGTTTTAAAAAGTCGTGTGACAATTCACTCATAAAAGCCTATTATTTACAATATGTAAGAAACTGCATCCTTTGCCACTATTTAAGCTTACGATGACAAATTTCAGAATGTCAAGTTGAAGATACACATGGCAGTACTTACTTTCTCAAGTAACTTTAAGGTATCAAAGTAAAGAAGTTTGAAGATCAGTGGATATCTGTGTTAACCCCCAGGACAGGGCCAGGGAATGGAGAGGATAGTCAGAGGATAGGCTGGAAGTGGTGACTGGAAAGTCTTGAAGGCCTAGGAGTGCCCGCCATGGTGGCCACTTTCCTGAGGGGGACCAGGGCTCAAAGACAGAAGAGAGCCTGGCATGTTTGGATATGACTGTCATGTAGCTTCAACACAGGCAAGTGGCTTTATGAAAAACGAGACTATGAAGGATGGTGGAGGTTCACCTAAGGACAAAACAAACTACGCTAAAGATACCTTCTTATGAACTTCCTTCTTTATGATTCTGGGCTTAGTGTGATCATTGAAATGGACTTGGATCCAATGAACCTGGGTTGCATCCCATCTCCCTTCCTCTTATCTGTTAGAAGTTGAACAAATGATCCTCTAGGTCTTTACTTCAGTATCTGTAATGAGAAGAAAACTAAGAGTACTTATTCACAGAGCTGCTCTTAAAATTAAGTAAGATAACCCATAGGAAGCATTTGGTACAATGTCTCGTATATACTGCTGCTGCTGCTGCTGCTAAGTCGCTTCAGTCGTGTCCGACTCCCTGCGACCCCACAGACGGCAGCCCACCAGGCTCCTCCATCCCTGGGATTCTCCAGGCAAGAACACTGGAGTGGGTTGCCATTTCCTTCTCCAATGCATGAAAGCGAAAAGTGAAAGTGAAGTCGCTCAGTCGTGTCCAACTTTGTGCGACCCCATGGACTGCAGCCTACCAGGCTCCTCTGTCCATGGGATATTCCAGGCAAGAGTACTGGAGTGGGGTGCCACTGCCTTCTCCCTGGTATATAATAAGCGCTAATAAACATTGGCTACTTATATTATTTCCAATACTATACTGATCCAATCATTCTCCTGCTTAAAATCCTTGAGTTGTTTCCTTTTGCCTTCAGTAAGCCCAAACCTTCTAAAATTATCTGAAGCTTCCCCCTTCCAGTGTTTTAGTGGCAACTCCTATCCAGGCCACTTCCTAGAACTGGAATGAGAGAAGTAATATCACGGTAAAGAAGTATCACCATGAGTAAGTTCAAATGTCACATACAATGTGGCAGTAAAGGGCCTGGTGACCCCCTCTAAGTCCAGGAAGTCAGGGGACCTCTCCCTGTATCCAGCTCTGTCCCCACCACCTCTCTGCTGTCCTAGCTCATGTGCCTACAGCATGGTTAGTGTCTTGGGGTGTCAGATATTTGATGAACTTGTATTAAAATGATGCCGAGAAAAGGCAACACCCTCCAATTCTGAAATGACAAGCCTTTGTGGAGGGATGCTCAGCACAGTGAAATAGAGAGAGGGAAGTTACCCAGCAATTTTGAAATATGTGGTTGGAATTGCCCCAATCAAAATATTTGTTAGTTCCTTTTTATCACTTTTTTTTCTGTTTTATTTTATTCTGTTTGAGGGAGAAGTTTCTCAGATGGGAGTGGGAGGCGTGGGAGGGAAGCCACCAGTGTGAGTCCTATCCTAGTTTTCAGCACTCCTTCCCCAGTGTCTCATCTCTACTGGCAGAGGGGAGACTAACAGCTTTGTCTCACTGGTGACTGGAAGCCCTGCAAGTATGTGCAACATCCCGATTCTGATCACAGCTCTGTGTGCATATGCTCAGACACAGGGCTCGCTGACTCTGTGTGTGTGTGTGTGTGTGTGTGTGTGTGTGTGTGTGTGGAGGGGTTTCAGGAAAAAGAGGGCAGGACTCCCTATTTCTGCCCCCAAAACTTCATATCTCACTCGTAACACCAAAAACGACAGAGGACACATTTCAGGTATATCTTGTAAGACTTCTCTAAAGGAATGACCATCTGATTAAATGAGACTATCTAGGAAATTTTCCATATCTCTGACTTTCATGAATAAGTGGATAGCTATACCATCACTGAGACAGGAGTTATGAGTCCAGTGTTTTACTTATAAACTTGAGGTCCCCATGAAATGGTTAAACGGAGATGATCAGAAGGCAGTTAGATACACAGGTCTGAAGAACAAAGGGCGATCAGCCTGGGAGGTACAGATAAGATTGTAGTTAAAGCTTCAGGTGCGCTTGCCCAGGTAAAATAAACATTGCTAAGAAGGGAACCTAGACCTGTAGTCTGTCCTACAGAGCGAAGTAAGTCAGAAAAAGAAAAACAGCTATGGTATATTAACGCCAGACATCCTGGAGTGTGAAGTCGAGTGGACCTTAGGAAGCCGGCACAGCGTGGCTCATAGCTTCATTGAGTTACACAAGCCCCTTCTCCATGAGGCTGTGATCCCTGAAGGGAATCTAGAAAAATTGCACAGCTGAACCTATTTGCAGGGCAGGAATGGAAATACAGACCTAGAGAACAGACATGCAGACACAGTGTGGAGAGGGGAGAGGAGGGGAGGGTGAACTGGGAGACTAGCACCGACATATATACACTACCATGTGCAAAATAGCTAGTGAGAACTTGCTGAATAGTGTAGGGAGCTCAGTTCTGTGCTCTGTGACAACCTAGAGGGGTGGGGTTGGGAGGGGGACTCAAGAGGGAGGGGATATATGTACATATATGGCTTATTCACCTTGTTATACAGCAGTAACTAACACGACTTTGTAAAGCAACTATACTCCAATCTAAAAAAATGAAAGGAACCAACCGACCCCCAAGAAATTGCATCATTTAAAGATATGAAGCCACAAAACAACTGACAGAGGGTTAGAATGAAAGCCAGGGAGAATAATTCCCCTAGCAACTAATAGAAGAGTGGTTTTTTAAAAGGAGGACATGGTTAGCTGAGTCACCTGTGAAAAAAGTCACAGACAGGACTCATTCATTCATTCACTGATTCATTCTTTCAACAAATATTGAATGACTGATCTGTGCCATGGATGTCTAGATGCTGGGGACAGCAGTAACTATGAAACAATCTTGCTTTCAGGTAACTTAAAGTATTGAGTAAGACAGAAAAGAAAATGGACAATTATATAAACAAATATAAAGAAGTAATGGTGTCAGGAGGTGACATGGGTGCGTCTGGACATCACTTTCAGTGGAGAGACAAGGGCAGATACAATCTTGTGCAGATGTGGCATTCAAGGTTCTCAGCTAATAAGAGACCTAGGATGATAGCTACATATGGACAGCAAGGGGAGGAATGGTATTTTTGAAGACAGAAAGAATTTGGGTTTATTCCATGCAGGGAGAGATTAGAGATCAGAACTAAAAAGGGATTCACTGATCTGCACGTTGTCTGGGGAGAGTGAGGAGGATGAGAGAAGGGTTTGAGGGGGACTGAGATCCAGGGTCAGGTGGACAAAGCAAACCTGTAGATAAAAAAAACATCCTGCCTTTCACAGGAGATAGCATTCAAGAAGAGGACAGATGAATGGAGAGATGGAAGGAGGGAAGGAGGGAGAGTGGGTGGAGAGAGAGAGAGACGGATGGAGGGTTGGATGCAGAAATGATAGAGGGATGGAGGGAGAGAAGTGCAGATAAGCTTTGGAACCAGAATGACAGATTTTCAAGTCCTAGAAATGATCAGGTAGAATTATTAATCTCATCATTCGCTCCTCTCATATTCAAACAAAAATAGTGAGTAAAAGGATTTACTTCAGTGAGCAACCTCAGAGGCCTTTCAAAGAATCTGGTAGACTTTGCTGGAAATACATTAATCAGCAGCCTGATACATGGGAACTGGGTTTGTGGGGCTCTGCTGGGAAGTGCTCGCAGCCTGGGCCACAGTCCTCGGAGGAGGGGGCGCGCTTTCTCATATCAGCAAGCGTGAGGCACAAAGGTCACCAGGCCTGAGGAAGCAATACATCCATTTCCTCCCCACAGCTTCCTCTGTAACACTACACTCAGCCTCTGCCCTGGCTGTTTCATCGAAACCCATCTCTTGAAGGTCACCAATGACATCTTTATTGCTAATTCAAATGGCCTTTTCTTTTACCCCATTCTCATCATCCCCCCCCCCAACCCCGGAGTCTATTGTTTATCAAAGTCCTCTCAGGGACAGCTGACACAGTTGACCTCTTTTTGAAACTCTCTCCAGCCTCCATGACGCTGCACTACTGTGATTTCCCTCGTCTGTGTGAGTAAAGGGTAATCCCAAGTGGACGGAAAAAGAGAGTCCACAGTAGAATTCAGTGAAGGATGGAGTTGTGCTAGGGTTACAGACAGAGTGCTTACAAAGGCCACCAGGCCCAGCAAAATCTGCCCTCCCCTCCTGCTAATCTCCGCTCACCTGCTCCCTCCACCCCAGCCACCTCTTCCTGCTGTCCTGGAAACATACCAGGCACACCAACCATCACTCTCTCCCGGTATCCTCCTGGCTAGAATTTTCACTTCTGCTTCCAAAGGTGAGAAAAACCAGGGGATGGATAAAACTCCAAAGACATGTTAAATATAGTAAGTAAATATCCTATGAGACATGTCAAAGGTAGACATAATGAGTGAAATATATGATTTTACAAGCATGGAATAAACAAGAGTGTTGCTTCTAGAAAGAAAATGATGGAAGGACCAGATAGGAAAGTCCTGATCATGCCATCTCCAGGTGGACAGCTATGCCCATCTCAAATTGGCCATCCCTTGGGGATATATATTATGGTCCCCAGCCTGACTCCACATGTGTCCCACCCAAGAGAACTAGGAAAAGCTCATGGCTGCACAACAGGCTCATACATGAACCACAGCTATAGGCAAGAGTGGTTGGCCTCGATTCCCTCTGATACAGCAAGTGCGTTGTAGACATCTTCTCTCTGTTGAGCTACATGGTCCTATAAATTTACTCAGTGAAAAGGCTGGTACGTGTGTGTGAGAGAGAGAGAGAGAATATATTAACATTGCACAACCCAGGATTCATCTAATGCACCATCTACCTGCTTACACAACATCCTAAGTATGTCAACCTACACCAGCTCTTTCCTCTCTTCCCTCTTGCTACTCTCCATGTGTCATGTGTTAGGTTGATTCAACAATCTGTATGGTTTGAGCCTCTTAATTTGACCTGTGAGCCTTTCTATTCCATAACAGTAGAGCTTGCCTGGTACTTGAATGCTCCTACCACATCACAGCCATTTCCCACAACAATCTCTTTCAAGTCTTTCTCCAGGCAAGAATACAGGAGTGGGTAGCCATTTCCTTCTCCAGGGGATCTTCCCAACCCAGGGATCAAACCTGGGTCTCCCACATTGCAGACAGATTCTTTACCGTCTGAGCCACCAGGGAATCCCCTTTGCCAGACTCCTAATTCCACTCTACTATTTTTTTCCCTTCATAGATATCATTTTCAAATGCATATAATTTACTTATTCTGTTCATTGCTGTCTGTCCCTGCCATTAGCATATAAATCCTCTTGCTCCCTGTCTGTTACGCAGTGATAGTCCACATTCAGAACACATTGCCTAGAACATAGTAAAAATATTCATTGCTATGTGAGTGGTCATAAACCAGGCCAAAGTAAAGGAAGTGGCATCATTGCTGAGGTACACAGGTTCACGTTCAAGTTTACGAAGGTGTGAAAGCCCACATCAACTCCAGCACTGAACAACAGTGGGAGGCTAAGAGTGCACAGCTCTGGGAGAAGGCAACACAAGGAGGGGTGATGGCAACGGGGAAGAAGGAAGGAAGGCACACTCCAATGATAGTCTTTGGGTGCATGGAAAGATGCTGAATGGAGGACCGGACCATTAGAAGAAATAGTCAACTGTAATTGGTTTTGTCAGGTTAAATTTTGAGAAAACCCTTTTCTAAATTTAGGCGCAAATTCCACTGCTTTTAGGGGTTAAGCAGAGAGTGAAGTAAAGCAAGGGTCATAGAGTGTGGTGTGGATTTTGCAGAACCGGGGAGCCCAGAGCCCATGAAAAACAGCAAGCCTTCCTTGGCTTCAGCCGAAAATTGAGACAGGAATGTAGAATCAATATCACCATATGAAGGAATGTTAGAAATCTCATCTTTTCCCAAATTTCTCAATTTTCACAACTCTGAGCTTAACAAAGTCTATTAGTTTATTATCTCTGGATTATATTCAAGGCCCTCTGATACTGTTGCCAGCCGCCCTTTCCAACCTGTATTATCTCTCTTACTCAGCATGGATCTTCCACTCCGTTTAGCCATCTGTACCCCACGCTCTCAACACCCTTTCACAGTCTCACTGCTCTCAGAAGATCGCCCTCTCACAGAATGGAACCTACCCCTGCCCATCTTCCTAATCCATCTCTCTCATGTTCCACTCTTTCATGACATATAGATTAACACTCAACACATTCTAGTAACTTCTCAGATCACTCTAGTCTACAGCCATGTGTCCTGAAGTTTTTATGGTTTTTGGCATAGATCATCTACCACCTTATGACATTAGACAACTTTCCTGTATATATATACATTGTTCCCCCAACTAGACTGTAAGCTCCTCAAGGGTTAGTGTCTGGGACAAGAGTACACACAGTCCTTGGTGTTAGAAAGACCGGTCTTTGTCACCTACCATTAATGTGACATAGAACTAGTGACTGAACTTTTTCTCCATCTCAGTTTCAGCTATAAAGTGCCAATAATATTTCTTGATAGAGAACTTGCAGAGTTTAAAGGAAATGAATAGGAAACAGATGTTTGCAAAGGATAGAAAAAGTGTCTGGCACATTGAAAGTATTCACCAGCATTCTTTTCATTTCTATAAAAATTATTTTGCTATTTTGTATGCCCTACAGTGCCTGGTATATGTCTTATGCAACAGAATAGTCATAATAAGTATTTGCTGATTTGTCTCATCTAGAGAACACTATCCTGACTCTAACAAAGGCATTTTTGCCCAATTTCAAATTTGGAAACCTCTAACAGAGATTTGAAAAACACACATTTCTCTGATGATTCAATATGAGTTTTGCCCTTGAACAGGACAGCGAGACAAAGGATTTCCTTCATTTTTGTCATTAGAGTTTATCTTAAGCCCGTGGCCCTCAAATGGAGAAGTGAAGACAGATTTTCTCCCCCAGGACAACTCTTGGCAATATTTGGAAACATTTGGGATGTCACAGCTTGGGGTGGGGGTGTTCTAGGCATCCAGTGGTATATGGCAAAGATGCTGCTGAATACCCTACACTCTCATCCCTCCAAAAAAGAATTGTCTGGCCTCAAATGTCATTAGTGCCGAAGTTTAAAAAAAAACAAACACCTCAATCTAAGAATGAGGCAATCACAATTCTTAAGATCGTTCCCTTTCTTGAACTCTCTGCTATTCCAAACTCATGAGATGGGGAGAGCAAGAAGCTGGAAGAGATCAACAGAAGGTCAAGTAGGCAGTGGCTGGTCCATGGAGAAGCAAAGAATGAAAGGATTCCCAGCTCAGGGCTTCTAGGATCCCCAAACTCACGGCACCCTTTCTATTTCCAGTACTTCAGGACACTGCTGCCAACGTGTCTCTGAGTATCCTCTTCTTGAATAATGCCTCCTATTTCGCCACACAAATATGGAAACCAATATGAAAGACCTCTATGAAGGGTGCTAGATGAAACAGTCTTGAATCCAAGCTGATCATTATGCTAATGTAAGCCTCACTTAACTGGATCAGAACCCTTTGTAAATGTAAATTCATTCTCATAGTTTCCCAAAGACATAACTGCGTTTATAAGAAGGTCAAATGTCTATCTTATACTCACACATCGAGGCTGTGAGTAAATGTGGTTGTAACACTGGTTTCCTCTCTCGGAAATTTCCTACATTGGTGGCTTGGTTCTTTTCTTTCGTTAAATATATCCTAGCTGAATGTTTGTGAAATGTTTTTTCTTTGTTCTTTTACTTTCCTTTTTCACGACCTCTCCTCCCTCATTCTTTTCTTTTTTCTCCTTTGTAACTTCATTCTATATTTCTTTCTTCCTTTCTTTTTAACTGTAAGATCAAGAAGAAAAGATCTATTATGGTTCCTTTCTAGTCCTCTATGAGAGTGCTAGAAAGTCATCTACTTTTAAAAATTAACTTTGTGCTGCCATCTTGTGGTAAATTGAGATATTCAGCCAGTCAAATAAACGTAGATTTCTGAATTATTGAAATACCTACAAATGCACAACCCTAAATAACTAAGACAGCATCATTCATCTCACCTCACGATTTAAGAGCCAGAACCTAAAACTAAGGCCCCCTCAATTCCTTTTTCCCCAAAGCCTGTGATTTCTCCTAAGAAAGGAGACAAATTTATTGTTAGCAAATGAGTCTTAAAAATTCTTGAGTATAGGAAAAAATAATAATAACCTGTACATAGGCCTGTGGCACATTTTAGCTCTTTAGAAGGAACTTTGCAGGTTTCGAGTATTCAGAATTATTTTGTACCTAGTCATCCATGTAGATTCCAGATCTACAATATTAACGTAGGGGGATTGCCCAAAGTCATGAGAATGATGCTAACCTAGATAAGCCACCCAAAGTCAGATACTCTGGGACAGGCACAAAACAATACAGAAAAGTTAGTGCGAGACTTTTAAAGGTCAAAATTATTTATTTAAAATAAATTATTTAAAATTTAAAGGTCAAAAGTATTTGCTCAATGAAACCATACAAATGTCTATTGACCTGTTGTATCAGGGGAGTTACACAAAACACAAAGGTGGTACTTAATGAAAGCTCTAAAGAGATGTACCCTGCAGATGATGCTAGGACCTCCAGCCAAGCAGGTCCAAAACAAAATTGACTCATCTATTGCCCACTCCCAGCCTTCTCACACCCATCACACACACACACTGCCATACTCTATCTCTTTAAAACTCTTACCTGATCATATGTCTATCCTTAATGTCCTTCGCTGGCTCCCTTTGTCCTCAGATTACAGTCTGACATCACCAGCATGGATATGATCCCTGTCTACCGCCCTAGGCCCCTGTGTCCATCTGCATCTGCTGTCTTCTGATCCGAGCACTGTGCATTCTCTCACTAGGTGGGTTCTCCGTGTACATGCACTTGTGCTTCTCCTTTGTAACAGTCCTAATGCTGATCATTCATTGTTTCATCTCTGCTTTTCCTGTTACAAAAGGGTAGAAGCTCTGGGGCATTTTTCTTGCTGCATAGTAATGCTCGGGATATTGATTTAACCTGCCTCTGAATGTGGTTCACAGCAACAATGAGGTAAGATCAGACTTTAGAGTGAGGAAGACTCTAGGGTGCCTTCCAGGGAGAAACAGGCCCACCCAGCAAGGCTGGATGATCCTGTGGCTTGTCTAATGACAGTCCTGGAATCAGAATCCTGTTATCCCGACAAGCAGTTCCAACGACTCTCTGAGAGGAAAGATGGAGAGATGGAGACTACCTTTGGTATAAACATTGGATGTGATAAGGGTTTGGAGGATGAGTGTAAGTCTGGTCCCTGATGCCTCCCTTAGTGAAAGTGAAGGTGTTAGTTGCTCAGTTGTGTCTGACTCTTTGCGATCTCATGGACTGTAGCCCGCCACGCTCCTCTGTCCATGGGATTCTCCAGGCAAGAATCCTGGAGTGGGTTGCCATTTCCTACTCCAGGGAATCTTCCCCACGGATGGAACCTGGATCTCCTACACTGCAGGCAGATTCTTTACCATCTGAGCCACCAGGGAAGCCCCTTAGTGAAAGCATGAGCTTTCACTCTGTGCTTTGGGAGTTTACCCTGAGTTCTGTGGTTCTCTTTGTTCAGAAGCTTTCAATGTTCCACTCTATGCCTTTGTGGTTTGGGGAAAGCCATTCAAAGTGATTTTGGTGTGCTCTGAAAAAAGGAAAAGGGAAAGAAAACTAATCATTACGTTTCCAGGTTTCACACCCACTCTATAAAACATCTGTTACTCTCCCTAATTCAAAATGAGGAAATGTAGTTCAGAGAAGTTAAGCAACAGGGCCTGTGGGGAAACAAGCTCTGATGAGTGGGATCCTCCATGGTGCCAGTCTCCATCTCTAGGGGGGGCAGTGCATCAGCCCTCAGAACTGGAGGGAGGAGCTCTTAGGAGACACTGGGGATGCTGGAGACCTTCCTGTTGTTGATGGTAAATTCAGCCTTGGGAATTAGCTAAAGGCAGAAGTTTCTATCTCCCAGATGTGATGCTGTGATTTCTAATAAGAAATACATCTTTGGCTTTGTCCTGGTTCCTGGCACAGAGCTCCTGAAACTCTTGTAAATTCCTAAGTGGTAAGTACACTAGGGGGCTCCCCTGGTGGCTCAGACAGTAAAGAATCTGCCTGCAATGCAGGAGACCTGAGTTCGATCCCTGGGTCAGGAAGATCCCCTGAAGAAAGGCATGGCTATCCCCTCCAATATTCTTACAAAGAGTCAGACAAGATTGAGTGACTAACCCTTTCACTTTCAAGAACACTAGGAGCATCTCTTGTGCTAATGAGGAGATTCTGAGAGTGCTCCTGGATGGGGGCTGGTCATCAGAAAGACCAAGTCATGATTTGATGCTTGGCATTTTCAGCCTCATCCTCTCAACCACACCTCTCTAGAAAGAGGAGAGGGCCTGGAAATGGAGTGAAGGTGCCATCATGCTTGATGAGGCCTCCAGGGAAATCCCAAAGTAAGGGGTTCAGAGAACTTCCCAGGTGGTAAACACATCCCTGTATCAGCTGGTGATGCTCCCCAACTCCATGGGGACAGATGCTCCTGAATCCACGACCCTTCCAGAACTCACCCTATGTAGCACTTCATCAGGCTGCTCATCTGTACCTTTTAACAAACTAGTAAACAAAAGTGTTTCCCTGAGTTCCGTGAGCTGTTCTAGTAAATAATCAAGTCCCAGGGGGAGAAGATCAGGTGTGTAGCCGTGTCCAGCAGAAGCTGTGGAAACCCGAGGACCTCCACTTGCATTTGGCTTCTGATGTGGGGGGAGGGGCAGTCTGTTGGGACTGAACCCTTCACCTGTGGAGTCAGACGTTACCTCTAGATAGACAGCACAGAACTGAGTTAAATTGTAGGACACGCAGCTGGTGTCACAGAAATTGCTCAGCATGGGAAAACCTGACACCCATTTCATGTCAGAAGTGTGGTGAGTGTGGTAGTTGTGTCAGAGACACACAGGAGGGAAGATTGGATAGTTTTCTAAGCCACCATCCCAGGCTGGAACCCACCCAGAAATCGAACCATAGTTATGCCAACTGTGTTGGGATTCAAGAAATTCTGTTTTATGCCAGTGTTAGTTATCTGTGCTCTATCTGTAGTCCTATACACTTGTGATATGCAATTTTGTTGTTGTTCAGTCGCCAAGTGGTGTCCGACTCTTCGTGACCCATGGACTGCAGCTCGCCAGGCTTCCCTGTCCATCACCATCTCCCGGAGTTTGCCCAAATTCATGTCCATTGAATCGGTGATGCCATCAAACCATCTCATCCTCTGTCACCCTCTTCCCCTCCTGCCTTCAATCTTTCCCAATATCAGGGTCTTTTCCAGTGAATCAGCAGTTTGCACCAGGTGGCCAAAGTATTGGAGCTTCAGTAAGTCTTTTAAAGTCAAAAGGACCTGGGGAGCTTTCTTCAGAGATGACTAGGAAGGGAGGGACCCCAGGAGGGGGCGCTGGCCTGGCCCTCAGGGCACAGGAAGGGTTGGGAAAGCAGGCTGAGTCACTGCAGGCTGCAATCAAGAAAGAACAAACTGAGGGACCCCAGAGATGTGTGCTTGACAAGAGGCTATAAGCTGAGTAAGAAATAGAGAATCGGACAAAGTCCTCTGACAGGTGGGGGGCCAGAGAAGGAGGAACCAGGCCTCACACCTGGGTGGAAACAACTCATCAACCTGTCAAAACCTATTTCCCATCAAGGGAGGGCTGGCAGCTGCCTGGCTGGCTTGGCGAATGGTGTATACTGATTGTAAGGGGTGAGGGTCAGGCTTGGAGAGCATCTTGGAGAGGGTGCTTGTTTCAAGGCCATGGGGACGGACACCAGAGAAAGTTGCTGCTACCTGTCACTGGTTCTCTGTGGATTAGTGGTTACCAGCCTGGGCCGTTGGTACAAAGGTAAGTCAGAGTCAGCAAAAGCAATAGACTTTATGTCACAGATAAGCCTTGTACTCTTGGTGAGATTATTGCACAATACACTGTACCTGAAAGGAAATGACTTTTGAGGCCCTCCTTTCCCACCCGGCAGGAAGACGTGAGAATTGAGCCCCACAACACTCTGCCTCCCCTTCCGTAGATAAACTTCCCAGCTCCCTCCCTCCATGCTCTTCCTTACACCTGCCTGGCCAAACCCCACCCTGGTTAACCCCACCCTCTATGGAACAACAGACTGGTTCCAAATAGGAAAAGGAGTATGTCAAGGCTGTATATTGTCACCCTGCTTATTTAACTTATATGCAGAGTACATCACGAGAAACGCTGGACTTGAAGAAACACAAGCTGGAATCAAGATTGCCGGGAGAAATATCAATAACCTCAGATATGCAGATGACACCACCCTATGGCAGAAAGTGAGGAGGAACTAAAAAGCCTCTTGATGAAAGTGAAAGAGGAGAGTGAAAAAGTTGGCTTAGAGCTCAACATTCAGAAAACGAAGATCATGGCATCCGGTCCCATCAATTCATGGGAAATAGATGGGGAAACAGTGGAAACAGTGTCAGACTTTATTTTGGGGGGCTCCAAAATCACTGCAGATGGTGACTGCAGCCATGAAATTAGAAGACACTTACTCCTTGGAAGAAAAGTTATGACCAACCTAGACAGCATATTCAAAAGCAGAGACATTACTTTGCTGACTAAGGTCCATCTAGTCAAGGCTATGGTTTTTCCAATAGTCATGTATGGATGTGTTGGACTGTGAAGAAGGCTGAGTGCCGAAGAATTGATGCTTTTGAACTGTGGTGTTGGAGAAGACTCTCGAGAGTCCCTTGGACTGCAAGGAGATCCAACCAGTCCATTCTGAAGGAGATCAGCCCTGGGATTTCTTTGGAAGGAATGATGCTAAAGCTGAAGCTCCAGTACTCTGGCCACCTCATGTGAAGGGTTGACTCATTGGAAAAGACTTTGATGCTGGGAGGGATTTGGGGCAGGAGGAGAAGGGAACGATAGAGGATGAGATGGCTGGATGGCATCACTGACTCGATGGACATGAATCTGAGTGAACTCCGGGAGTTGGTGATGGACAGGGAGGCCTGGAGTGCGGCGATTCATGGGGTCGCAAAGAGTCGGACACGACTGAGCGACTGAACTGAACTATCACTCTGTGCCTGCAGCCCTACCCCCACACAGGGCTGGAAAAAACACCGTACCATGGCAGCTGGTCTTATTTTAAATTCATGGCAGCAGATATCTGAGATTCTGCTGGGCCCATACTAACCCAAGCAGTTCTGTCATTCCCAAGTCAGCTCGCTCCTGTGACCTTGTAGACGACGGTCACGCACCTTCCCCCTTCTTCAAACTTCCATCACATTCTCCCCCTTCCTGACTCTGCTAAACATTTGCTTCCATTTTATGGTGAAAGTTGAAGCAACCGAAAGAGAAATCCCACACCCTGTCATCTCCACATTCACCCACCCACCCCACCCGCCTAGGGCTCAGACCATTTGCCTTCCCTTCTGTAACTCTGGAGGAGCAGCGCATGATCATTAGATCAATAAAAACCAATTTTGTACATTATGTCCCATCCCTTTTCACCTACTCAAGGACACCATGGCCCACTTGATCTCATGCATCAGTCACTTCCCTCCTCTCTTAGTCCAGTCCCAGTAGCATACAAACATGCTAGAATAGCTCCCGTGTCACACACACACATCTTCTGAAATCTACTTTCCCCTCCAGTTATCATCCCACTTGTCCCTTTTCTTTTAGAGCAAAATGCCTTAAAGCATTTTAAAACTCCTTAAAGAGCTTTTAATCCTTTGTGATCTCCACTTTCATTCTTACCAAGCTCACTAGAACCCACTCCAGTCAGACTTCTGCCTGACTCTCCCACTGCAAGAGTTCTGGGCAAAGACAGCAACCGGCACGCGGTCAGCCCCAGGGTCACTGCAGAGTCTTTTTTGTCTCATTTATTCGCAGTAACTGTTGTTCCTCTCTCCCTTCTTGAAACACTAACTTCATTTGGCTGGTCGGTCATGACTTCCTCTTGGTTTTCCTCTGAATGCACTGGCCTCTTTATTGTCCACTGAACTTTTATCCTCACATGAACTCTGGATGTGGGGAGTGCCTCAGGGTAGAGTCCTCTGACCTTTTTTCAGCTCAGACTACATTCACTTCCTCAGCTTTCAGTGGGACTCTGGCCAGCAACTCCCATACCGACATCTCTAACCAGACTCTCCCCTGAATTCCAGGATCCTAAATCTATCTGCTGGACACCTCTGATAACCCATGGACAGTGCTTCAGCAGCTGGCCTCCAGAATCTATTTGGGATGGAAGCCTCGCCCTTCCAGTTAGCAGATGCATGAACAGAAAAGTGTTGACATATTAAGTGTGACTGCTGGTCTTGAAAAGGCTTCTTTGTGAGGTTGATCCTTGGCTGGTATCTAGCAACTTGGATTTTGAGACTGTTCACTCCATTTCCCAAACTGATAAGAGTGCCTCCCGTGCCTGAACTGGGCAAGCAGTACAATTCACGCTGAATATCTGCTTTCCTGCTGGGAGCCTGGAATTTGTACACATGCTGGGCAGAGACTGTCTACTCAACCATCCTCCAATAAGTATCCAGGCACTGAGTCACTAATGAGCTTCCTTGGGAGTCACTTCACATGTGTTGTCACCACTCATTGTTGGGACATTAAGTGCATCCTGGGTGACTGTACCAGGAGGGGACTCTTGGAAGCTTGTGTCTGCTTTCCCCTCAACTTTGTCCTCTGTGCCTTTTTCCTTCGCTTATTTTACTCGGTATCTTCACTGTAATGGATCACAGCCATGAGCATGACTGCATGCTGAGTCCTGTAAGTCGTCCTAGCAAATCACTCAACCTGGGGTAGGTCTCAGGGATGCAGAGCATACATATGTCTCTGAACTAGTCACTTCATCTTCCTGTGCTTTGGTTTCGTCATTGGTAAAGTGGGAATAATAATAGCATCCAATCCTAGGGACAGAGGAGCCCGGTGGGCTGCCATCTACGGGATCGCACAGAGTCAGACACGACTGACTCAGTCAGACAGCAGCAGCAGCAGCATGTGAGGTTTATACAAGTGAATACACATAAAGAACTTAAAACAGTGCCTGACCGATGATAACACAAATATTATGTCAGCTCAAAGATAAGTGTCTAAGAACGTACACTTAAGTAAGATGAGAGCCAGGGTAAGAAGCTGAATATCTCTGATTTTTCAGTTTTACTATGGACATTATACTCCTGTCATGTCTCAAACATGTAAATTACTCTGGACTCTATATACATTCAGCTGTCTGGGATAATTCAATTCTGTAAGCCATCTGTTGGTTTACCTATAGAGACAGTGATTAGAAGTTCATGACTCAGTTTGTTTTCTTGAATAGTCATGAAAATATATATGACAAATTCAATCTGTAAGAATATAATTGCAAGATATTTATCAACTATAATCTGTTTTTATCCTAGAGGGCACTGTGCTGTGGACAAACTCAGAGATCACTATTCAAAAGGTGACATTGTTACAACAGTCTTCAATTTTTCTCCCGAAGCATTTATGAAGGCTGCTCTGTGCAAAGCTCTATAAGGCACGATGTTGCTGTTGTTCAGTTGCTCAGTGGTGTCCAATTCTTTTCAGCCCCATGGACTGCAGCACTCCAGGCTTCCCTGTCCTTCACGATTTCCCTGAGCTTGCTCAAACTCATGTCCATTGAGTCGGTGATGCCATCCAGTCATCTTGTCCTCTGCCGTCCCCTTCTCCTCCTGCCTTCAATCTTTCCCAGCATCAAGGTCTTTTCCAGTGAGTCGACTCTTCGCATCAGGTGGCCAAATCATTGGAGCTTCAGCTTCAGCATCATTCCTTCCAATGAACATTCAGGCCTGAATTCCCTTAGGACTGACTGGTTTGATCTCCTTGCAGTCCAAAGGACTCTCAAGAATCTTCTTCAACACCACAGCTCAAAAGCATTAATATTTTGGCACACAGCCTTCTTTATGGTCCAACTCTCACATCCATACGTGACTACTTTGACTAGACGGACCATTGTCAGCAAAGTAATGTCTCTGCTTTTGAATATGCTATCTAGGTTGGTCATAGCTTTTCTTCCAAGGGGCAAGCTTTTTTTAATTTTGTGGCTGCAGTCACCATCTGCAGTGATTTGGGAGCCCAAGACAATAAAGCCTGTCACTGTTTCCCCATCTATTTGCCATAAAGTGATTGGACAGGATGCCACGATCTTTGTTTTCTGAATGTTGAGTTTTATGCCAGCTTTTTCCCTCTCTTCCACCTTCATCAAGAGGCTCTTTAGTTCCTCTTTGCTTTCTGCCATAAAGCAGAAATGATGTTGCTGAGAAATGTCATTTAGTATTGCAGATAGTGACTATCACTGACCTTCCCCCTTAGCAGTAGAGGGGCTGCCCATCAGACACCACCCAGCTTCCTCCAGACTTCAGGAAATCCCAGACAGGACTTCAAACTCATTTCTCTCCCACACACGCCACAAAGCAGGGCAGGGAGGCTCATTATTCCTGATTAAGCACGCACTGGTTCTCCCCACATTACCTCTCCCAGGGCTTTCTCCAGGTGCTCTTATCCTCGTGGCCAGGACCAGGCATGTCAGTCTACATGACCCATCTGTTCACTTCTGTCTGTTGCTCTGTGACTCTGCTCTCCTTGACACCCTTCTGTGATGGGGGGAGTCAACTAGTACAGCCAAACCGGATTCACAAAGGGAATTCTCCAGGAAAGCCCTGTGAATATGGTTATCTGTTCATGCCTCTCAAATACGGAATCCCAGCCTAGGATGTTCCCTTTACTCTCACTTCCCTCTTTCTCCTCCTCACATTAGGTGACTGTGCAGGGAACCTAGGCTCTGAAGTCTGTGAGCCAGAGCCCTTCAGTTCTGATTATAGCCAGTAGGGGGCGGCAGTGAGGTGAGGAGAGGTGGGTAGGCGCCAACCTGGGGAACCACCTTGTTTCCAGAAGAGGACAGTTGTGAGAAGCAAGTGGCCGTCAAGGTTTGAGTTTAGAATTAGTGTTTCGAGGAATGAAGCAAAGACAACTTCACCAGGTCCTTATATGTCCTGATTCCTGTCCTCCCCCACCTCCATCACTCCCCAACATAGCAGCCAGTGATCCTTTAAAAACATAAGTCCCTGGAGAAGGAAATGGCAACCCACTCCAGTATTCTTGCCTGGGATATGCCATGGACAGAGGAGCCTGAAGAGCTGCAGTCCATGAGGTTGCAAGAGTCGGACACAACTTAGCAACTATACAACAACAACATTTGTGTACAGCACATGGCAACCCACTGCAGTATTCTTGCCAGGAGAATTTCATGGACAGAGAATCCTGGCAGACTACATTCCATGGGGTCGTAAAGAGTCGGACACACCTGAATGACTAACACTTTCACTTTTTCGCATAACTTAGATGGTACTTTTACTTCCTTCTGCAGATTCTGGTTTTGCTTTTTTATCAGTTCAGAAAGTCAAATAAACTATGATTTATCCACATGATGGAAAGTTGTGCAACCATTAAAATGTTTGCAATAGCAAATGCTTATTATAAACAAGAATAAAATACAAAAATATTTTGTGTAATCCAATTACACATGTAAGAAGTGGAGAATAATAAAAGCCCAAGAAGAAAGCTACTAAACATTAAAATGATTTTCTTTGGTATTGAAAAAAGTGAGTCCCAACATGTCACATCTGTGCTTCAAGACTTGCAGTGGCTCCCATCGTGTTCTGAGTAAAAGCCAAAGGCTCTAGGTGGCCTACAGACCCTGCGCGACCTGCCCCCGCTTTACTCTCTGACCTCATTTCCTCTTGCTCACTCAGCTGCAGCCCACACTGTTCCTCAAACACACCAGGCACATTCTGGCCACTTACTCCTCCCAAGTCTCCTTCCTCAATACAAACACGGCAGTTCCCTCACTTCTTAAGATCTGTGAGGTGCGCCTCTGACACCTGACTCACTTTTCCCTGCTTCATTTTTCTGCATGGTTCTTAGCACCATCAGACATACTATAGACTTGATTATTTGCAGTGGCCAGTCTTCTCCACTACAATGTCAGACCCAGAAGAGGAGGGAGTTTCCTTGCTTTATTCATTGTTTAGTCCCCAGCACCTAAAACTGTGCGGGGTCCGTGGCAGGCGCTCAGGAAGTTTTTACTACAGGAATGAATAAACGAATGGGTATTCAAACACATAGTCTAATTCCTGTGCCCAAGTGTCTTCTTAGTTGCAAATTGATTTCCAAGAATAGAGTATCCAAAACAAAAGAAGAAACCAGTCAATGAAAAGACTGGAGAAAAACAGACATTCGTTGAGAATAACTTTGCACACTGAACCTTAAATAGCTTTCAAAACAGAATTGGTAGCTGAGAGTGTTACAAGCTCCAGAAATGACCACAATGTGTAAGCTGCCAATCTAGGAAGAGCCAGATTTACATAGGCACCAGATGCTAATGCCAGAAATTCTAAGGGCTCTCTTTTCTTTTTTCTTTTAAGGTAGCCTTTTCTGGAAAATCCAACTTACATTTTAGTTCAGGTCAAGGATTCATATAAGTAGCACAGACTTCAAACATTTTCTCCCATGGTTCCCATATTTGTCAGATAAAGTTCCCCAATTTTTGTTTCAAAAATAAGCTAGTCATAACTGTAACATGAAAATGACTCTGAGGATAGATTTTTGTTTGGACTTGACCTATTCCATGGGTTTTGACAAATGTGTAATAACAAGTATCCATCATTATGGTATCAGAGTAATTTACTGCCCTAAAAATCCTCTGTGCTCCACCTGTTCATCCCTCCCCCCACCCCACTTCTTGGTAACTACTGACTTTTTGTAACTGTTTCTTTAGTTCTGTTATTAACAGGATATCATACAGTTAGAATCATACATCATGTAGCCCTTCAGACTGGCTTCTTTCACTGAGTAATAAACATTTAAGTTTACTCCGTGTTTTTTCATGGTTTGAGAGCTCCTTTCTTTTTAGCACTGAAGAGTAGTCTATTGCCTTGATGTTACCGCAGTTTACTTATTGAAAGATATCTTGGTTGCCTCTAAATTTTGACAGTCATAAACTTTGTGTGGACATAAGTTTGCAACTCATTTGAGTAAATACTAAGATGTGCCATTGCTGAGTTGTACAGAATGTTTCTCTTTTTAAAGGGGAAAAAGAAAGTTGCCTTCCATCTTCCCTGGGGCTGGGCATTTATCATCAAAGTTAGATACGTATTCAAATTAGCCGCTCAGTCCTGTCTAACTCTTTGTGACCCCATGAACTGTAGACCATCAGCTTTCTCTGTCCATGGGGGTTCTCCAGGCAAGAAAACTGGAGTGGGTTGTCATGCCCTCCTCCAGGAGGATCTTCCTAACCCAGGGATTGAACCCAAGTCTCCCACATTGCTGCTGCTGCTGCTAAGTCACTTCAGTCGTGTCCGACTCTGTGCGACCCCAGAGACGGCAGCCCACCAGGCTCCGCCGTCCCTGGGATTCTCCAGGCAAGAACACTGGAGTGGGTGGCCATTTCCTTCTCTAATGCATGAAAGTGAAAAGGGAAAGTGAAGCTGCTCAGTCATATCCGACTCTTCGCGACCCCATAGACTGCAGCCTACCAGGCTCCTCCGTCCATGGGGTTTTCCAGACAAAAGTACTGGAGTGGGTTGCCATTGCCTTCTCCCTCCCACATTGTAGGCAGATTCTTTACCAGCTGAGCCACCAAGGAAGCCCAAGAATACTGGAGTGGGCAGCCTATCCCTTCTCCAGGGGATCTTCCCAACCCAGGAATCAAACCAGTATCTCCTGCACTGCAGGTGGATTCTTTACCAGCTGTAGCCACCAGGGAAGCAGGGAGGAGTTATAGATATTTTTCTCACTTTAAACATTTCTTCAGTTTACCCCTCTAGTAAAAATTATAGTTAGTATAATAATAACTCTTACAAACATCCTTATTGACACTCTTCCTTTTCTATAATAGCTGACCTCACTTGCTAAATCTCAAATTATCACTACCACCTGAGCCGTCAGGACATCTTGTAGACTTGTATGTTCAGTGATTACCAAGACAGTAACAAGGCAGAGATGACTTCCAGTCATCAAGAACAGAGTCCATGACGCTTAATATACCATCAATTATATTTGCTATATCCCAGTTCTTTGATAATAGGTGTACCATATGTGTTTGATGCTATAAATTTTATTAATCAGTATATTTAATAAATTAAAATACTGATTTTTCTATCATATTGGAAAATCATGTTTACTATCTACAATGAATAATGAAGTTGTAACCATCACTCTTTGTGACCCCATGGACTGTACAGTCCATGGAATTCTCCAGGCCAGAAGACTGGAGTGGGTAGCCTTTCCCTTCTCCAGGGGATCTTCCCAACCCAGGATCAAACCCAGGTCTCCGACATTGCAGGCGGATTCTTTACCAGATGAGCCACCAGGGAAACCCATAATAAAGTTAAGGATGAGGACACTATCATGTCACAGATTGTGGTGAGTTCCACTTTCTCTATTCCCAAGGTTTGACTCTGTTCCCAAGGTTTGAAAACAAGAGGTGGCTCCAATACTTTGTGTCCTCTGCCTGGCACCAGCCTGTCTTTAGGTGGCGCCAGAGTACAGAGGATGCCTTCCAACGTGCGCAGCAAGTTGAATCAAAATGGTATGTGACAACACACACATAGCACACACTAATTGTAGAATTTAGGGGAAAGGTATATGGGTGTTCACTGTGCAGTTTTCAACCTTTATGTATGTTTGAAATTTTTTATAATAAAAAATCAGGGAGGGAAAAAATGGATTTTGTGCTTTGCTCAGTGATGTCTGACTCTTTGCAGTCCCCTGGACTGTAGCCCGCCAGGTTCCTCTGTGCATGGAATTTTCCAGGCAAGAATACTAGCCGGGGTTGCCATTTCCTCCTCCAGAGGTTCTTCCCAACCCAGGGAGGGAACCCCAGTCTCCTGCATCTCCTGCATTGGCAGGCAGATTCTTTACCACTGCGCCCCCTGGGAAGTTGGCAGTAACCTACACAGAAAAGTTTCCTGCATTCATCTCTGAGCTGTATTCATCATCTTTAAAACTTTTATACATTCAGTACTTTGGCTCTCACGACACTTTAAGAGTAAGGAATTGTGAATTGTGGTGTTTTCCTGACAAGAACTTCCATTAATATTGACTATCTAATATTAGGCATGACATGTCTTGTAACCCAAGTTAAAATACAAACTCCTTGAGGGCAGGTTCCACTCCTCTCTGTGTATTTATTTCCCCAGCTCCTAGCTAAAGACACTAAGTGCCCAAGAAATTCCTGATTAATTTTAAATAATGCGGAGAAGTAGCATAGTTTAAAACTGAAAAGCCAAGGGCTTGGTGATTACTGAGAATTTAACACAGTGAAATACA
>SJYQ01104698.1:265177-331032 GCA_006410935.1 Redunca redunca | reverse complement strand
CTCCTCTTCACTTTCTGCCATAAGGGTGGTATCATCTGCATATCTGAGGTTATTGATATTTCTCCCGGCAATCTTGATGCCAGCTTGTGCTTCATCCAGCCCAGCATTTCTCATAATGTACTCTTCAGAGAAGTTAAATAAGCAGGGTGACAATACACAGCCTTGACGTACTCCTTTTCCTATTTGGAACCAGTCTGTTGTTCCATGTCCAGTTCTAACTGTTGCTTCCTGACCTGCATAGAGGTTTCTCAAGAGGTAGGTCAGGTGGTCTGGTATTCCCATCTCTTTCAGAATTTTCCAGAGTTTATTGTGATCCACACAGTCAAAGACTTTGGCATAGTCAATAAAGCAGAAATAGATGTTTTTCTGGAACTCTCTTGCTTTTTCCATGATCCAGCGGATGTTGGCAATTTGATGTCTGGTTCCTCTGCCTTTTCTAAAACCAGCTTGAATATTTGGAAGTTCACGGTTCACATATTGCTGAAGTCTGGCTTGGAGAATTTGAGCATTACTTTACTAGCGTGTGAGATGAGTGCAATTGTGCAGTAGTTTGAACATTCTTTGGTATTGCCTTTCTTTGGGATTGGAATGAAAACTGACTTTTTCCGGTCCTGTGGCCACTGCTGAGTTCTCCAAATTTGCTGACATATTGAGCATAGCACTTTCACAGCATCATCTTTTAGGATTTGAAATAGCTCAACTGGAATTCCATCACCTCCACTAGCTTTGTTCGTATTGCTATATAAAAATACATACATACAAATTCAGAGATCCATAGACTTTGGTTTTGGAAAAATACCCTGTTTTTTTCTAAGTCCTGCTTAAAGTAAAGACAGCCTCACAGGATTTTTCAGAAGACACGTCTCTCACAGACTGTCCTGCTCCTCCCCAAGCAAGGATTGTGTGTGTGTGTGTGTGTGTGTGTGTGTGTCTGTGTGTGTGCCTGCACGTGCATACTCAGTTGCTCAGTTGTGCCTGACTCTTTGCAATCCCATGGACTCTGGCCCACAGGGCTCCTCCGTCCATGAGATTTTTCAGGCAAGAATACTGAAGTGGGTTGCCTTTTCCTCCTCCAGGGGGTCTTCCTGACCCAGGGATCAAACTCAAGTTTCCTGAGTCACTTGCATTGGCAGGCAGATTCTTTACCTGGGAAGCCCAAGCAAGGATTACTACAAACAAAAAAAAAACAGTCTTGAAAATGATGGGGAACAACTGACATCATTTCTTAATTCAGAGTGACAGGTGAGATCATTGTGTACATTGTAGGTATTTCCTCCAGAATATGTGGCTTTGTTTAACACTTAGGATCACTGAAAGCCTGATGAGTCAAAAAAAAAAAAAAATTCTTAACCTGAGAGGTTGAAATTATTAATCATTAGAGTTCAAGTGTAGATATTACTAGACTTTCCAGAGAACATGAGAAATTGCACTCTTCTTCCTTCTGAAGACTCTTGTGTTTGTTTGTTTCCTTATATATATATCAATCACCCCCTTCCTACTGCAGCCTGGTTCTCAGCCTTCCCTTTTCTCAGTAAGTACAGACAGTGAATCTAAAACTTGAAGGTGTTCAGACATCTTCAGAGTACCTCTTACAGAAGCAGAAGACTGGCCCCACCTTAGACCTGTAGAGAGGGAAGTTCTGGGGCTGGAGCTGGAATCTTCATTTTAAATAAGCCACAGTTTCATTCTAACCTGTGAGAACTAGCTTTGTCATTCACTCAGTCATGTCCGACTCTTTGTGACCCCGTGAACTCCAGCATGCAAGGCTTCCCTGCCCTTCACTATCTCCTTGAGTTTGCTCAAACTCAAGTCCATTGAGTCAGCGATACCATCCAACCATCTCATCTTTTGTCACCCCCTTCTCCTCCTGTCTTCTGTCTTTCCCAACATCAAGGTCTTCTTCAATGTATCAGCTCTTTGTATCTGGTGGCCAAAGTATTGGAGCTTCAGCAACAGTCCTTCCAATGAATATTCAGGGTTGATTACCTTTAGGGTTGACTGGTTTGATCTCCTTGCTGTCCAAAGGGACTCTCAAGTGTCTTCTTCAGCACCATAGCTCAAAATCATCAACTCTTCTGCACTCAGCCTTCTTTATGCTCCAACTCTTACATCCGTACATGACTACTGGAAAAATCATAGCTTTGACTATCCAGACCTTTGTTGGCAAAGTAATGTCTCTGCTTTTTAATACGCTAAGTTCGTCATAGCTTTTCTTCCAAGGAACAAGCATCTCATAATTTCATAGCTGCATTCACTGTCTGAGTGATTTTGGAGTAAAAGAAAATGAAATTGTCACTGCTTCCACTTTTTCCCATCTATTGACCATGAAGCAACGGGACTGGATACCATGATCTTTGTTCTTTGAATGTTGAGTTTTAAGTCAGCTTTTCCACTCTCCTCTTTCACCTTCATCAAGACACTCTTTAGTTCCTCTTCACTTCTGCCATTAAAGTGGTATCATCTGCATATCTGAGGTTGGTGAGAACTAGCTAGAGCCCTGTTTTTCCTTGTACACTCCATTCCTCCATCAACTCCCCTTGACAGAGGAAGGAGTGATTTACAAAGGTGCTTCCAAAATTGCGTTGCTCGCTTAATCACTTGGGAATCTTGTTCAAATATAGGGTAGGGTTTGGCTCAGTTGGTCTGGGGTAGGGCCAGAGCTTCTGCATTTCTAACAAGTTCCCAGCTGGTACTGATGCTGCTGGTGCAAGGACCACATTTTGAGTAGCAAGGATTTAACGCAGGAAATCTGTGACTTTTATAAAATGCTCCTCTCCACCCCTATTCATTCTCACTGGGGAAAATGCCCCTAGTTTGTTTTGGCCTCTTTAAATTGTTGGTTTGCTTCTTCAGCAATAAACTGTGATGGCTGAACAGGCATTTATAGAACAGCATTCTAATCAAATAAAATCCACAGAAATATTAGCTATCATTTTGCAACATATGATCACAATGTCCTGCATGGTAATTAGGCATAACTGCCAAGCAGGCCATATAAGTGCCATAATTAATATCACCTTTACACAAATGTCATCTTTAGAATTTCTCTTCTCATTGGATCAAGTTCTTCCCAGTGCATAATCATGTTCTCACCCAATGATGTGAATAAAGCCTAAACTGGAGTATAGAAGATTTTCCAATGCTATTCGGTGCTGATGCGGTAAATAATTTAGGAAACTAGAAAGGTGTTTGAAAGGTAAATAATTAAATGAAAGAAAATAGAGAAAGTTAAAATCAAGACTTCCCAGATTTCTAATCTCGTCTAGTCTGACGTTCTCTTCATGAGCCCACTGAACAACAAAGCTACATCCATGGTGAAGGGCCAACGTGAACATCTTCAGAAAGGGAGTAAACAGATCTCAACACCTACGGCTGACAGAGAGTAGGACAAAGGACAAGGGTTGGTGACAGGGTATTGATAGCAAAACGCTCACATAAAAAGAAACTCTGTTCAAATACAATGTATGTCTTACATGAATGTTTAAGTTGGGAGGTGAGAAAGGAGAAGAGTAGTCCCAGAAACAAAGCTTCTAGATTCGGCCTAGACATACAGTGGGTTCAGGGATGAACAGATTCAGGCACATCACGTCATGGGAAGGAGACTTTTAAGTAAAATCGAAAAAAAAAGCAATAGAATGCTAATCTTTATTTTCTTTGTACTATTTTATTCTCAAGATTGTATTTTAGCTACTCTAGTGAGTAGATTAGAACAAGAAGAAATGAATGATTAAGAGTAGTTAAGGGTAGGCTGCAGTCCATGGGGTCGCACAGAGTCAGACACGACTGAAGCGACTTAGCAGCAGCAGCAAGGGTAATAGAATATGCCACTTAGGCATATTAAATATTTTGAGCTAAAGGCAACTAAGTACAAGGAAAGCTCTTTACATGCCCCCCCCTTTGCCTAAAAGCAAGACATAAATCTGTGTCCCCAGTGGGCCCCCAGCCCCTCTTCACCAGGAAAACAAGTTAATCACCAGAAACAACCCTAGACCCTTATCAGCTCAGAGAAAACATCACAGGAACCTACATAGCACATTTTAAGGACCCTTCTCTTCCTTTAGTTGCCCCATAGATTTACCTTCCCTGAATTTGCTGCTCTAGAAACTCAAAGACCTTTTCTTTGTCTTGACACTTTCTACAAATTTATCATTCTTTTGTTTAGATGCCATATAAGCCCCAATTTCCAACTACTCCTTTGAATGACTCATCTCTGAGCGCCCTGTGTGGATGCCCGCTGCCCAGGTTCATAAACTTGAGTTTGTTTTTCTCTTGTTCATCTGTCTTTTGTCATCTGATTTGCAAGGCCCTAGCTGGAGAACCTAATACTGGTCTAGTGTTCCTCCCTTATACAGCTGACTATAGAGAAACTTAGGCTGGTGAAATGTAACCAATATAACTCTCTTAGAGAAATTCAATGAAGACTGTCACACTATAAAATGATATGCTAAAATATACCACAAGATATGAGCTTTAATGATGCTTTCATTGCGTTATAGAGAATAGAAAGCTTAGAAAAGAAATTGGAACAAAAGCCTAGAAACAATAAATGCAATTAAAAAGTAATGGTCTTTTGATGGCAGGTGAACAGAATAGAAAGGCCGTGTTTCCCTGGGGCCCATCTTTCAACAGGCTGACTTATTCAGGTGGTTCTCGGCCCTCTGTCTGAGCCATGATGGGGAGGGATGTGATGACATTTATAAAGCACTAGAAAGCATGCTTTAGAGCTAAGACCTCATGTTAGAAACTTCCGTCTCTGTAATTTAGTCGATGTCTAGATCTATTCCATTTATTGTCACAAAAACATTGTTTAGAAGTCTCTCAATTTTTTTTTCCTGACCAGGATATTTTAATTCTTAAGTTTATAACTTGCCATTCTCTCTTAATAACAAAAATGTTTTTAGATGTTAAGAGGAATTTCCTATTAAGTTACTCAGCATGATGTTTGAGCAACAGTGCTTTGAGAGAAATCATGTTAGAGTACTTGAAACAACCTCCCTCACAGCCTGGGGTTCCCACGGGCTCAGGTAAAAGAATCCGCTGCCAAAGTAGGAGACGCAGGAGATCCCCTGGGTCAGGAAGATCCCCTAGAGGAGAAAATGGCAACCCACTCCAGTATTCTCGCCTGGAAAAAAATTCTTGGAATTTTTTCCATGGACACAGGGGCTTGGTGGGCTACAGTCCATGGGGTCGCAAAGAGATACAACCGAGCAACTAAGCACACACACAGGCCTTCACAGCCCATCTTTCCAGAGGGCCCCAAGATGTGTATGCTTAACTGGGACTGTTTAGCTGCTCGAGTCCCAGGGAGAAATCCTTACAGGACTCCCACCCCAGTCGCGGTTGAGAGCAGCCCTCCAGCATCCTTCTGCCTCCTGGGCTGAGACCATTGATGCCCACCGGCTCTAAAGTTTCTCTAAAGCCCCTGTACCACTTTTTGAAGAGAGCAGCTCCTGGCTCTTTAACGGTCCCCTCTGTGGCTGGGATCTCCAGGTGCCCGTGACACTTTGCAAGTTTGCTGAAGTCTCTCCAGCCAGACTTGTGCATCACAGAGAGGTGGTAGTTTAATTCAAGTTAATGCTACAGGAGATAACTAAGGGTGGGGGTGCTGTGGAAGAGGAATGCATTGGGCATTTTGCAGTATGCCTTTATGGTGCAGGAAAGTCAGCCTGTAGCAGTAGAAGTTGTGCTGGTCCTGGAGACAGATCAATGTGGTCTCAATCCAGGTCAGCCATTTATTTATTATGTAAGTTAACCCACAAACCTCTGTCTATGTCTCCTAAAAAAAGAGAAAGTGTTAGTTCCTCAGTTGTGTCCAACTCTTTGCAGCCCCTTGGACTGTAGCCCACCAGGCTCCTCTGTCCATGGGATTCTCCAGGCAATAATACTGGAATGGGTAGCTATTCCCTTCTCAAGGGGATTTTCCCAACCCAGGGATTGAACCCGGGTCTCCTGCCTTTCCCTGCCTGCTTTACAGCTCAGCTCAATACATTCCTTTTAGAATGATGTTGCCATATTCAGATCATGTGCTTTGGGTAAGCCATCCCCTTCTTCTCAAGGCTCAGAGGTAAAGAATCCACCTACAATACAGGAGATGTGGTAGACCTGGGTTTGATCCCTGGGTTGGGAAGATCCCCTGGAGAAGGACATGGCAACCCACTTCAGTATTCTTGCCTGGAGAATCCCATGGACAGAGGAGCCTGGTGGGCTACAGTCCATGGGGTCGGAAAGAGTCGGACACGACTGAGGGACTAAACAACTCCTCCTCCTTCTCTCTGGCTCCAAGTTCCTTCCTGGGTGTGTGTGAGGGGGATGGGTGGAGGGGGAGATTGTCTCTAAAAGCGGTTCATTTATTCAAAAACATGTGTCAAATAATACATTCAAGGCACATGCTGGGCCCTCAGGAAACAAGGTTGCAGAACATGCTCTTACCTTCAAGTACCCTGGAGTCTGGAGAGAGGAAAAGAAGTCAGTCAGTGTGGAGGGTCGGGGNGGGGGGGGGGGGGGGGGGGGGGGGGGCAGGTATCAAGGGAGTGCAGCGAATGGGGATGGGCACAGACACGATGATGCACGAAACCAGCAGCTTTCCAGACAACACCACACGCCCCACCCCCACTTGCAGCCAGCAGAGTGAAAATGCTGAAAATGGGAAAACCTGAAAATGGGAAAGCTAAGTGGAAAAGAAATGCAAAAAAGCAAAATGGCTGTCTGGGGAGGCCTTACAAATACCTGTGAAAAGAAGAGAAGTGAAAAGCAAAGGAGAAAAGGAAAGATATAAGCATCTGAATGCAGATTTCCAAAGAATAGCAAGAAGAGATAAGAAAGCCTTCTTCAGCGATCAATGCAAAGAAATAGAGGGAAAGAACAGAATGGGAAAGACTAGAGATCTCTTCAAGAAAATTAGAGATACCAAGGGAACATTTCATGCAAAGATGGGCTCAAGAAAGGACAGAAATGGTATGGACCTAACGAGCAGAAGATATTAAGAAGAGGTGGCAAGAATACACAGAAGAACTGTACAAAAAAGATCTTCACAACCTGGATAATCACGATGGTGTGATCACTCATCTAGAGCCAGACATCCTGGAATGTGAAGTCAAGTGGGCCTTAGAAAGCATCACTACGAACAAAGCTAGTGGAGATGATGGAATTCCAGTTGAGCTGTTTCAAATCCTGAAAGATGATGCTGTCAAAGTGCTGCACTCAATATGCCAGCAAATTTGGAAAACTCAGCAGTGGCCACAGGACTAGAAAGGGTCAGTTTTCATTCCAATCCCAAAGAAAGGCAATGCCAGAGAATGCTCAAACGACCGCACAATTGCACTCATCTTACATGCTAGTAAAGTAATGCTCAAAATTCTCCAAGCCAGACTTCAGCAATACATGAACCGTGAACTTCCAGATATTCAAGCTGGTTTTAGAAAAGGCAGAGGAAACAGACCTCAAATTCCCAACATCCGCTGGATCATGGAAAAAGCAAGAGAGNGAGTTGGAGTGTGAAGAAGGCTGAGCGCCGAAGAATTGATGCTTTTGAACTGTGGTGTTGGAGAAAACTCTTGAGAGTCCCTTGGACTGCAAGGAGATCCAACTAATCCATTCTGAAGGAGATCAGCCCTGGGATTTCTTTGGAAGGAATGATGCTAAAACTGAAACTCCAATACTTTGGCCACCTCATGCAAAGAGTTGACTCATTGGAAAAGACTCTGATGCTGGGAGGAATTGAGGGCAGGAGAAGGGGATGACAGAGGATGAGATGGCTGGATGGCATCACTGACTCAGTGGACGTGAATCTGAGTGAACTGCGGGAGTTGGTGATGGACAGGGAGGCCTGGCGTGCTGCGATTCATGGGGTCGAAAAGAGTTGGCCTCGACTGAGCGACTGAACAAAACTGAACCGAAGTGTAGTAATGAGACAGCTCCCCCCGTCAGTTTTCATTCCAGTCCCAGTAATGCCAATGCCAAATAATGTTCAGACTACCATAATTGGGTTCATTTCATATGCTAGTAAGATTATGCTCAAAATCCTTCAAGTTAAGCTTCAACAGTACGTGAACTGAGAACTTCCAAATGTACAAGCTGGATTTAGAAAAGGCAGAGGAACCAGAGATCAAATTCCAACATTCACTGGAACATAGAGAAAGCAAAGGAATTCCAAAAAAATATCTGCTTCATTGACTGTGCTAAAGCTTTTGATTGTGTAGATCACAACAAACTATAGTTTCCACAACAAACTGTGGAAAATTCTTAAAAAGATGGGCACTTCAGTTGTGTCCAACTGCAATCCTATGAACTGTCGCCTGCCAGGCTCCATTGTCCATGGGATACTCCACGCAAGAACACTGGGGTGGGTTGTCATTCCCTTCCCCAGAAATGTCACCAATAGGACATGGTAAAATATTTTATGATACCCCCCTATGACAATATCTTTGCAACCATATTTTGGAGAATGCATTACTTACTTGTGACATAATAACTAAAGGAAAATGCACAATGTATACTAATAACTATGTACCACAAAAATCTCAGTTTCTCAGGGAAGAACACATGTGGAGAAATGGACTAGGAAAAGGAATTATAAAATGGTAATTACAATTCTTGCTAGGTAGTAAAAAATACCACAGATTTTTATTTTTCTTTTATGGTTTTTACTTTCCAAATTTTCTAAGTAAGCATTTTTATAATAGGGGGAAGAAAAATATTGCCTAAATATTGTTAAAGTGGCAGCTGAAGAGAACCAGACCAGAAGCAGAACAATTAGTTTGTTGGTATTTACTGAGATTTCTGGTATTTACATTAGATTTCTGAGTCTTTGTTCATGGCACACCAGAGTTGTAAGCAGTATTCTTAGAAATTCTCCAGCCCTCAATCCCCTTCCATTCCCCTACTATGGTCCCCATCAAGATTTCTCGAATCTCTGGACTCTCATCCTATCACCTGCACTCTCAGCACTCCTAAGTGATTTGAACTTTCCTAGCTGCTGCAATTCTAGCTTTTCCCACAATACTGAGAGAGCCTCCATTCCACTCTCCTTGGGGATAAGAATGCTTATAATATTTTTTTATAAGCCCCAGGAAGAACCATGTGATCACATGTCTGTGATCAGAGTTTCTGCTGTGGTCAGAAACTCTGTGGTCAGTTTCTGTGGTCAGAGTTTCTGCTCTGACCACTGCTTTTGCCCAGTGCAACCCAAGATAGCTATGGTCCATACCATGAGACTCTTCATTAGCAATGCATGGTAATAATTGGACTATGGTGGACTAGCTTGGGTACTCCAGGGAATTTCATCAGTGGGCTGGCATTTTGAAACTGAGCCAGGCCCATCAGGCTCTTCCCTTGGAGACTTGAATTGGGAAGGACAAAGAGGAACAAGCAGCTGGCAGAAACTAAAGTTGAAGGGATACACAGATGAAGTCAGGAGGGAAGGCTGTGTCCATGATAAGTCATGGCCATCCAGTCATGAGAAAGCAGAAACTATGAGCAGGCAGAGTCAGTGATGTGGGGGAAAGGCATGCAGAGTAGAGGGGAAAGGTGAGCTGTAGTGAGAGGCAAACCCACAAAATAGCATGGGGGAGAATCAGAGTGAAGTTTCAGACACTCCAGCTATCAAGGCTCTTAGATGTTGCTGCCTTACCACATGCTGGCTGACGTGCTGTTTCCTATTTTTTACTTTGGTTCATCTCCCTAGGTTCCATGTGTTTCCTTATAATAACAAACCCACCCTACCATCCTGCCTCCCTTTGTGCTAATCTTATGTTACAGAAGTCTCTGTTTTTCTTGAAATCAGAAGCACTGAATTTGAATTTTGGTTGATCCATTTACTTACTGAATTGTGTATCTACTTATTAAATAATATATTAAAATTGTGCCAATATTCTATTCCCTAGGGACATGAAAATATGTGATTTGATACTTGTTCTTACTGATTATCTGAATGAGCCTTCAAAGTGGTGATAGAACATAAATGTGAGAGGTTTAAAGGATAGAATGGATATGACTGAATACTGGGGGTGGGTGAGAGAGTTGGAGAGTTTCAGAACTTTGTCTGGGTCACTGACAGAATGACAGTGCTGTTCTCCAAAATAAAGAATTCAAGGATGATGAGCATTTAAGGACATCTAGGTCTTGGTATCCAAAATGCAGCTGTGGAAAGAGATCATAACTTAAAACATAGATTAAGGAACAATAAATATTACCAGTGATATTTGGATCTATGACTTTCACAATAAGAAGAAGGCTGAGAACTAAATTCTGGGCACCATTTAATGGGAGGCAGAGAATTAAGTTTCTAAGGGGCCACATAGGAGTGACCCATTAGTAGGAAAACCAAGAGATGAATATGTCACAGATGCTAGAGAGTGGTAGATTGTTTCAAGCAGGAGGACATAATCAACAGTGCAAGGGCCGCAGAGATACTAAGAAAAGTAAGGTATGGGCTGAAAGATGCCCATTATATTTGTAATATGGAAGTTCCTGGTGACCTAGATGAGAGGGCTGAGTGAGAGAACCACTAAGAGAATAATGAGCGGAGGGCCAAACAGTAAGCATGAATTATTCATTCAGTAAGCTAGACTCAAACAGGGAAGAGAGAGACAGAGAAAAACCCCAGGAAGATGTGAGGGGATGCAGAGACGAGAATTAATGGAGCCCATCCATTGGTCTTCACCCTTTTCCACAAAGTGGAAAAGTTTAACTCTCTTGGGTTCCAGCTGAGCATAGCTGAGTGTCCACACAGATGGGCTCCTCTGTGTTCTGGTCTCCTCCCCACTCCCCCCAAGTCCATGGGGAGCCCCTGCAGGAGCTTCTGCATGCAGTCTCTTCTGCCTCTGTCCAGGCTCCTCCTCCTGCAAGACGAGAAGAGAACCGCCCCCTCTTCCAACTTAAACCCTGGCTCTGAGGTCTTCCTAGCTGTTCCACATCTGCCTATAGGCATGTGAACGCCATGCTCTTCTAAAGAACTGGAGAGACAAAGTGGGGATTAGATTGTGTAGGAGGAAACTAGGAGCTGTCCTCCAAAGTGTGGTTTAGGAAGAAAGAAAGCAGGTGTACCCAGGATTGGGTGTGGGCCCTCCAAGTCCCATCTGCTCCAGGGTCCCCCACATCTGTTGGCACCTATTCACATGCCTCCCTAAACAAACATTCATCCTCAAAGGATAGATTTATAAAGGCGGATAAAATACATTGTTAACTCTGATAAATTTCAGGAATCCTCTCTGCTGTGGATTCAATAAGACATGATGTTATAATGCCTTAGTTACACTAGAGGGATTTTGAGATGAGATAACTTGAATTCAAATAAACTTGAGGGAGAGTCTCCTTAAGTTCTGTATGGGGGAAGGGAAAGGAATCCTTCATGCTGAGCTTGGTCCCCCTGCTGGGAAGGACAGGTTGTTGTCTCTAGTCTCTAGGTCATGTCAGACTCTTTTGCAACCCCACAGACTATAGCCCACCAGGCTCCTTTTTCCATGAGATTTTCCAGGCAAGAATACTGAAGTGGGTTGCTATTTCCTACTCCAGGGGCTCTTCCCAACCCAAGGATTGAACTCAAGTCTCCTGCGTTGGCGAGAGGATTCTTTACCACTGACCCACCCAGGAATAGGTGATAAATGGAGTCTAGTTCCTGAGTAAGAAGCGGTGGGGCTCTGGGGCACAGGAGGGCATAGCTTACCTGCTGAAAGAGAAAGAGGAAAGTTTGGGGACAGGACAAGACACATTTATAGATGTGGGACAGGACAAGACAGAGTTCTTACGTATGGTTCTGTAAATTATAAACAAAAGCTGCTGCCACTAAGTGTTCAGGAGATAAGAATATTTGCTACTAGCAATAGCAGACCTGTGTTTTGGATAATGAAGGGGAACCAGCTCCTTTATACGCACTATCTTATTGAGCCCCCATCACAGCCTCCTGCAATTAACCCTTAAATACAAGTTTGTTAACAAAGGGCTTCTTCAGTATGCCAACACTGCTGAAAAAAACCCAGGAAATGCTAATTGCAATATTCCACTGAATATCTATGAAAGTTACATGGAAAGCTGTACAAATAGACATGTGTGTGCTTAGTCACTCAGTCGCATCTAACACTTTGCAACCACACGGTCTCTACCCTGCCAGGCTCCTCTGTCCATGGGATTTTCCAGGCAAGAATGTTGGAGTGGATTGCCGTTGCCTTCTCCAGGGGATACTCCTGACCCAGAAACCGAATCTACATCTCCTGTTTTGACAGGCGCATTATTTACCCTTCTGCCATCTGGGAAGCCTCAAATAGACATGCTACTCTACATTTGAAGCAATCTATACATAAGCAAATTTTGCTTCCCTGGTCATTTCCTATTATTCCATGGAGGCCCTGGCTTCTAGGATTACAATTATATTAATGTCCAAGAAGGCACTGTAAAAATGATTTTTAAATGATATAACTTGTAAGGATCTTTATAGTTTGATCCTTCTGGACCAGCTGGAGAGAAACCTGTCAAAGAACTTCAGGAGTACTGAATTATTGGAATTTATCAGATATCAGATGTTTGAGAAATGGAGAAAGGTAAAGTCACAGCTTTTAGGGTCCTATCTTTAGACTGCTGCATCAAAAGACCTGGGATTCTATTCAACTGAACAGCAACATGTGAGTATTATGCTGGGCTTCAGGGTTTTCATACCAAAATGATGCAAATACACTCAATGCCCATAAGAAGTTTAGTCAGTCAAAGGAAGAAAAATACAGACATCGATAATGATTTTGTAGACTTTATGGCAGACACAGCCCCAGGCCTAGAGATTCTGATTAATTGGGCCAGGGAATCAGTGTTTTCTGAAAGCTCCCCTGTGACTCTCCTGTGCATCACAGTTGAGAACCCATGCTCTGGCTCCTAAGGCAGGTGTAGGTGGATTAATGAGTGATGGTACAGATGGGAAACAGTGGAAACAGTGTCAGACTTTATTTAGGGGGGGGCTCCAAAGTCACTGCAGATGGTGGTTGCAACCATGAAATTAAGAGATGCTTACTCCTTGGAAGGAAAGTTGTGAGCAACCTAGATAGCATATTAAAAAGCAGAGATATTACTTTGCCAACAAAGGTCCATCTAGTCAAGGCTATTGTTTTTCCAGTGGTCATGCATGGACGTGAGAGTTGGACTGTGAAGAAAGCTGAGCACTGAAGAATTGATGCTTTTGAACTGTGATGTTGGAGAAGACTCTTGAGAGTCCCTTGGACTGCAAGGAGATCCAACCAGTCCATCCTAAAGGAGACCAATCCTGGGTGTTCATTTGAAGAACTGATGCTGAGGCTGAAACTCTAATACTTTGGCCACCTCATGCAAATAGTTGGCTCATTAGAAAAGACCCTGATGCTGGGAGGGATTGAGGGCAGGAAGAGAAGGGGACAAGAGAGGATGAGATGGCTGGATGGCATCACTAACTCAACAGACGTGAATCTGAGTGAACTCCAGGAGTTGGTGATGGACAGGGAGGCCTGGTGTGCTGCAATTCATGGGGTGGCAAAGAGTCGGACACAACTGAGCAACTGAACTGAACTAAACAGGTAATACTGCAGTGAGAGGCTGGGGCCTCCCTGTAGAAGGCGTTGAAAACAACCTTGAGGGAAAGAGGTTATTACACCTAAATGGTAAGATTATTCCAGCAAAAGTGGGGGAAGAAGATTGGCATGCATAGGCACTAAAGGTCATGAGGTCAGTTAGGAAACTTGGAAAGGCAAAAGGAATCAAGGGTCGAGTGCAGAATTGGGAAAGTAGAAATGAAAAGGAAGGAGTAAGTGAGAGAAACATGATAACAGGTAGGATGTGCAATCTAATGAGATGGAAAGAGGGGAAGAAGAGGCAGGAGTCCAAATGGCCGTCAGAGCTTTGTGTGTCGGTGGCTGTATAATGGTACTGCTTTAAAACAAATAAGGAAATCAGACACTGGTGCTGGTGATCTTAGTATGGAGGAATGAAAAGTAGAGGATTCGAGGGGAAGGTCAGAGAGCAAAGTTGGAAGATAAAGATAAGGAGCAGATAATCCATGATGCTCCTACTTCAAAAATAAAACAAGAGGTGCCCCTATTCCAGGAGCAAACCCTTTTCAATACCATCTTTCTAAAATTAGCACTATAAGCATATTAAACAGTTACTGGAGCTTTTACTGATTTCTCATTGCTGCCATAACAAATTACCCCAGACTTAGTGGCTTAAAAGCAATGCAGCTATATCATCTAACAGCTCTGTAGGTTAGATGTCTGAAGTGGGTCTCTCTGGGTTAAAAATACGGTGTTGGCAGGGCTACACTCTTGTCTGAAAAGCCTGAGAAAGAATCCATTTCCTTGCCTTTTCCTGCTTCTAGAGTCTGCCTGCAGACCTTGGCTCATGGGCCCCACTCCCTCCATTTTCAAGGCCAGAAATGGTGAGTCTAGATTTTTCATATTGAATCACTCTGACTTCCTCTTCTGCCTCCCTCTTCCACTTCTAAGGGCCCTTATGATTATATTGGACCCACCCAAATAATCCATGATAAACTCCCCCATTTTAAGGTCAGTCAGTTAGCAACCATAATTCCAACTAAAATCTTCATTCTCATTTTCCATGTGATATAATGTAGTGACAGGTTCTGGCAATTAGGATATGGACATCTTCGGAGACCATTATTCCATTTACCACAGAGATGTTTCATGTTTGTAGGCTCATATTATAAATTCAACTCTGACTTCCAGGTCTGTTTTAGTATTTTATAATGCACATATCAGATGGTGACTGCAGCCATGAAATTAAAAGACGCTTTCTCCTTGGAAGAAACGTTATGACCCACCTAGATAGTATATTCAAAAGCAGAGATATTACTTTGCCGACTAAGGTCCATCTAGTCAAGGCTATGGTTTTTCCTGTGGTCATGTATGGATGTGAGAGTTGGACTGTGAAGAAACTGAGTGCCAAAGAATTGATTCTTTTGAACTGTGGTGTTGGAGAACACTCTTGAGAGTCCCCTGGTCTGTAAGGAGATCCAACCAGTCCATTCTGAGGGAGATCAGCCCTGGGATTTCTTTGGAGGGAATGATACTAAAGCTGAAACTCCAGTACTTTGGCCACCTCATGCGAAGAGTTGACTCATTGGAAAAGACTCTGATACTGGGAGGGACTGGGGGCAGGAGGAGAAGGGGACGACCGAGGATGAGATGGCTGGATAGCATCACTGACTCAATGGACGTGAGTCTGAGTGAACTCCAGGAGTTGGTGATGGACAGGGAGGCCTGGCGTGCTGCGATTCATGGGGTTGCAAAGAGTTAGACACGACTGAGCGACTGAACTGAACTGAAAACTTTGTTCCTTTTTATAGAGGCCTTACTCTATGGTATTAGAACTAACTCCCACAAGCCAGAAAATATTAGGGTATAGTTCAACCTAGAGGAATAATATTAACTTGAGTGTAAATATAAAAAATTGCAAAGGATTCCATTCTGTTATTATAGAAGTCAAGAAGTTTCTTAATTACTTTCACCATTTTACTTCTATGTTTTTCATTTCGTAAGACTTGTAATCATTTGCTAGGGCAGCAGTAACAAAGAACCACACACTGGGTGGTGGCTTAAACAACAGAAATTTATTTTCTCACAGTTCTGGAGTCTAGAAGTCTGAGACCAAGGTGTCAACAATGATTGGTTTCCTCTGGGGTTCTTAGGGAAGGCTGTGTCCCAAGCTTCTCTCCTTGGCTGGTAAATGTCTATCTTATCTCTCATCATGCCTCTATCTTCCCATCATCTTCCCTTGGTACATATCTGTGTCCAAATTTCTTCTTATAAGGACAACAGTCACTGGGTTTAGGGCATCCCCGATGACCTCATTCTAGCTTACTTGCCTCATTAAAGACCCTGTCTCTTAATCAGTGTCATTCTGAGGGCCTGGCAGTTAGGACTTAAACATATACATTTTTCAGGGAGACAATTCAGACCATAACATAATGTGCTGGGCTAAGTCGCTTCTTGGCAAAACTCTATTAGTCTTTGCCCTGCTTCATTCCGCATTCCAAGGCCAAATTTGCCTGTTACTCCAGGTGTTTCTTGACTTCCTGCTTTTGCATTCCAGTCCCCTATAATGAAAAGGACATCTTTTTTGGGTGTTAGTTCTAAAAGGTCTTGTAGGTCTTCATAGAACCGTTCAACTTCAGCTTCTTCAGCATTACTGGTTGGGGCATAGACTTGGATTACTGTGATATTGAATGGTTTGCCTTGGAAACCAACAGAGATCATTCTGTCATTTTTGAGACTGCAATAAAGTACAGCATTTCGGACTCTTGTTGACCATGATGGCTACTCCATTTCTTCTGAGGGATTCCTGCCCACAGTAGTAGATATAATGGTCATCTGAGTTAAATTCACCTATTCCAGTCCATTTTAGTTCACTGATTCCTAGAATGTCGACATTCACTCTTGCCATCTCCTGTTTGACCACGTCCAATTTGCCTTGATTGATGAACCTGACATTCCAGGTTCCTTATGGCAGAAAGTGAAGAAGAGCTAAAAAGCCTCTTGATGAAGGTGAAAGAGGAGAGCGAAAAAGTTGGCTTAAAGCTCAACATTCAGAAAACAAAGATCATGGCATCCGGTCCCATCACTTCATGGGAAATAGATGGGGAAACGGTAGAAACAGTGTCAGACTTTATTTTTGGGGGCTCCAAAATCACTGCAGATGGTGACTGCAGCCATGAAATTAAAAGACGCTTACTCCTTGGAAGAAAAGTTATGACCAACCTAGACAGCATATTCAAAAGCAGAGACATTACTTTGCTGACTAGCGTCCGTCTAGTCAAGGCTGTGGTTTTTCCTGTGGTCATGTATGGATGTGAGAGTTGGACTGTGAAAAAGGCTGAGCGCCGAAGAATTGATGCATTTGAACTGTGGTGTTGGAGAAGACTCCTGAGAGTCCCTTGGACTGCAAGGAGATCCAACCAGTCCATTCTGAAGGAGATCAATCCTGGGATTTCTTTGGAAGGAATGATGCTGAAGCTGAAACTCCAGTACTTTGGCCACCTCATGCGAAGAGTTGATTCATTGGAAAAGACTCTGATGCTGGGAGGGATTGGGGGCAGGAGGAGAAGGGGACAACCCAGGATGAGATGGCTGGATGGCATCATGGACACGATGGACGTGAGTCTGAGTGTACTCCGGGAGATAGTGATGGACAGGGAGGCCTGGCGTGCTGCGATTCATGGGGTCGCAAAGAGTCGGACACGACTGAGCGACTGAACTGAACTGAACTGATGCAATATTGCTCTTTACAGCATCAGACCTTGCTTCTATCACCAGTCACATCCACAGCTGGGTATTGGTTCCTATGCAATATTGCTCTTTACAGCATTGGACCTTGCTTCTATGACCAGTCACATCCACAGCTGGGTATTGTTTTTGCTTTGGCTCCAACCCTTCATTCTTTCTGGAGTTATTTCTCCACTGACCTCCAGTAGCATATTGGGCACCTACTGACCTGGGGAGTTCCTCTTTCAGTATTCTATCATTTTGCCTTTTCGTACTGTTCATGGGGTTCTCAAGGCAAGAATACTGAAGTGGTTTGCCATTCCCTTCTCCAGTGGACCACAATCTGTCAGATCTCTCCACCATGACCCACCCGTCTTGGGTTGCCCCATGGGCATGGCTTAGTTTTATTGGGTTAGACAAGGCTGTGGTCCTAGTAAGATTAGATTGACTAGATTTCTGTGAGTATGGTTTCAGTGTGTCTGCCCTCTGATGCCCTCTTGCCACATCTATCATCTTACTCGGGTTTCTCTTACCTTGGGCGTGGGGTATCTCTTCACAGCTGCTCCAGCAAAGCACAGCCCCTGCTCCTTACCTTGATGAGGGGTATCTCCTCCCTCCGCCCTTCCTGACTTTCAGTGTGGAATGGCTCCTCTAGGCCCTCCTGTGCCCGCACAGCCACCATTCCTTGGACGTGGGGTTGCCCCTCCCGGCTGCTGCCCCTGGCCTCGGGCGCCGCCCCTGGCCTCGGATGAGGGGTGGCTCCTCTCGGCCGTAGCCCCCGACCTCGGACTCGGGGTAGCCCGTCTTGGCCGGCACTCTAGACCGCTGCCGCTGACCTCGGACGTGGGGTAGCTCTCGGCCGCGCTTAGTTCGCCGGCCGGCTGCCGCCTATCCTATCACTCCATGGGAAATAGATGGAGAAACAGTGGAAACAGTGTCAGACTTTATTTCTTGGGGCTCCAAAATCACTGCAGATGGTGACTGCAGCCATGAAATTCAAAGATGCTTACTCCTTGGAAGAAAAGTTAAGACCAACCTAGATAGCATATTCAGAAGCAGAGACATTACTTTGCCGACTAAGGTCAATCTAGTCAAGGCTATGGTTTTTCCAGTAGTCATGTATGGATGTGAGAGTTAGACTGTGAAAAAGGCTGAGCGCCAAAGAATTGATTCTTTTGAACTGTGGTGTTGGAGAACACTCTTGAGGGTCCCTTGGACTGCAAGGAGATCCAAACAGTCCATTCTGAAGGAGATCAACCCTGGGATTTCTTTGGAAGGAATGATGCTAAAGCTGAAACTCCAGGACTTTGGCCACCTCATGTGAAGAGTTGACTCATTGGAAAAGACTTTGATGCTGGGAGGGATTGAGAGCAGGAGGAGAAGGGGACAACCAAGGATGAGATGGCTGGATGGCATCACGGACTTGATGGACGCGAGTCTGAGTGACTCTGGGAGTTGGTGATGGACAGGGAGGCCTGGCGTGCTGCGATTCATGGGGTCGCAAAGAGTTAGACACGACTGAGAGACTGAACTGAACTGAAAGTCGCTTCAGTCGTGTCCGACTCTTGGCGAGCCTGTGGACCGTAGCCTGCCAGGCTCCTCTGTCCATGGGATTCTCCAGGCAAGAATACTGGAGTGGGTTGCCATTTCCTTCTCCCATAACATAATAGGGTAAACCTATTACAAAATGAATCTCGCATGCCAACTCTGCTGCTTGGTGGCTGCCTCAGAGATCTTTTGGGAAGGATTCTGAAGGCATATCTGGGTTCGTCTGGAAAAGAGCCCCGGAATCAACCAGCAGTGACTGACTGGTGGATGCCGGCTAGTGGAGTAGCAAGTAGCATCCCATTGATGTGAAACCCTCTCATTGACTCAATAATCACAGAAGGAGTGAGAGATTCTTTTTGCTCAGTACAGAGTAGACTACAATCTTCAAAAACTAATGTTGGATGCTGATGTACTAAGCCATCGGTTACATTATAACCTAGACTTCGTTGCCTCACTTCCACTAGATGTTTTAAACATCTTTAATTGTATATGGTACCAGACTGACCAGTGCCTAAATGCTCAAATAATGATTAGAGAAATTGCCTTAGGAATCCAAGTCATTAATAAGCCATTAAAATGAATTACACATTCATAAATTTGTAACATTTATAGGAAAAATGAATCATTGGAGAAGGCAGCCATTATATTGTTTTGAGAACTACATACCGATGAGTTCATTTAACAATAATGCACTTGGGCATCATCCACACACACAAAAAAAAGAACTGATTAGAAAACTTTGGGGACCTGATCTTGCTTTCATTGAAAGTGGCAAAGCATGATTATTCAAGGATTAATTTGATTTTTATAAGATTAACCCTGTGAAGAAAATTGATGGGGTATATAGTCCCTGGAATAGTGTGACATGTTTCTATTTTATCAAAACTATGCCATAAAAGGTAGAGTTTTGAACCAGCCATTTACAAGGCTGACCACTACTATCATTTTTGAGGGTGAGTCTGCAGTTGAATTGAAGAAAATTTGGCTGAGAGCCTTGTCCCCATGAATCCCAGCCGTGTGTCTCTGTTCTTATGCCACCATGAGGCTAAAGATGCAGTAGACAGGTAAAGCTGTTCCAAACAAGAGGGCTGAAGCAGAGAGGCTGACACTTGGCATTATTCAGTAAAGGAGCCAATTCTGTTGGGAGGCCTGATGTTTCAAGGCTTGCATCAGATGCCCAGAGATTTGACAAGATAAATCAGAATGTGTGCTGGGTGTACTCTACACCGTGTTTATTTTCACCACAAAAGTTAGGCTTTGCTGACAAGTATGGAGTGGGACCAAACTGGCTTCCTGCCACTCAGCTGAAGCTCTTGGGGACTGTGTCATGTGAGGCTGGCACTCAAGAGAACCAGTGTGAGCCAGTTCAGCTGACACCAAAGCCTTCCTCCCAGGCTGACCTGACAGCAGTAGAATCAGGACATAGAAGGGCTACCAAGGAACAGATGAGCAGTCACGCCTCTCCTCTCTCACACTGCCTGGTAGTTCTCATTATAATTTCCCACAAGTATTATATCAATAGGAATCATATAAAGAGTCTGAATATATCAGTCATTTAAAAAATATCAATATGAAGTTGTAAAAAATAGTTAAGCTCACAAATGTTATATGAATGTGAACCCTTATAAAAGATGTGACCATATCAATCATGTTTTAAATATCAATACAAAATTGTAAAATATATATAAAAATGTAAAGAATGTTCTCTTAACGAGAACCCTCCTACACTGTTGGTAGGAATGTAAATTGGTGCAGCCACTATGGAAAACAGTATGAGTTTCCTTAAAAAGCTAAAAATAGAGTTGCCATATGATCCAGAAATCCCACTTCTGGGCATATATCAGGCAAAAACTATAATTTGAAAAGATATCTGCACCTCAGTGTTCATAGCAGCGCTATTTACAATAGCCAAGACATGGAAACAGCCTCAATGCCCATCAGCAGGTGACCGGATAAAGAAGACGTGGTGCCTATGCACAATGGAACATTACTCAGTTAGAAAAAACGGAAATAACCCATTTTTTACAACATGGGTGGACAGAGTGCATCTCTAATAGCTAGACTACATGGGTCCTGAAACCCAATAGCAGAAATACAACTGGGCCTTCTTGCCATCTCTCCCAGTATCCCACTAGCAGAATCTATGCTGCCCTTGAAGCCTTTGACTCTGCTGGTTAAAAATCTTAGTTCTTTGGGAGAAATCATCAGCCAGAGGACACGATAAATGTTCCATTAAACTTGTAGTTGTAACTACCACCAGATCACCATCCACCAGTGGACCAGCAGTCGTGTGTTTATGCTACCACAGAAGTAAGTGCCAATGATTCACATGAAGTTCTGCAATTTTTCCTATACAACGGGTCAGAGAAGAGTACATTTAGAATCTAGGAGATATACTGGGGCACCTCGTGGTGACTCCTTGCCAAGTGAGAATGATAAATGGGCAATTGCAGCTATTATACCCCCAGAAAAGCAAGGTAACATCACTAGACAGTGAAAACCTGCATCAGCCATCAAGCAAATCATTGAGGCCAGTTCACTGATGATTGAGGAAAAGAGAATTCTAGAATGGATGGTGAAGCAAGAAGATAATGAAAATCAGTTATGCCTATTGGATTAGCTACAGTGGGAACTGTTTGTTTTACTAATCCTCTCGCTCTGGTTTTTCCAAAGACATAACTGGCTACTGCCTTGAAACAGACTCTATGACTTACTGAACTTACACTTTCTCTCTTGAATAAATAAGTGAGAAAATCTTATTCTCACAAAAATGGAGGCTCTACATTTCAGTTATGGGTGTTGGACACACAGAGAGCACAGTTGGATCTGAGTGGTGCAAGGTGTGCACTGCATCACACACTTAGGTGCCACATCCACCTCCCTTGCTTCTGAGGCCTTTTGCCGTGGTTTCCATGTCTCCACATGCAGCCTGAACTTCCAGCAGCCAAACTGCACACAGCACTCGTCTCATGCCGGCATCACGCACTCTTTGTCTCCTCCCTGGATTTCCTGTTGATGCTGAGGAATCAAGCACCAAGAGAACTTCTTGAGGTTCCTGCAGTCACCATCCAGAAACTCAGAATGCATGTCCCAAGGGACCAATCTGTAACCAATGAAGAAGGGAGCTGAGCAAATGTTTCTCCATCCCTCTTCCATTACTCCCACCCCCAACAATCCATACTGACAATGCCACTCACACAAGGGAAAATCCCAGATCACCTCCCCCTCAACACTGTCACCACCCAACACAACCTCAGTAGTTTATCTCTGTCTATGAGCCCCAGATCGGAGAAAGCAACGGCACCCCACTCCAGTACTCTTGCCTGGAAAATCCCATGGACGTAGGAGCCTGGTGGGCTGCAGTCCTTGGGGTCGCACAGAGTCGGACACAACTGAAGCGACTTAGCAGCAGCAGCAGCATGATCCCCAGATGATTTTGGTAATTTACATGAGAACACAATGGTACTTAACAGACTCCAATATTCCCCTCATACCAAAGCCTCCCAGGCAAAGAGCGCTCAAGCAAAGCAACTTAGTGTTCAAGTCCTTTCCAGCTGCAGAGTGTCCAGTAGACTCTCCCCCAGAAAGGGAGTGTAAATCTCCCCCAGGCCTCCCACACTGTGGATAGCAAACAGTATTGGTTCTTCTTGCTCTGGCTTTACTTGGTCCTAGTTCAGGTTTTCTCTTGGTAGACTGGGTGCTGATGGTTAGACCAGGATCCTCAGCCAGCGCCCCAGGCTCCCTGAGCCACCAGACAGGTAAAGCCTGTAGCTTGGAGAGAGGTGCTTCCCAGCGCTGGGCGAGTGACCCAATCCCCTGCAGCGGGCCCCGCCTATCCAATGACTCGGAGGGTCCCACTCCCTAAGGGCCACTCCTTGTTTCATCTGGCTGCGTGCCAGGGGCTTCTCTTCCTCGTGATTTATTTCACGTGGACCGTGTGAGTGCAGCTCTGGACTCTACAGTTCTCATCAGCTTAACTTCCTACATGAACCCTAGAGGAGCCCCCTTGCCCCACCCTTTTTTTTTTTCCTCCAGAATGAAAAACACTATAAAACACATTTAAGTGAAAATAATGCTTTGGAGGGATGAGGGATATCACAGCTTAACATTTTCATTTTTAACAAAGTACCAAAGGCATCAGAAAGACTTCCCAAGGTTCTTAGTGGCCAGCTCACAGCCCAGGGTTCAACAGAAATGAGAACTTTAAGACTTGCTCCTTGAAAGTCTAGTTGGCAACTGTTTCTAGAACAGAGATTCCCAAGCTTGTGACATTTCAAAAACAAAGCTTTAGAGAATGGCAGAGTTTTATTTTGTCATGTACGGGCATTACAGACAAACAAAAGACCCTGCCAATTTAGTCTCACCCTTGTATCTGAGATGAAACGACATTTTTAACATCTGAAACTGGGAAGAGCATGATTCAAATAAAGGAGAGCTTTTGACTAAATTAACATCAAGAAAAAAATCACTGCCTTGTTCTTTTCCTCATTTCACTCATGATAAATGTCAGTTGGTCCAGTCAGACCTGCAAGAGTCTACAGTCTGGCCGTGGGAACCATTCTTCTGTAGCGTAACTCAACCAAGAATTTGCACAGTTTCCTGTGCAGTGATGAGAACCCCACAATGGGTACCAGGATGTTACTAGCTCTCCATGCCCATTCTGGAGACCTGTTCCACCCTCTGACCGTGATCAATGAGAAGCTTTCAATTAAGATGGAGAATGCAACCACACAGCATCTAAACACAGCTGTGCTGTGCAAAGGATGCCAGCAACTTAGGATACAGAGCATTTGCGGTGGCTAGTCCAAGTAAAACGGATTCTTTCTCATTCTTCCTTAAGCAATCCCTATTTAAAATCTGTAAGACACTGTTGCAAGAAGAAAAACGTAATGAAGTATTACCTTATGGCAATGTGTTTTTAATAACATAAACTATTAAATTACTAAGAAACTTCAGTATCAAAGGAAACTCTTGGAATTGGAAGAGTTGGCACCCTAAAAGTCACTGGGTGCCGCTTTCCGTGGTTCAGGAACCCTTGCCCAAGCTGCAGCCCCCACTCCATGCCACATGGCTTACCTGGCCCCCAGCGCTGCTCTCTGCTTGTGCCCAGCTCTCCCAAATCTTCGATGCTACCCATTGCCCCTTGCCAGAAGTCTCAGATCTTATCCCCTCCAACCAAATCGTATCCCCCAAAATCATTTTCCTCCAACTCGAATTACAAAATGAAACCTCACATGTGTACCTGGCTGATAACAGATAAAGGATAAGGAGAAGGAGTGGAGAGAGATGAAGGGCCTCAGCTCAGCCAACCAAAATCCCCTGTTGCATATGGGATCTTATAGATTAATATTTTCTTTCCATGAAAATCTCCAGGAGCTGCCTCCTTGGGAATATTAATTTCAAAAGTACAAAAGAAAAGGAAAAAAGCAATGAAAAGCCAAAGCCAGTTTTGGCTGGGTGTTTGGACACCTGAGGCCAGCCTGGCTGGGATTATGGGAGATGATCTGTGAGGGGAAGGGGATGTGACAGGAAGGAGTCTGGGGAAGTGGGGCAGAGCTGGGCTGCAAGGCTCTGGTCACTACGATATGAGATCAATCATCTGAACGACTGATTGATCTTGCCCTCAGGCATAGTTACCTAGAAACCTTGCACTTTGTAAAATTTCTGCAATCATTAAACACTAGTATTCTTATTCTAGAGGATGGTATTGAGCCCATTTTTCTATTCTTTGTATATTATCACCAGGTGATGATTTCCTCGGCTGAACCATTCATTTCCTTCTGAATTTATTGGCTATTTTTTTGCACCTGGTTGTTCTACAGTCTATTCATTCACCGATACACAATCCAGAAGTCTGAAAAAAATGCATTTTGAAAGTAGACCTTCTTGTAAATTTCATATTGAAGGAGGAAAACCAAGCTGGAAAATATCTCCAAGAACCCAACTCTGTTCTTGGTGTGCTATTTGTGAAACAATTAGAATGTGAACCTTGCTTAGGGTGCACTAGTTTTGAATTCCTGAGTGATGTAGACATATTATGAAGCAAGATCGGGCAGGTTCCTACAGACCATTTACCATGAGGAACAGAGAGTTCCCAGGAGAAGGTAGATGCTCTTGAGAAAGATAGCTCAGAGCAGTGCTATTTTGAGAAAGGAGGAGAGAAAAGATCCTCTGAACAATGATCTAAAATGTTGCATCCCCTAAATTGTCTAGGTTTGGGGTTGTGCTAATACCAGAGAATAGAAAAACTAAACCAGCACATTCTATGAGAAAGAGAAAGAAAGCAAAAAATCTGTTTCTCTGTCAAGTGTAGTGAGGGTTTTAGAAAGGACTTTGCAGAACTGTGACAGGACTTGAAGCCACAATTTCAGGTGACTTGAAGAACAATTTCCGGGATAGAAACTTCTCATGTATTCTGAGACACTGGTTTGAATCACCTGGAGCAAACCACATCCTCAGGGTTTCTTCACTGTTCTGCTCCCTGAGCTGTGTGGCTCAGAGTGAACTAAACTGAAAGATAGCTGAATAAAGTTTTCAAGAGGAAAGAAGTTTCAGTATGAAATCGTTCCTCTCGGGCATCTATGGTTGTGACTCTTGGGGGAGGGTGAGGGGGAGCCTTGGCCAGGCAGCCAGCCGCAGCCAGCTTCCGAGCAGCCCCTGCCTCTCAGACACACATCATTTCAAAACTCACCACTGCCTCTCTTCCTCACTGCACCTTTCCAGTGCAGCTTCATTTCACTTGTTCTTTCCTGACCCAAAATGTCAGAACCATATATATATATATATATATATATATATATATATATATATATATATATATATATATATATATTTTTTTTTAAATACCCTCTGATCATGGTTCATGATGGACCCCTTTAAAGAGACTGAACTTTTGAAAGAACCAGAAGCATCAGGAACAGGGTAAAGAACTGTGATGTCAAGGACTGCACTAGAGCAAAGTCCAACTGCGTTGGAAAATTATTGTACAAACTTGCCAGAAGTGAGTCTCTCAAGCCTTGCAGGCCTACGTCTTTCAAAGGGCAATTTAAAAAGAAACCAGATTGGATTTTAAAAAAATGTTTAAAGGACAAGGTGTGCCCTCAAAATCAATATCCCAACATAAATACTAGACTTAATTCTGACTCTGACATCAATTCAGTCACCTTGGAAGAACAGACAGCTGCCAGAGATGCACACTGCACACGGGGCACTTATACAGAAGGGCTGGTGAATATCCTTGCAGAGGTGCTGGGAGATGCAGGGCACTCTGGGCCCTCCCCTTCCTCTTAAAGCCAGCACTCACCTGTGAGCCCTGCCTGAGCCACAGCTTCCAAGGATGACCCCTCTCTGCCAGTATTTTTAGGGACTTCAAAAAGTGGCTATTAGATCCCCTGAGATCAAACCAGTTCAGAACACACGCAGGCAAGTTGAATCCAGCTTCAGCCGTATTGTAACAAGGAGAAGAAAGAAAATAAAGGGCCAAGTGTGCCATTGATCATGCCTGACTGCCCACATGTGGTAAACCCAGTATCTAATGGGAAAGAGCTGGATGCTACACTTGGTGTGGCCTGCCCTCTGTAAGTATGGTCTGAGCCCATGGAAAGGGAAAGGAATGAATGGCTGCCTCTTCCTCTTTCTATCCCTCCGTCCATGAACCATCCTGGTGTCCTGAATGAACCAGAGTCAGAGAGCTCCTAGGGTTGGCCATTTGTATGATAAGGAAGTAGAAGCCGTGAGCACTCAGCACAGAATATCCTGAGCCAGGAGAGGTGCTCAGATTCTGAGTACCAGAGAAGCTTCACTGACAACAGAGACTAGAACCACGTGAACCCTGAGGCTGTATCAGGCAGCCTTGTCCACCAGGGAACTGTCAGCAGAGGGTCTCAGCCAGGGATGAATCTACCCCCAGGGGACACACGGCAAAGCCTGGAGACATTTTTGCTTGTCACAGCTGGGAGGATGCTGCTGGAATCAAGCAAGCAGGGGCCAAGGATGCTGTTAAACATCTTGTGACACACAGGACAACTGCCCTCTACAAAGAGCTATCTGGCCCAAGATGTCAATAGGACGAAGGTTGAGAAGTCCTGATCTACAGCCTGTCTCCAGCCCTACAAGGAGGAAGAGCAAGGAGAGAAGATCCACAAAGTGATCACTGGCTCTTAAGGAAGCAGAGTGTTGCCCTGAGTTTGCTCTAAGGAGGTTTGTAAGGTGTTAACAGTACTTCCGGGTAGGAGAGAGGCAGTGCTGGTGGGTCAGGTCTGTCCTGGGTGAGGCCCATGGACTGGGCGTTTGCTACTGCAATCCTTATAAACAATTATACAGAAAAAAAGAAATGTGAAAGGAATTCTTACAGCCCCTCTAGGGAATTGTTCTGAAAATCCAACTTTTTATTTCAGAGTCAACAGAAAAAGATGACATCCTGTGTGAAAGTATTAGTTGCTCAGTTGTGTCCAACTCTTTGCGACCCCATGGACTGTATTCTGCAGACAAGAACGCTGGAGTGGGTAGCCATTTCCTTCTCCAGGGGAGTTTCCTGACTCAGGGATCAAAACCAGGTCTCCTACATTGGGTCAGAGACTTTTGTCTGTTTATTGACTGATATACCACAAGATCTTGGAGCTGTATTTGGCACACAGGAGGCACTCAGAATATACTTACTGAGTGAATGACATCCTCCAATCAAGCTAGGCTCCTTCTCAGGCTCCCTTCTCATTGGAAAAATAATATTTGACATTTATTAGTTATTTATTAATAATAAGTGCCAAGAGCTGTTCTAAATGCTTATAATATCCACATTAACTGAAATCCTCCACCACTTATTGAAGTGGGCATTATACCCGTTTTACAGACAAGGACAATGAGGCAAAGAAAAGTTAAGTAATTAACTTAACTAAGTAATTAACTAGTAATTCCAGGGTCATACAGCTGGTCAGTAGTAAAGCTGAGATTCAAACCCAGGCCATCTGGACTCTGAGCCTGGGTGTTTCCATGTGGGTGGGACCTTTTTCCTCAGAGAAGGCCCTATGCACAGATTGAGTGCTGCTGTGTCTCAGCATCAGGGAAAAGTAACGCTAAAAATAAAAGAATAAGATAGTACCTCCTGGCCTAGAATTAAGCCCTGAAATTATGATAAAGATGCAAGTTTGGAAAATGAAAGAGCTGAGACAGCCCCAAGTTCTGGAAGACCTAGAGGAGGCTTTGATGCTGTGAGGGGGTTAGGATCAGACAGCAGTGCTTTGCCTGGCTCCTACCCAGCTTCCTGTACCTTCATCCTTTACTGTCAGCAGAGTCTCCTCTCACTGAGCGTCCACTCCACGTCCTCAGCTGTGCCTCCGAACCTCATCAGACAGAACTGGAGGGGCCCTGCTTCAAGACATTCAGCCACATGGGTGTCAAGTTTAATGTCAGGTCTCTCCTGACTCTGTGCTCCAAATAACCCCCGACTGCCTCCCAATTCCTGTCAGCTGGCGGCTATGGTCTTTCCAGTGGTCATGTATGGATGCGAGAGTTGGACTGTGAAGAAAGCTGAGCGCCGAAGAATTGATGCTTTTGAACTGTGGTGTTGGAGAAGACTCTTGAGAGTCCCCTGGACTGCAAGGAGATCCAACCAGTCCATTCTAAAGGAGATCAATCCTGGGTGTTCTTTGGAAGGAATGATGCTAAAAAGCTAATAACCGTCTTAGCTTCTGCCTGTCCCTTCTCTCCCTCCCAGGATGAGGGCTTTGATCTTGAAGCTACTTCTTCAGTTATATCCCGCTGACTTCTATCGGACCATCTACCCAACCACATCTGCGCAGATTGTCTTTACCCAGCTACTATATGCCCACGCCCTACCCCACTCCCAGCTCTCTGACCTGCCTGACTAGACCTCCCTGATGCCATCGCCTGCCTGTACTGCCACCTGCTTAGTTCCATCCTTTTCCACAGTGCTCCTTCTGCCTAGATTCGCCACCGCTTACAGCTGTGTTTGCCCTCAGCCTCTGCCCTTCCCCCCAGGGAAGGGTGTGTCCAGTCTCCAGACTGTCTCTTCTGGTCTGTCTGGGGCAACCACCTCCTGAGAACTGACACCTCATCTCTGGTGCTGCTTAGAATGAAAGCTTGACCCATGCTGAGATCAGCAGAACAACACCTCTGTCCTCCACCCCACACAGAGCTGTGTCACGGCCTCTGTGCACGCTTTCCTAAATTCCCCAGGACAAGTTGGCCATCTTCCTTGGTGAACCTGGAGTTCCCCGGATAGGGCTCTAGGAAGACATCTGTCCCTATCAGTTCAGTTCAGTCGCTCAGTCATGTCCGACTCTTTGCGACCCCATGAATCACAGCACGCCAGGCCTCCCTGTCCATCACCAACTCCCGGAGTTCACTCAGACTCATGTCCATAGAGTCATAATTTGTAATATGTCTAACAAGGTACAGAACATTCTCTTCCTTAGTAGCAGGCATGAAAGATTTGGCACAGAAACCATTTTTGTTGGAAAATTTTGAGATCGCTTGGTTTTAATGAGTTCCTGTAAGAAATATCACCTGATGCTAAGGCCTCAGAGAGAGGGTCAAGAGCACATCATGCAGACTTGTTTCATCCTCAGAGCTGGGAGAGAAGAAGCCATCAAGACAAAAAAGCCTCACACTCTGGAATGAGAGCCATCCCCCAGGAAAGCCAACCAGCCTTACAATAAATAAATTGTTGTTAGAAAGCTGCTGGGATTTGGCATCCAGGTGTATTTGAAAGGAATCGGAAACAACATGTGTGGACACAGACCCAGAGACAGAATTGTGGGCTTATTGATGCTTTTGAACTGTGGTGTTGGAGAAGATTCTTGAGAGTCCCTTGGACTGCATGGAGATCCAACCAGTCCATTCTGAAGGAGATCAGCCCTGGGATTTCTTTGGAAGGAATGATGCTAAAGCTGAAACTCCAGTACTTTGGCCACCTCATGCGAAGAGTTGACTCATTGGCAAAGACTCTGATGCTGGGAGGGATTAGGAGCAGGAGAAGAAGGGGCCGACAGAGGATGAGATGGCTGGATGGCATCACTGACTCGATGGACATGAGTCTGAGTGAACTCCAGGAGTTGGTGATGGACAGGGAGGCCTGGCGTGCTGCAATTCATGGGGTCGCAAAGAGTCGGACACGACTGAGCAACTGAACTGAACTGAACTAAACCCTTTGGAATTAATTGTATATATAGATATATCTTTTTATATCTATGTATGGGCTTTCCTGGTGGCTCAGGTGGTAAAGAATCTGCCTGCAATGTGGGAGACTCGGGTTTGATCCCTGGGTCAGAAAGATCCCCTGGAGAAGAGAATGTTACCCACTCCAGGATTCTTGCCTGGAAAATTCCATGGACAGAGGAACCCAGTGGGCCACAGTCCACAGGGTCACACGACTGAGTGACTAATACTTTTACTTTGATGTCAATGTATATCAATAGATAATGATAGATAGACAAATAGGCAGATATAGTTATCTCTCGGGAAGGCTTAGAACTTCCCAGCCATGAAGTGGAGGTCCAGGTATGCCTACCTAGATGTCAGAGATGTGTGGAGAGTAAGAGGATGGACAGCTGAGATCTAAACAGCCTCCTCTGTGAAGCATAAGACTCCTTGACAACAAAGAACACATCTTATTTGTCTTTGTTCAGCCAAGTGTTCTTTGACACACTGCCTGCCTGGCACAAAGACAGTGCTCAGCAAATACATGATGAATTGGTGAATGGACTGCAGCTATTCTGAGGACAGCTCTGCCTTACTTGGTTTATGCCGGATATCCTTGTATAAACCCATCTCCCTAAGAAACTGGAAACTTGTTCAGTCACTAAGTCATGCAAGCTCTTTGAGATCCCATGGACTACAGCACACCAGGCTTCTCTGTCCCCAACTATCTCCCAGAGTTTGCTCAAATTCCTATCCATCAAGTCGGTGATGCTATCAAGCCATCTCATCTGCTGCTGCTCCCTTCTCTTTTTGCCTTCGATCTTTCCCAGCGTCAGGATCTTTTCCAATGAGTTGGCTCTTCGCTTTAGGTGGCCAAAGTATTGAAGCTTCAATACTTGGCTTCCCTGGTGGCTCAGTAATAAAGAATCCACCTCCCAATGCAGGAGACATGGGTTTGATCCCTGGGTCAGGAAGATCCTCTGGAGAAGGGAAAAGCTACCCACTCCAGTATTCTTGCCTGGGAAATCCCATGGACAGAGGAGCCTGGTGGGCTACAGTCCATGAGGGTCAAAAAAGAGTTGGACATGACTTAGTGACTAAACAACAATTGAAACTACCACCTGAATAATCCTCTTCACACCTTGTGAGACATCATCTCAGGAGAGTTACCAGGCCAGTGAATTGTGTGTTGCAGCCTTGCTTATTGGAGAAGGCAATGGCACCCCACTCCAGTACTCTTGCCTAGAAAATCCCATGGACGGAGGAGCCTAGTAGGCTGCAGTCCATGGGGTCGCTAGGAGTCGGACACAACTGATCGACTTCACTTTCAATTTTCACTTTCATGCATTGGAGAAGGAAATGGCAACCCACTCCAGTGTTCTTGCCTGGAGAATCCCAGGGACTGGGGAGCCTGGTGGGCTGCCGTCTATGGGGTCACACAGAGTCATATACGACTGAAGCAACTTAGCAGCAGCCTTGCTTATTTGGGCACCAAGCCCTGGACAGTAGGACCACCATCCCCTGGGGCCTCCGGGGAATGCTGAGGCCGGACCTCCTGAGTCAGCTCAGGGGTGGGGCTCAGGGAGGGAGACGGCCCCAGGTGGAGGTGGGAACGCTGTCAAAACCTAGGTGAAGAAGGGTGAGGTAGGGAGAGGAGGAGCCGCTTCAGCTTCTGTGTGTGCGTGCTGGTTTAGTTCTCACAATTACTCCCTTAGACTAGTGGCTGGGCGTGAGAGCCATCCACTTCCTGAGAAAGGGAGGGGCTCCGGGCGAGACATTAAAGGTACAAGAGCCGCAGAACCACCGGCAAGACACCAGACTTAACTCAGCCCTGCTCTGATGCATCACATTCCTTTGGCCTTTGAGGGTCTCCTTAGTCTGGCCCAACTTACCTAGCGAACTGACTCCCAATACCAAAGTGAGACCTTCAGAGGCTGACCTCACACACTAACTGGAGGCCAAGTAGATTGGTCCCAAGGAATAAAATCTCCACTGAAATCACATGAGCATGGACTCTGAGAGACAAAGCTCTAGTCTTATAATTGAATGAGTCACCCATTTGTTGCTGGAGTTGTTAGTCACTTTCTCTGTGTTCTAACCAAAGATGAGGTAGCCTGGATTTAAAAGGCCAGTTGATCTGATTTCTCGTCAGTTGATTTCTGTGTGCCATTTCCACAAATGAGTATGTGCTTTCTAGGCCATGTCACCATTATGTGAGAAGCTCAAGCAATACTTAACGCATGTTATGTCTAGAACACATTATTTTCCTAGGAACAATGATAATAAATGCTCCCTACTCCCTCTAATGAGAACATGCCAGCCTGTCTATCACCCCGGAGGTCTTTGGATTCTCCAAAGGAAACTCGAGGACTCTGACCACACTGTTTTTTTATCAACTGAGTTCAAAGAAAGAACAAACATTTGCTCACATTGGATTTTCCTTTAGCCGGAGGCTGCTGCCATGCATCAGGCTGCAGCGGGGTAATATTCAAACAATCATCACTGGAGTCATGTAAGAATATGTGCAGTCTCTAGCCTGAAGAGAACACCTATGTTTCTAAAGCTCCTGGGATCCTCACAGCTCTTCTGTGGGTCTCTCAAGATTGAACACTGTCTTGCCACCCATTCCCCCCTCAATCACAACTAAATATTAATAACGTTGATCTTTGTGCACTTATTCTTAGCAGGGACTGCTTTTAGGACGCCCACATGTTGACTGGTTTAATCCTCACAATTTTATGATATATGCACACTTGTTATTCAGTGGCTAAGTTATATCCAGCTCTTTGCAACTCCATGGACTGTAGCATGCCAGTCTCCTCTGTCCACTATCTCCTGGAGTTTGTTCAAATTCATGCACACTTGTTCTCCCAGATTAATTTGCCCAAGGGTATGGTTCATAAGTTGTAGAACCTGGATTTCAACCCCAGAAGCCTGACTTCAAGACCTGTGTAGCCAAGTGCTATGTTACTCCAAAATCAAAGAACAATAAAACTGAGCGAAAGGGAAGAATGATGTGTGAATGGAATATAAAACCAGCATGATTTAAATGATCTGAACTGGGGGAACACAACATAAATCAGAGGGGGGAAAGCATCCTTTCATCAGTTCTGTAGTCCTCTTCATTTAAATCTAATATTGGCTTTACTCCCATGGGGAGATGGAGGCCACAGTTAAAACACAAGGGGAAACCAAAATAATTTGCTTTGGGGTTTCAGTGTGAGAATCATGTAAGGAATTTTTGAGGGTAACTTGATTATCCAGTCTTTTTATTTACGTGTTGAGACCCTAACCCCCCAATAAAATATGACTCCAGTCAGTTGCAGTGACTGAGTTGGGAAAAATCTTGTAGCGTTTTTCCATCGCTGAATCACCATCAAGGGGCATCCTGAGAAGTACCAGCCATGCTCTGGGCTGGCATTCAGAGCTGTTCCTTCTTTCTGCTATGCAGGCTAGAACCCTGGGCCCACTGGGGTCACTGGACTCGGTGGGCTCTGAAGCTCACAGAATGAGCTGGAGCCCATCAGGCTCCTCTGTCCATGGGATTTACCAGGCAAAAATACTGGAGTCAGTTGCCAGTTCCTTCCCCAGGGGATCTTCTCGACCCAGGGATGGAACCCGTGTCTCCTGCATGGCAAGCGGATTCTTTATTGCTGAGAAACCCGGGAAGCCCCCACAGACTAAGAGCAAGTAAATTAAAACAGCACAGACTTGTAGTCAGACACTGGCCAAAACACTGTGAAGCCATTCTCCATCATACATAAATCACACATTAATAAGAACTTCTTCATACAGAGTCTATTAGTATTTTCCCTAAACTGTTTGGCTGTAGCCAAACATCTGCCCACAAATGCCCAGTACTAATTGCTCTTCCATTGAAAGCCATTTCATTGTGCAATGTTCCTTATGTCATTTAACAAGGGTATTTTGCCAAAAGCACATTGGGCCTTCTTTCTGAACACAATATTAGTCATTATCTTTGCAGCTGGTTTTAGAAGCTTCTCATAAATCATGCAACTCATACTATTTTTGCTCTAAGAAGCTCATCTGGCGTCCATTTTCATGAGGAGACGAAGGCCCACATGGGAAGCTGAAACTAAGAATGATGTATTCAGGAATTGAGGGGGAAGTGACAGTCTCCCTTTTAGTTAAGACCAGTAGTTAATTACTGTAGTTCAGAATTACCTGAAGAACTAAAGAAATTAATCATAATTCCTAAGCCCCACCCAGATTTTGATTTTAGGGTCTATTTCTATAAAATAGTTTGCCAAATGTATAAGATGAAAAAAAAAATTACCCCCTCCACCCCAGGTCAAGGAGATAAGGTACTTGGGAATTTTTTTTTTTTTTTACATTTTCTAGGTAATTTTCATTACAGCATAGACTAGACCTCTATTATAAAAAATAATACATTCCAGAAAGCCCTCTGTGCTGAATTTGCTTGCATTAGTTCTAAACCTACTACCAGAATGTAATTTTTCCAAGGCTTCATGTTTATAAAAGATAAACAATTATTACTGAGCATCTTTTAATGAGAGTTTAAGACTGTGAAATTGACTTTTTTTTTTTTACTTCCTATCTATATTTTCTCTCAAAATGAAACAAAAGAGTACCACCTAGAAGAAGCATGGACCTGGCCCTAAAGCCCCATGGCCTTCCTGCTTATCCCAGCAGGTAGAAGACTGAAACGTTTGTCATGTGCCATAAAAAAAAAAAAGAAAGATGAAAGTACTTTACATGCTCCTAGAGGCATCATAATACACTGCTCGCCCATTCACTGCTTTCCTTCAGAAGCCAGCAGTGTTGGGGGAATGGCAAAGAAGAGTGAGTACATCACAGACACGTGACTGACAGGAGCTGAATTTCTCCTCCCTTCTCTGTCCTATCGTTTCCCCAGCGGTGGTGCTGGTCTCACATCAGACGGGAGACATGAGTGGTACCCAGTGCCTTCAAAAACATTCAACAAAGTATGATTTCCCTTCCTCCATGGGGAGATACTAAGTTTAAAAAAATGCATTTTATTAGTTGATTTGATGATTGAATTTTAGGGGTAGTATGTGTTTCGTTATCCAGTTACTGATATCTGTTAAGATATTTGGTTCTGATTAGTTTAATTCCAAAAAAGAGATTTCTAGAATAGTGTTTCTACATCATCCCTCCAATCTGCCTCATGATGTTAACCCTCTCATTTCCTAATTAGATCAGAAATGAAGGACTGAATCCCTGAGAGACTGGATAATAAAATGGCATCTGCCATTATGTTCTGACTGGGAGCTCGAAAGCAAAGGAATAATCTTTCCTCCTCAGTCCACAAGAAAGGGCATGTTTTCAGAGCAGAGATAGATTTGTTTTATATAGCAGGTCATCTAGGCCAATAGGTCCATCTGTGTTTATTTCCTACATGTTATCCTCCAGAGTGGGGAAAGCCTTATTTGTTATTTCCACCAGTCTCAGCATTGCTTCAGAGGGAAGATAATTTGTACACATTAACCTGGTGGGTCAGAAAGGAAGGAGTCTTTTAGAGGCCAGGGCTGCGGGTAAATTGAAGCTTGAGGGAGAGAACAAACCTCAGGATACAGGACAACAGAAGTGGCCCAGTTCCACCTCCCCATCAGGAAATGCTTCTTTCAAGGAAACCAGCCTATTAAGCGGTTTGACACTTTTTCCCTTTATTAAGTAAAGTTGCATAGCCTACAGAGATAACGTTCCCATCTTACAGAAGAAATGACTGGGCCAAGGTAAGTTGAGTTTCTTTGCCCAAAACAATAGAGCTGAAAATGATGCTATAAGAAGTGAGAAGCATACCCCTTAGTGTAACACATTACTGATTTCTAAACTGGGGAATTATAGCACACTTTAAAAAGTCTTTCTAAATTGTCATAAAATACATAACATAAAATTGTGTCTTACCCATTTTTACGTATATGGTACAGTAGTGTTCATATAGTCACACTGTTGTGCAACAGATGCCCAGAAATTTTTCATCTTCTGAAACTAAAACTTTCTATCCATTAAATAACTCCCCATTTTCCCATCCTCCCATCCCCTGGTAACCCCCATTCTATTTTGTTCCTATGAATCAGACTACATTAGATACCTCATGTGAGTGGAATTATACAATATTTGTCTTTATTTAAATGGCTTGTTTCACTTATTTGACATTTTTAGGTTCTTCCATGTTGTACCAGGTGACAGAGTTTCCTTCCTTTTTAAAGCTCAGTAATATTCTCCTGTATGTATATATTATATTTTGTTTATCCAGTTATCTGTCGATGGACACTAGAATTGCTTCCACCTCTTGGCTGTTGTGAATAATGTTGCAGTTAATGTGAGAGGGCAAAATTCTCTCCAAATTCTTGCATTTCATTCTCTTGGGTGTATACCCATAAGTGGAATTGCTAAACCATATCATAATTCTATTTTGAATTTTCAGAGGAACTATTTTCCACACTATTTTATTTTATTTTCCCACACTATTTTAAATTCCCACCAACAGTGCACAAGAGTCTCAATTTCTTCACATCCCCGACAATATTTGTTATTTTCCTTTTTTTCTTTTGATAGTTGCCATCCTAATGAGAGTGAGGTGACATTTCATTGTGGTTTGACTAGCATTTCCCGAATCATAAGTGATCCTGAGCATCCTTTAATAAGCTTGTTGGCCATTTATATATCATCTAAGAGAAATGTCTATCAAGTCCTTTGTCATTTTTGTAATTGATATATTTGGGTTTTATTGATTTGTAGTTCTTTATTCTGAATATTGGACTTCCCTGGTGACTCAGACAGTAAATCGTCTGTCTACAATGCGGGAGACCCGGGTTCAATCCCTGGGTCAGGAAGATCCCCTGGAGAAGGAAATGGCAATCCACTCCAGTACTAGTGCCTGGAAAATCCCATGGACATATTAATTGCTTATCAAATGTATGATTTGCAAATATTTTCTACCATTCTGTGGGTTGCCTTTTCACACTTTTGTTCGTGACTTGTGAGACACAAGAGTTCTGAAGTTTGATGCAATCCCATTTATCTGTATTTGCTTTTGTTGCCTTTGCTTTGGTGTCATATCCAGAAATCACTGCCAAATCCATATGTCATTGAAGATTTTTGCCCCTGTGTTTTCTTCTAGTAGTCATATAGCTTTAGGTCTTTCATTTAGGTATTTTCTCAATGCCATTTGTTGAAGAGACTTTCCTTCCGACATTGAGTAGTCTTTGCACCCTTGTTGAAAGTATCCCAGCTAGGTTCCCTTAAAAATGATTAAAGTATAAGGATTTCCCTGATGGTCCAGTGGCTAAGACTCCACACTCCCAATGCAGGGGCCCTTTGTTAGATCCCTGGTTGGGAAACTAGATACCACATGCCACAACTAAAAGTTCATGCCACAGCTAGAAGATGCTGCATGCTGCAACTAAAAAAAAAAAAAAAGTCCCATGGGCTGCAACTAAGACTCAGCTCAGACAAACAAATATTGTTTTAGAGCACATGCATGTTTTAGCAAATAAGATCTTTCTCTGATGTAAAGTTTGTTGTCTATCCTTTACCTCTTCAGTATATCCAATGTCATTAATTATAGTAAAAAATAACAACTTACAAATTTATCAAAATTACATTGCAAGCCAGTGACAGTGTGCTTCAGCATACCAGTTGGACCCCACAATGCTAGAGTGTAGTCTCTCAGAGAAGGTATTTCTTGGAATCCTAGGCATATTTTCTCCATCCTTACTAAGGATGAATAATTACATGAATTTAATCAGATTAAATTTCCTGACTATGGTGCAAAGCATAAACATATTATTTATATCTTTTTAAAATTACAGTTAACATAAAATATTAGGTTAGTTTCCGGTGTACTGGATAGTGATTTGACATTTGCTTTCATTCTGAAATGACCACCATGCTGTCTTGTAATCATCTGTCTGCATTCAAAGTTATTACTATATTAGTGACCATATTCCCTGTGCTGTATGTATATTACATGCCTGTGGCTTATTTATTTTGCAAATGGAAGTTTGTAAACATTAATCCCCTCCACCTATTTCAACCCTTCTCCTCCCTACAACCACCTGTTTATGTGCTGTACCTATGAGTCTGGTCTTGATTTATTTATTTTGTCTTTTTTTTAGATTCCACACATAGTGAGAGCATACAGTGTTTATCTTTCTCTATCTGACTTATTTCACTTAGCATTGTACTCTCTAGATCCATCCATATTGTTACAATTGCTAAGNTGAGTCTGGTCTTGATTTATTTATTTTGTCTTTTTTTTAGATTCCACACATAGTGAGAGCATACAGTGTTTATCTTTCTCTATCTGACTTATTTCACTTAGCATTGTACTCTCTAGATCCATCCATATTGTTACAATTGCTAAGATGTCTTTTTGTGGTTGAATAGTATTCCATTGTGTATATATATACCACACCTTTTGTCTGTTGATGGACACTTACATTGCTTCCATATCATAACTATTGTAAATAATACTGTGGTGAACACTGGTATGCATATGTCTTTGAATTAGTGTTTTGTTTCCTTCAGGTAAATACACAGAACTGAAATTGTTGGATCATATGATAGTTCTAGTTTTAATTTTTTGTGGAACCTCCTTACAGTTTTCCATAGTGGCTCTACCAATTTACAATCCCACCAACAGAGCACAGAGTTCCCTTTTCCCCACATCCTCATTAACACTTGTTATTTGTTATCCTTTCAATGAGAACCATTCTGGTAGATGTGAGGTGGTATCTCATTGTGGTTTTGACTTGCTTTGCCTTGATGATTAGTTATGTTGAACAGCTTTTCATGTACCTCTTGGCCATCTATTATATTGTCTTTGGAAATATTTCTGTTCAGGACTTTTACTCACTGGCTTCTGTTTTTTTTAATATTGGGTCGTATAAGCTGTTTATATATTTTGGATATTAACCTGTAAGTAAACACATCAGTTTCAAATACTTTCTCCCATTCAGTGGGCCACCTCTTCCTTGTTGACAGTTTTTTCACTAGGCAAAAGCATTTTAGTTTGATGCAGTCCGATTGCCTATTTTTGCTTTTGTTTCCCTTGCCTGGGGACCAGTGTCAAAGAGTGTGCTGTCAATGTTTTCTTCTAGGAGTTTTATGGTTTCAGGCTTTATATTCAAGTATTTAGCCCATCTTGAGTTTATTTTTGTATGCACTGTGAGACAGTAGTCCAGTAGCTTTCCATCTTTCCCAGCACCACTTATTGAAGAGGCTGTCTTTTCCTCATTATATATTTTTGCCTCCTTTGTCATAGATTAATTACCTTATGAGCTTGGGTTCATTTCTGGACCCTGTAGTCTGTTTCATTGATTTTTGTGTTGTATGTTCCCTCTATGCCAAGTTTGTTGAGAGTTTTACCATAAATAAATTTAAACTTTGCTAAAAGCATTTTCACATATGTTGAGATGATCATATGATTTTTATTCTTCAATTTGTTAATGTGATGTACACACTGATTGATTTGCAGATAGTGAAACATTCTTCCATCCCTAGAATAAATCCCATTTGATCATTATGTATGATCGTTTTAATGTGTTGTTGAATTTGGCTTGCTAATATTTTATTGAGAATTTTTACACCTATATTAATCAGTGATATTGGTGTGTAATTTCCCTTTTTTTTAGTGTCTGTATCTAGTTTTTATTATCAGGTGATATGTAGAAAATCCTACAGACACTACAAAAAATATGTATAATAAAGTCCATGTTTGACAAGCCCACATCCACCATCATATTCAATGGTAAAAAGCTGAAATCATTTCTTCTAAGATCACAAACAAGACAAGGATGTCCACTCCTCCCACTTTTATTCAATACAGTATTAAAAGTCGTAGCAATAGAAATCAGACAAGTAAAAGAAATCAAAGGAACCCAAAGTGTCACTGTTTGCAGATAACATAATATTATATATAGAAAATACTACAGATGCTACCAAAAAGAACTATTAGAATTAAAAAATGAATTCAGTAAAGTCACAGAATACAAAATTAGTATATAGAAATCTTATACTTCTATACACTAATAATAAACTATCAGAAAGAGAAATTAACAATCCCATTTATAAAGGTATCAAAAAGAATAAAATAGCTAGGAATAAATCTAACCAAAAAGGTAAAAGTTTTTCACAGCACTAAGGTAATTCTAAAAATAGTATGGAAGCACAAAAGACCTCAAATAGCTAAAGCAAATAGCTAATCTTGAGAAAGAAGATCAAACCTAGATATTTCACACGCCCTGATTTTAAACTACACTACAAAGCAACAGTAACTAAAACAGTATGGTATTGCACAAAAAAGAAATAGGTCAATTGTGACATTCTTCCCATTTGTGGATTCTGAGCCAGTGGTGTGGATTCTGACTAAACCACATCTCTGCCCCTCCTAACCATGTCATTGTGGTTTCTTCTTTATGACTTTAGTTGTGAAAAATCTTTTCTGCTGGTCTTCAGGTCATTCTCATAGATAGAAAGATACTTACTTGATCTATAAGTACGTGTAATTTTGGGGTATCCGTGGGAAGAGGTGAGTTCAAGGTCTTCCTACTTCACTATCTTGGACACCTCTAAGGCATTACCATTTTATAGCCAAGTACATAAATAGGCTCAAACAATGACTACCACTTGATTCATGAATGACTAGGAAGCATGTTGTCTAAAATCGTTTTACTGTCTCCACCCATCAGAATGTCATTTTCATGAAAGTAAGAACCTTGTTTGTCTTGTTCACCTCTGTATCTCCAGGAACTGTTGCAAAGGAAGTATGCAATAAATCTGTGCAGAGAGAATGAATGGCCAAATGAGCAAATGCAGAAAATTTGTAAATCATGGGAGGTCATTAAAAATCATGTTTAACCTTGTCATCCATAGGTATCCATTCTTTATACATTTTCAGATTTGTTCTTTAAACTTCTCCTTCCTCTCTCTCTCTCTCTCTCTGTTTCCTCTCTCTCTAGTTGTGTGTGTGTGTATAATAAAATATATTTAACATATACTCTATTTTATAGCCTCCTATTGTGTGTTTGTGTGCTCAGTCACTTTAGTTGAGTCTGACTCTTTGCAACCTCAGTAGCCCACAAGGCTCCTCTGTCCATGGGATTTTCCTGGCAAGAATACTGGAGTGGGTTGCCCTCCTCCAATGGATCTTCCCAACCCAGGGATCAAATTTAAGTCTCCTGTGCCTCCTACATTGCAGGCAGATTCTTTACCACTTGAGCTATCAGGGAAGATAAAACTCCTGGCAATAAGTATTGAACATACACCTCTATCAATAGTAATTATTATAAAGTATAAATATACCTGGTTAAAAAAATAGAAAAGTAAAAAGTAAAGAATAAAAGCCATACCCAACTCAGTCGCATTCCCAGAAGTAACTACTGTTAAGATTGGTATGTATTATTCCATGGTTCTTCTTTTGTCTACATAAATACACACACACACACACACATACACATGTGATGTTATACAACATGTCATATATATATATATATATATATATGTATGTGTTACTATACATGTATATATACATAAATATAGGGAAATAAGGTCACAGAAATTTAAACTTGTCTTTTTAAATTTCAGAATATATTGATATCATCCCATGTCAGAACATGTGGAAAACTGTAAGGGCTTTTAAATCTTAAAATGCCTGCAGGGTGAGGGGAGAAGTAAGCCAACAAAAAGCAAGCTGATTCCTGCTTCAGCAAGATTCAGGATTTAAAAAGAAACAATCTCTGAAGGCAAGACTCAAGGTGAAGTTGAATACAGGAGGATAGCTTCAGAGTCTTTACAAGAAACATATAGAAGCCCAGTTTTGCTTCTCTACTAGAATTAAGTGACTTCTCCTCAACTTTGGCAGAAAACTAGAAATGTGCCCAGAGTATTGAGGACAAATCATGGCTAAGGCAAAGTAAGGCACATGTTGAAAACATGTAGATTATGTTAAAGGCAGTATATTCAATGGTGAAAGTCCCAGTCCAGTCCCCCAGTGGCTCCTAGAATAATAGGAACCAGGTTATGCTTTTAGGCCAGAGATAGGAAAATTCTGCTCCAGGAAAACTGAAAACTGATTAGCCCAACAGAAAAGACTCCTGTCTGTCAGTAATTTGGAGCCCCCCAGGCAACAATCAGATTCACATTCTTAACCTATGGTGAGGACCACTAGTTGAACCCAATCAACATGTGAGGAGCTTGAAAATTAAAATTTTTGTGTCTCGCTCTAAAATATAACTGATCAACCAAGGATCATCAAACATCCAAGAAAAGCCTCAAAATTGAAAAATAGGAACCAACACACACACATAAGCAACCAAAAAAATGGATTTCAAGGAAGAAAGAGATATGAATAGGACCAGAAGTAAACTTCAAAAACTTATTATTAATATCTTATGGAAAAATGAGAGGAGACTTGCTTTCACAGAATAAGACAGGATGATACTCTTTAAAAAGTGGGGGGGCAATGATTGGGGGATAAGAAAAAGCTCTTGGAAATTAAATATAGAAGAAAAGGTTTTAGATTCAACAAAAAGACTGAAAGACGAATATTGGAAAAATCACTGCAAAGGAAGCATAAGAAGACAAAGAGATGGAAAAAAGAAAAGGACAGAAAGAAAAGAGATTCTAACACTGAGAGAAAAGAACAGAAAATGAACATATGGTTCACCTTCAAAGGAAAATCAAACGTAGATAAGTGGTTGGGGAAGTGGTCTCAGGATGGAGCCTACAATGGGCTCCCTCCAGTCAGAAGGCAGCAACAATGGCACGAGTGGTGGTACATGCAGCCGTGAAGACTCCTGTCAGCCTGAGCATCACAATCACTGAAATGCTTGTAAGGGGGTGGAATGGAAGAGGAAGCCCTGGCTTATAAGATCTCTGTAGCACTTGAAAGATAATCTGTGGGGGCAATGGTAATGATAAGGATCATGGAATTATACATACTCGATTTTTCTGTCTTCTTTATTAAAAGTACACATTCCTTGATATCAGAGATGTACTCATTCTATTACCCTTTGCATTGTCTAGTTGATACATCCTTCACAGGATAAGCTCAATAAAATCATATTAACTCTAAAAAAAATAGATAATCTGTGGGGGCAATGGTAATGATAAGGATCATGGAATTGTTAACTGAAGAAAGTGAATAAAAGGCTTATGTCAACCAACCATCAACTTGTGGCACGTTGTGAAAGCCAGAGGTCCTCCATGGAAGCATCCAAAGAGATCTTTATCTCCTGCATCTGTAAATCAAACTGTTGAAAATCAGGTCTAGGGTTTGATACAAGCATGACAGACCTACAGTGGGGGCTGCATGCACAGTTCTAGGAAGTCTCCCATGTTACAAATCCGGCTCTGATAGGAAAAGAGCTGGACTCCAAGACCTGGGATTCAGACTTTGGGTAGATAGCTCCAGACTCACCAAAAGGTGCCTTCTCCTGTGGTGGAGGCAAGTCACCTCCCACTGCCTGGAACCAACCAAAGACCTCACCTGAGGCAGATGCCTCATAAGATGTTAGAGTCCTCTTCATTGCTCCTTCCCTCGTTGCTTCTACACCTGTGACTAGGTTGAGTTCTTAGACTATCCTGAAACGGAAAGTAAAACTACCAGAAGAAATGGCTATCAGCAAAAGCAGTGCAGGACCTGGCTGATATGTCCAGTTAGCACTGAGAGGTCACACACGAAAATGGACTTTGGGGATGTAGGATTGAGAGATGGGTGGTGAGATGAACCAGCTTCCTCAAAACCTGCAAGCCCAGTATCCAGGGATTTATGGAGTTGTAAGCAGTGAAATCCTGTATAACATTTCCTTAAACTAAGAGAGCCGAGGTGTGGCAGTGGACACATGACCATAAGGTCCACTGATCTTTCCATTGGCTGAATCTCCCAGAAGCTGTAGCCTCTTTCCAAGAAGTCTTTTGGCTTCCCCGGTGGCTCAGAAGGTAAAGAATCTGCCTACAATGCAGGAGATCCTGGTTTGATCCCTGGGTCAGGAAGATGCCCTGGAGAAGGAAATGGCTACCCACTCCAGTATTCTTGCCTGGAAAATTCCATGGACAGAAGAGCCTGGCGGGCTACAGTCCATGGGATCACAAAGAATTGGACCTGACTGAGCGACTAACACTTTCACTTTTCACTTTTATAATCTCAGCTAAGGTACCAGCTCGCAGACCTTTCAGGGCTGGGCTCATGCCCTTGTGGCTCCACTTCCAGTGTCTTATTTGGGGAGTTTATGCCCCTTTGAGGGGGTACTCTTCGACCAGGGAATGTAATAAGGGTTCCACTCAAGCTTTTAGGTTTCTCATGCAGATGGGCCAACAAGCCAATAATCAGTTATTATATTAGTGTTAACTGACCTTGATCATCACAAAGGCAAATAGTTGCTGTTACAAAATACCAATTAAAGCTTCAGGCTGCCACCATGGGGACTATAATTCCTTTCACCTGTCTTCCCATTTATGAGTTGGCTTAGAGACTACAGCCTTCAGCTACCTTGAGGCATCAATAGCACAGCCTGCTCAGTGTGGGGCAGGGGTGCCCTGGGGGCTGTAACAGGCGGTGTCCCCCCATGTCTCCTTGGCACACGTCTGGCCCCGAAGCTGCAGGATAGCTGCCTCGCCCTCTGACGGCTTCCCAGCCCAAGTGTCTGTCTCTCTAACCCTTGGCCTGAGAACTTTGCCTGGTGCAGTGAGAATCTGCTCAGCCTGCACACAGGGCAGCTTAGACATGCTGGGATTTAAACCCCAGAGCAAAGGTCAACAGTGAAGGACAGCAGCCATTGGATAAAGAGCCCAGCCTCCCAGTCCTGCAGTAAAGCTGTTCCAAGGCACATTCCTCACAGTAATCTTGAGCCTCAAGTCAGTGCTCCGACTATAGACTTGACTGTCGTTTATCCTAAGCTCTTCTCTCGACTTATTCCTTCATTTGTGCTTTTTGGGATCACTTCCCAAATAAACTACCTACCCCCGAGTTCTTGTCTCAGGAATCCAAATTAGGGCAGTGTACCATGAACAAAAGAAAGGTTTTCTGCTGCAAAACTACTGATGACTTATGTTCACTTTATTATCCTGGGAGTTCTGAAATTTGTATTGTAATTAAGAAAAAAGAAAGCAATATAATAATAATAAAAAAAGATTCTTTATACTCTATTTACCACTGTATTTCCCCAGTGTATCTATGTGTAGCTGAAAGAATGGACTTTGGAATCAAACTGACCTGGTTTGAATGATGGTTCCATTATTTACTTTGGAGTCCGTCACCTCTCATTAGCTTTAGGATCTCAAACTCTGCTGTGATAACAGTATATCTACCTAAAGGGATTGTTGTTAAGGTCGAATAAAAGCCTGGCTCATGGTAAGAAACTGATAAAACATAGATATTATTATAATTACCTGACAGGAAAATCTTTTTCAGTAAGATTTATTAGCATCTGGAACATGACTGTATTTTTAGAACTTTCTGTAGGCATTTCTCTAGTGAAAATCTGACCTCTCCGCTTGTGCTGAAAATACTAAATCATAATTCTAAATGATGACGTTTCTTCTATAACAGTTTTAAAGGAGTTTGTAGAACTCAAAAAAAGCATTCCTATCAATGAATTCCTACAAAGGAGAAGCCTATGCTTAACATGTCAGCTTTGGCGACAATGTGAGCCTTATGAAGCTTCTCTAACGATTCTCATTTGGTCCATGTTACCAAACTTTTGCTCAATGAAAATGGTGTCTCAGCAGAAAGATCTGTAGTTTTTAAAAATTTTTAGTTTATATTGGAGTGTAGTTGATTTACAACGTTGCGTTAGTTTTAGGTATACAGCACCGTGGTTCAGTTATACATACATATATATATATATTCTTTTTCAGATTCTTTTTCCATGTAGGTTATTACAGAGTATTAAGTAGAGTTCCCTGTGTTATATGTAGTTGATTATTTTATATATAGTAGTGTGGAGAAGGAAATGGCAACCCACTCCAGTATTCTTGCCTGGAGAATCCCACGGACAGAGGAGCTTGGCAGGCTACAGTCCATGGAATCGCAAGAGTCAGACACGACTTAGTAACTAAACCACCACCACCAGTGTGTGTGTGTTAATCCCAAACTCCTAATTAGAAAGTTCTGTGTTGTAACATGTGGAAATTTCTACACTTTGCCTGCCAGTCCTAACACATGCTGTGATTACTCACCTATCCTCAGATTGAGGAAAAGATTGGGCTGCTCTGTTACCAAAACATAGGGCCCCAAAGAGCATTTTCCCCACAGACGACCTGCGAAAAGAAAAGCTACACAAAACGGGCTGCCTGTGCGTAACATCCTTCCATTTTCCAGTCATTTCCAAAGGCAGCCATGAGATTACACAGCTATAAATTCTGAAAACTTTTCTAGCTTCTTAGAACAAAAAATTGTGATGTAAAAAAAAATGAACAACCAGGCGTGTTTTATACATAAATCCCTAAATACTAAACAACCTGATGGCTTTCCTGTAATGACTCAGCTTTGCCTTGGGCCGAGGACAGCGCCCATCTACGGCTCCCCCAGGGATGCTCAGAGAGCCCCACCAAGGCAATTAGGCTAAGAATTAGCCAGTTAGAGCTGGGAGCTTATTGTTAATTGGTTCAGTCAGGAGGTGGAGAAGTAGCATTCTGAGCTGAGTAACTTCAATGCAGCCTTTCTTTTTTTTTATTTATTTTTTTAATATGACATGGTTTCGAGATCTGTGTATCTGTAGCACATGTGAATAGAAAAAGACAAACATCACGTCAGTCAGTTTCAACTTAACTGGTGATGTTTCTGAATGTTGAGTTTATTATTCAGTGTATTCCAGGCAAGAATACTGGAGTGAGTTGTCATTCTCGTCTCCATGGGAGCTTCCCAACCAAGGAATCAAACCCAGGTCTCCTGCATTGCAGGCAGATTCTTTTCTGTCTGAGCCTCCAGGGAAGCCCTTATTGTGTTTACCTCTGGCTTCCCTCATAGCTCGGTTGGTAAAGAATCCATCCGCAATGCAGGAGACCCTGGTTTGATTCCTGGGTCGGGAAGATCCACTGGAGAAGGGATAGGCTACCCATACCAGTATTCTTGGGCTTCCCCTGTGGCTCAGCTGGTAAAAGAATCTGCCTGCAATGCAGGAGACCAGGGTTCAATCCCTGGGTTGGGAAGATCCTCTGGAGAAAGGAAAGGCTACCCACTCCAGTATTCTGGCCTGGAGAATTCCATGGACTATACGGTCACAAAGAGTCGGACATGACTGACCAACTTTAACTTTCACTGGCCCTAAATCCCTATGGTGTTGAAGAAGGCTCTTGAGAGTCCCTTGGACTGCAAGGAGATCCAACCAGTCCATCCTAAAGGAAATCAGTCCTGAGTATTCTTTGGAAGGATTGATGCTGAAGCTGAAACTACAATATGTTGGCCACCTGATGCGAAGAACTGACTCATCTGAAAAGACCCTGATGCTGGGAAGGATTGAAGGCGGGAGAAGGGGACAATAGAGGACAAGATGGTTGGATGGCATCACCGACTCAATGGACATGAGTTTGAGTAAACTCTGGGAGCTGGCAATGGACTGGCGTGCTGCAGTCCATGGGGTGGCAGAGGTGGACACGACTGAGCAACTGAACTGAACTGACTGCAATCCCTGAGGTCTTATAGAAGAACGTCTGGAGAGGGATGTGTGCAGAGGGGAGGGGGAAGGCTTGGCTGACTTCTCAATTCTGATAGTAATTTCATCTGTGCCAGGGCTCCTCTTTGGAGTGAGGACTACTCTGCTGTGGTCTTGGGATGTCTGATTGCAGAGAGGGATGTGTGCAGAGGGGAGGGGCAAGGCTTGGCTGACTTCTCAATTCTGATAGTAATTTCATCTGTGCCAGGGCTCCTCTTTGGAGTGAGGACTGCTCTGCTGTGGTCTTGGGATGTCTGATTGCAGAGCCAGGGCCGCCTGGTGGCGCTGTGCCGCTGCGTCCTGCACAGGGGTCCCTGGCCCAGGGTGCTTCTGGTGGAAAGCTGCATCTTTTCCTGAGCACCAAGAGCCCTACTGGGACGATCCCTCCAGAAAGAGGACCAGGAGGCTAATTTACAAAAGTGGTTTGTGTTTGTTTGGGGTTAGCCAGGAATTCATTTTTATCATGTTGATGTCTCTAGTCTTGAGATCTAATTTCTGACCCCCTAGATATCTTCAGAAGAGGAGATTATTCCAATAGTAAATTTTGTCAACATGAAATTAATTGTGGCAAATGCCAGCTTCTTATACATACTTCAGCTTATCCTCTATATCTGCACTGAAACCAGTTTTGGCTGTTGTTGAAAACAGATAAGGTATTGAGGTGCTGGGTTTCCCTAGTGGCTCAGACAGTAAATAATCTGCCTGCAATGTGGGAGACCTGGGTTCGATCCCTCAATCAGGAAGATCCCCTGGAGAGGGGCATGGCAACTCACTCCGGTATTCTTACCTGGAGAATTCCAAGGACAGAGGAGGCTGGTGGGCTAGAGTCCACGAGGTCGCAGAGTCGGACATGACTGAGTGACTAACACACACGCATTAAGGTGCTGCCGGAACAGGAATTGAGTGGGGTGTAATTTGAAAATCTGAATTTTCACGGAAGCATTTCACGTTAAAAAATATCCACTGAACAGAAAGCATAGAACAGGGAAACAGGATTCACACATGAAATTTACTTTCAAAGCCTCACTTGGCAATTTACTTTTAATGATTACATTCAGAGTTTCCATGTGAGTTCCCTCTTAACTTATTCATAAATAGTTGATACTAGCAAGTTAGTTCCCTTGAATATTTGTGTTGGAAAAACTGGCTGAGCAAACCATTATACAACCATCTCTTATGATTCTCTGATGACTCATTATCACTAAGACAATCTTAAGCCATTTAAATCAACAGGATTCCATTTCTTCACCAGAGAACTATCTTTAAACACACACACACACACACACACACTTCTGAGTTCTCCTTTATTTCTGCAGTTGGAGAGAGCAGGTTGTAAAATTAACAATGAAAACATCGTTAATGGCGTAGAATCTAAACCTCTTTTAATCTCCCTTTTTGGCTTTTTCTCTTCCCACACTTGAAGTGTGTTATTTCTGCCACACCCCGCAGACACACCCAGATACTTGAGAAATCCAAGCACAATGCACTGGAAGGGTGACCAGACAAGTCCAGCTCACTGAAGAATGGTCTCCAAAAGCAAAGGGCTCTCTGATCATCCACCAATGAGTCCCAAGCTTGGTCTGTCTTCAGGAATTTTAAAACCTGAAACCACTCTACCGAGAGTGGTTTTAAAACTGCTGCAAAAATAACTGTTACAGAAAGAGCAAGGAAAAGAGGAGGGATTTCAAAAGCAAGAGCTGGCACCGAATCTCTTTATCCCAGCTTCCCAAGCAGCCTTCTCCTGCCCCTGGCAGAGCCATTGCTGCAGTTCCAATTATATCCTTACTGCATAATCATAGGAATATTCTTACTCAGTCATCCCCTTTTCAAATGAATTTAGATGTCAAGATTATTTTTCTGATGAAGAATATTCCACAGTATAACAAAAACTATTGATGTACTCTGTTCTATGTGAATATAATTTGTTTGCCGTGTTTTCTGTAATACATAGTTCAAAGTATCCTGTACACAATGAATGCACAACATTCTATGCAGTCTATGGATGATTCTACTGTCTTTTTAAAAACTGTACCTCGGGACAGTAATCTGTAATCTCTAAAGCAGTAAATTTTAGAAAGTCTAAAAACTAGTGCTTCAGAAAGAAGATTAGAAGGGTTTTTCTTTACGATGCCCTCTCCATCAAGACTGGCCCCTCTAATGTCAGCCACATCCCTGGAATGATTTGGAAAATGGCTCATACCTGTGAAGTTCATGAAGTCATGACTTAAGAAGTAACGGTCCAAGCACAGAGAAGTGCAATCCAACCATGAAAACAACACAGTGTGAACTCTGCTTCTTAAACATGGTCCCGTGAGATACACAGACCCACGGAGATGTCTTTAATTCTTTTCTTCTCTTTGCCATGAATTTCCCTCATCTGCCTTGCTCATGCCCAATTCTCTATGAAGAACCAGCCCTCACTGGGACCTTTCCACTCTCCATACTTCTCCATTATAAAGTGTCTCCCAAAACACATAGAAAAGCAGAACCCTCCTGGAGTATGGAGAATGAAAGGGGCTGAGAGACCCAGACCAACACAGTAGGAGGAGGGGGAAGCCTGAAATCCTCAGAATAGTATCAATACCTACTGGAAAAGTGAAAGTCGCTCAGTCATGTCTGACTGTGACCCCATGGACAGTCCATGGAATTCCCCAGACCAGAATACTGGAGTGGGTAGCCTTTCCCTTCTCCAGGGGATCTTCCCAACCCAGGGATCAAACCCAGGTCTCCCGCATTGCAGGCAGATTCTTTTCTAGCTGAGCCACAAGAGAAGCCCAAATATCTACTGTACTGTGTTCTAATGCACCAAACAATACCACAACATGGTGTGTTTTGCATCTATTATTGCTGTTATTTTACTAGGTGTCTGACCTTGCAAACATTATTTCACATTCCTGTGCTTCCATTTCTTCTCTGAACAATTAAGATCATTAAGTTCATATCAGAGGGTCTAGGCCAGGTTTATATGGGTTAGTTCATGGGAAGCACTTAGAGGATGCTGGTTAGGAAGTGTAACCATATCCTCAGGTTCTTCCACTCTAAGTTTCAGGTGGCAACCTGGTGGGGGGATGAAGGGGCAAGCCAATTGGCAAATTCTTCATGGGGCTGACTTCTAATTAATCCCCCTGATTTACACCCTCCTCCTCTCCTGGTCCTACTTTTCCTTGCCAACACCAAGCTTGGCACTTCTTTGGCACTTATAAGCAGCACAGCTGTTACTTCCCTGACAGCCAGCTTGAGCTGGTTCTGACTGGCAGCTCCACTGATATGTTGACAATGTCACTCATTTTCCATCTTCCAGAACCTCTGGTCGGCTACATATCCCTCTTTATTTATGGATTTATTCCCTCTGGCACCTGTTTACTATTCTACATTTTTTTTCTATCCTGGTCAGATGTGATTATTTAATAGAGAGTTCATTCTACCATCTTGAATCAGAAGCTCCCTAAAATACAAATAAATATTTGCTTCTAGGCTTCAGGGTTAGTTATGCTCATAATAAGAATCTAGAAGCACTTATTTAGTAGATCTTCCAATGAAAGGAATATTCTTTAATTTTTGATCGAAGAAAAAAAAATCCATCACAGTATTAAGATGGTAATCATTTGTCTCTAGTTACGAAAATCAACTTGAAAAAACACACCAAAAAATAGCATCACTTAATCCTTTTTCCTTTTCCCAAGAATATGTGAGTAAATCAACAAATGAGGAGCTACACAAACACATACACTGAATCAGAGAATTTTGCAAGAAAAAGGATCATAGCAATAATCCTACAGACGAGGTTGAGGCATGAGGGGTGGTAAACTACTCAAGCTATGAATTCCAGCATAGCTAACAAAAGCCAACAGTGGGATGAAACTGAAATATGCCCTTTTCAGGTATTCTTAGGAAAACAAGTCAATTCAGCATCTGTGTTTATTATATTAACAGAACTGTCAGCAGGAGCTTGTAGCAAAACATCAACCTAAGTTATTCTGACTATATTTTTCCATTCTTTTCATTCCCTTAAGAAAAGAAAACCTATCAAATTTTAATGTCAGTCCTGCAGTGTATGATTTTGAAGCTAAAAGTAATTACACTCCATAGTTACCTTGTGTGACAACTGAAAAGTCCTTGACACATTCCCCTTTTGTTACAGTCGATGGTAAAAGGCACTTGGCATATCTGATTACTTCTAGTGTGAGCGTGAGATGATTGTTTGGGAACCTAGAACTGCTTGTTTAATGGGTGGGGACTCAGTATAATAATTACAGAGCCAGAAACCAGTTCAGCTTGATCATGGGAAATCTCATTCAGTACATTTTTAGTCTTGAGATGGCTTCTCAAATTCTCTGTTCCTCTCTGGAATTCCCTAGAATTCTCCTGCTCTGTTTATGACATAAAGGTTTCTGTCCTAGTGAACGTGAACTAAGAAGGAATGGAGGGTCTCTACGCTGGAACAAGGCTGAAAGAAGTGGCACATTTTAAGTAAAGTAATGATGTTTCATTCCGTTGAAATGTCTGTTAATACAGACCATGGATTCCAGGAAGCTGTAATTTTTCCTAAATGTGCATCACTAGGATCTAGTGTGTGAGAGAAAGAAGGAAGCTGGGTGGGAACAAAATCCAAACACAAGAGTGCTTGCTTTAGAGACGACCTGTATGTATCTGAGTCATTTTCATGTCTAATGAGAGATCCAGTTTCTGAATCTCTAGATATCCATTATCTTCGTGAATGGATCAAATTGTTAATTTGATCATTTCAAACCTTGTCATAGTTTTTTTTTTTTTTAACTTTTGGTGTAAAGAATCACCCAGACCAAATTCTTGTAGTCTTGTGGTCAAATTTATGAAATGATCACCTTAAACTTTGAAAACCATAGAAGAAAATGTCACTAAGAAAAAATATCCTCCTTCTCCCACCCTGCTACTTGGAAACCCTTCTTCACATTTATATATAATGGAGTAGAATTCACCTATGAGCCACCACGGGGGAAAAAAAAAAACAACAACCAGGAAATGGAAGATGGACAAGAGGAAAAGAAGTAAAAAGACTGCTTGTGGCCCCATGACCTGAATAGAAGAAGATTCCATCTCAAGCAGAAAGCTGTGCCACAGAAGACAGGAGAACCACCAGCGAAACCATACTAATGTTCTGTGGTGTCTGGACCTACTAGGAAGCTCTTGGTCCATTCCCTCTGATGGCAGCGCTGGGTAAATACTGTTTGATGTCCTAGGTATTGGTCATTGAGGAAGTAGTTTAGAGAGTGAACTACTAGAATCCATTAAAGTTCATCAAAAATTGTTTTTTGTTTTTTTTCATGTTCATCTTAAAACTTGAAAATGATAAAAGCAACTTTTCACTTTATCCAATGTTCTTTCTACCCCACTCAAAACATCTTTTACAAATTCCCTTCCCCCACATTTGGGGGAATGAGGGGAGAAGCAAAACCAAAAAAAACTGCAAACTAGAAACAGGATAAGATCACCTGGTTTATTGAGAAAAGTTTGTAATAAAACTGCAACTGCTATTTTTACAACTTACAAAATAATTTGATATATAAAATGAATTGGTTTTCATTATGTAAGTACAAATAGTAAAAAAAATAATAATATTCCATGTGATATATCATATTTGCAAGTCAGAGAAATCCCACATTCCTGAATTCTCCTATTAAATGTTTTACATCAGATATTTTTAATCTGTTTACCAAGGGAAACCAGGTTTTTAACCATATTTAAGTTTTTGCTTACAGTTGCAATCTACCAGAAGCTGTGTCTACATGATTAGAGCCCAATCAAGCCAAAGATGAAAAATTCAAGCCATGTCTTCTCTTTAGGCTGTTTAATGTTACTTTTGTGATGGGAATGGCCCTCCTAATGCTTTACTGAATAACCTAATACTACTTAAAGGTCATAATGAATTAGACCAGTCCATTTTTTAATCCAGTCTACTCTGGTCTAGAGCATATAGACACCAAAGAGCACAGAATTACTAGTAGCTTTCTACCACACCCCCACCCTATGAACCACTTTAAAAGAGAAAATTTCATCTTAAGATTTCACTGCTTAAGGAGGCCTTACTACTGCAACAGGTTTCGGCCATGAAAGAATACTTTCCTAGACGTCATATTAAGTTAATGGAAAGCTTAGCCCCAAATCAGTTATTCAGGATATTCATTAGAAATTCTCACAAATGACATGCATTCAGGAATTTTGCATGCATGCATGCAATTTTGCTTCTGTGAATAGCCAAAGGCTTGAAAAAATATTTTTTTGCGTTTCTTTTAGAATACTGAGTCACTGACAATTTTTACCAGTATCTTCTTCTTCTCCTTAGTCCTTAATAGACCCAACCATTCCATCTGGGAAAAACAGAAACCTAACCAGATTTACTCAAATCTTCGAAGCCTTCTCATTTTTACCTTATAAATTATGTTCATACTCATATTCTTTTACAAATGCAGTATCAATGGTATTGCTAGATATAAGGAAACATTGGTATATTGGTATTGAGTTGGCCAAAAGTGAGTTCAGGTTTTCCCATCAATCTTATGGACAAGCCTGAATGAACTTTTTAGCCAACTTAATAATCAGGTAATTAATTAAAAGAAGTAAGTCTTACTTAACACTACAAAACATATATAAAAGATGAATATGAAACTATAACACCATTTAAGAAACACTTTCCCCAGATTATTTTAGCATTTTGACCATAGTTTAAAGATATGAACATTGTCCCCGAAATAGGTTCAAAGTATTCCGGGGAAAACAGTTTCTTTCTCTGGAATATATCTCAGCAGCAGTGATGTTCTTCTGCTCATTCCCCACCTTAGGCAGATGTGTAGAAGTACCTGGGCTTGGCATTGCCCAGCAGGTCATCTTCATAGTTGGGGAGGCAACAGAAGAAGAAGGCGCAGCCGATCAGGATAATAGTGGCTGCCCACCCGAAGCCATAGGCCCAATTATAGATGTAAGTGACAGCAGGGTTGAGGTGAAGGTTAAAGGTCTGAGTGTACTTCACAGGGTAAATTACCAGGGAGATGATCTGGAACACAGCTAAAAGGAAGGAAAAAAAATTCCCAAGTATGAATGCATGAATGAATGAATGCATGGTAACAACAGATTAATTCCTCTTCCTCAACATTTTTGCCTTAAAATTACGTGTTAAACTCACCTAAATAATCCTGATAAAAGGGGATGGGAGAATCTAGTTAATCATGAACCAAAAAAGATGGCTGAATATTTTGTGTCAGAGATACCTGGCACTGAGCAGAATACTGAATATATGAAATACAGGCAGAATATTAGCAGATCATTCCATAGTACCTGTTTAAGCATTATATATACTAAAGTAAAAATTGCTGAACTGTGGTGTGCAACAGAAAGCAAGAGGGTAGAGAAGAATCTATTTTTTCCATCTTTGCATTTCCTATGCCAAACATTTAATATTTTAGTGGCAGCAAAAATAATATATATGTACACATGTGTGTGCACACACAGAGTTAGAACTCAATACTGACATTTGATAACATACCACTGGAATATTCATTTAATAAATGAATGACTAAATGAAACAGTGAAACAATGATATGATGATCAATGGGAGAATCAGTAGAAAAGCCTGCAGAGGAAGGGAAATTTGAAGAATAAATAGAAATGAAGAGATGGAGGGCAGAAAGAAGACTGTTCCAGGCTAAGAGAATAGAAGTAAAAGAAGACAAAAATCACAGTGCTTTGAAAAAGTAAAAGAGAAGATACAGGCAGGGAAACATGTCAAAAAGATTTCTAAACTCTTAAGAGTCACATTGTTACAATTATTATTAATCATGCATTAACATTTTAAATTGCTTAATAATAAAAGGAGCTTTATTAGATTTACTCTGTAGTCTTTTTCAATGAACATGCATAATTCTATAAAGCGTTAATGAGTATACACAGGCTATGCTATGCCATAAGCTATGCCAAAAGACCCTGATGCCGGGAAAGACTGAAGGCAGGAGGAGAAGGGGATGACAGAGGATGAGATGGTGGGATGGCACCATTGACTCAATAGACATGAGTCTGAGCAAACTCCGGGAGAGAGTGAAGGACCGGGAAGCTTAGCATGCTGCAGTTCATGGGGTCGCAAAGAGTCGGACATGACTGAGCGACTGAACACAATGCTATGCCTTGCACTTTTTAACTTAATATTTCATGTGTGCATTGCCATGACTTAAGGTACGAGCACATCTTAGCTCTGTGACACTCAGACACTGCTCTTCACGGAGAGACTAATTAGTTGGCTATGCTTCCTGGAGTATGTCCGGGAGTGGGTAGTTCTCACCACCACTTTCCTTTCACCTTAATTTTTTTCTACTAGCTCCACAGATATATTCTTAACTAGTTTTCTGTTTCTTCTTTTTTTTTTTTTAAAGAAAAGCTAGCTTTTCCATTTCTTTTTTTCTGTGTTTCCATATCTTGACTTGTTGCTTCTGTTTCCCAACTTAAAATGTTTTCCTTTGGCAACTCATGAAGGGCAATCTTGGTGCAGATCATCAGTTCTCTGCTTCTTGTCTACTTAAAATAGCAAACGTTCACTGGTTAAGCCTGTCATTTAGTGCAAATCGTTGTGTCCTACACAAAAGGAACACTTCTCTGTATTTTTCATGTAAAATATAGTTATTTACCCATTTTGGTTCATCACATGGTTTAGATCAATTTCTACAAAATCTAAATTGCAGAGGACCCTTCCACGATCCACTACATCCTAGGACTGCAAAACTTCTTCACCAAGTGCAATGGTTCAGGGACATTTCAGTCCCCTAAGCATGCAGCTCATGGCAGGCCAGTCTGGGACCACTGTGAAGACTGCCCTTCCACTGGCGACACAGCCCTGGCCCCTTGGGAAGCAGTGTCAGGGACTCGAGGTCATCTATGAGAGATAGCCGCAGGGAGAGTGACAACCTTCCTCACTTGGGTGGGGGGCCTGGAACTGGAACGCCATCTCAGGCAGAAGAGGAAAGGGACCAAGATCTTAAAGCACATCCTCTGTTACTTCTGCCTTTGGGGACACATTTTCTAAGAGCAGATCAGGAACTGTGCTGTCAGGGATCTTCACTGTGGCTTGGATATTACTATATTGATATTCACTGCAGATAGGAATGAAGAAGTGCTGGCGCACAGTCTTACCAGCCAGGGCCAGGAGGCCTCCGATCACTCTCAGGAAGACAAGCATTTGGGGTCCACAGAGGGCAAAGAAGGAGAGGATGAAGCAGATCACCAGGATGATGAAACCGCAGAGCAGCATGGCGGCAGCTGCCCTTCCCCAAGCTACAAGGAAAAACAGTCATTAGGACAGGCACGCCAAATTTTAAAATTACTTAACAAAGCATCAACAGTTTTTTTTTTTCTTTTTAATAATTATATTTGGGTGGAAGAACAGTTTTTCTTTCAATATTACTTAAAAATCTCCATATTTTAAGGGAAGAATAGGTAATTTGTAGGTAAGACATTAATATAGTGATATACAGTAATGCCTTACCCCTCCGTTTGGGGGCAAATGTTTATACCTCCAAAATGAAAGGTAGACATCATTAAACTGTATCTCATTTAATAAGTGGATAAATTGGCCATATAAACAGGTATATTTAAAAGATTAACTCAAGTTCTAATCTAATACAACCCAATAAACAACATTTTTGGTACTGAACAATCCAAATTATAATCTCTTCAGGAACTGTTTCAATTACCTTTAAAAGGATCATTGTTTTGTATTAAGATTTGGTTCCATGAAAAAATAATTTTTGAAAACAGAGTACCTATGCCTAGGCAGAGATGTGAAATAAAACAACTTAATTGTAAAGTAGGTTTGATTTTTATAACAAGTTTAGGTGCAAACAACCTTTCTAAATTTTTGCATAAATTTTTTCTTAAGTATTTAGAATTTGTTGCACAATAATTCTCAGTTATTGACATGCACCCTAAAAACAATCAGGATCAGGTGGAAATCGAGTTCTGGTTTCAAAGATCGATGTGGGCAGCTCCAGCCCTGGCTCATTCTGCTCTACGCCTATGGGAAGAGAAAAGCCATGACTTCCCAGCTAAGGATTCCAGCCAATCATTCTTCCTGTTCAACCTGCACCAATTTGTAAAATCTCTTTCCCACACAACTTTCTCCCCAGAGGTAGTAACTGACATGTATGAAGTAATCACTCTGTGCCAGGCATGGAGCTAAGAACCTGCCATGGTTTAACTCTCTGAATTCTCACGATAACTCTTCAAGGTTCACACTCTGTTATCATTTCTATTTTAGAAGTGAGATTACACTGAGGCTTGGAGAGTCCAGATAACCTGCCTATAGTCACAGAGCTGGCAGCCAAGTCTGATTTCTAGCCTGTCTGAAGCCAAAATATGACTCTTTTTTTCTTTGGGGATACGATTTACATGCTGGAAAATTCATCCATTTAAAATGTACAATTCAGTGGTTTTTACTATATTTACAGGGTTGTGCATCCATCACCACTTACAATTCCAAAAACTTTCATCACCCCAAAAAGAAACCCCATGACCGTTAGCAGTCACCTCCCCCTCCCTTCTTCCTTCAGCTTCCAACAACCACCAATCTACTTTCTGTCTCTATAAACTGTATACCCTGTACAGTGCTTATAAACAATTATAGTTTAATACTTTGTGGCCTTTGTCCTGTGCTTTCACTTAGCATGTTTTCAAGGTTCATCCATATTGTGGCAGCATGGATCAGGACTTCATTCCTTTTTACGACCAATAATTAGAACCCACATTGTTTGTCCACTCATTCATTAATGAATGAACATGCACCCCTAACCTGTTTTTCTTTATGGAATTGGGAAAGGAGAGTTGCATGCACCTCAGTGCTGGTCCTACTCCAACTTTAACACAGCTTGGCTGGCAAACATACCCTCACTTAATTTTGGTCACTAGGCTGGTCAAATGGTAGACAAACCTAACTTAGTAGTTCTGCTAGTGCAGAAAGAACAAAGGCTTGGGAACCTTGTTTATACCCCACCTCTACTACCTATTAGGGCTTCCCAGGTGGTGCTAGCGGTAAAGAACCTGCCTGTCAATGCAGGAGAAATAAGAGACACAGATGTGATCTCTGGGTCAGGAAGATCCCCTGCAGGAGGGTACAGCAACCCACTCCAGTATTTTTGCCTGGAAATCCTCATGGACAGAAGAAGCTGGTGGACTGCAGGCCACAGGGTCACAAAAAGTCAGACACAACTGAGTGACTAACTTTCAATTTCTTTCAAATAGAAGATGCGTGCTCATTGTTTTTTAATATGCTCGAATATTATGTTTTCACACAAATGACCCTTTAGTAGCACTGTGAGGACGCCAATCCCAATGGCACTGTCAGGGGCATGACAGTCCACGAGTGGGTCCAGTTTTGTTTATAATTTTTACTGCTTTCCTCCAAGTCCTGCTCTTTCTGTGAGATCAATAAGAGATTTTAGGACCAAGGTAAAAAGAAATGTTTTATTTTAAAAGCAACATAGATAAAGCCAGAATGTGAAATTGAGTAATTAATTCTCTTTTTTCACTTTTGCCTTGTCCTTTGAGTAAGGTAACTTTCCAGAGAAGAAAATCCCTTTTTGGAAAGAACTAAGACCATCTCTAAGTCTACACCATAGACCACTGACACAAAACCATCAGTGGTGCTTATAGAAAATATGGATTCTTGTGTGTCCCTCCAGATACACTGAATCACAGTTGAAAAGATAGTGCCCAGGAATCTGCATTTTACTGGTATGTCTTACTAGTATTTCTTTACTAGTATACTAAAGTTTGAGAACTAAGATAGATGATTAATCTTCTTATAAGCACAGCTATTGCATTGCCAGAAAGGAGCATGCAACTTTCAGTATGTGACCCACTGCCAATTACAGTCTCATTTCTATAGATTTTTTTCATGGCTACTGCCAATCATTAAATTCAAATAAGCAGACACTGATTTTTCCTTTTAAGTTGAATTCACAGGTTTGTAACTGTTCAATGAAAAGGCAATACATCTGTATATGCATACAGAGGAATACAAACATTATGAAGATCAATTGTACAGTAGAATGTGAGTGTTCAATAAAAACAGAAAAAAAACCCCAAAAGGGAACATATTTAATAATCAAACTTTGACAATTACAGAGTAAGGTTTTTAAACTATAGCTAAATAATGTATGATATTGCCTAAAGAGTAATATCAATCATTTTACCTGTTTGAGGAAAATTAATATAAAGTTAAATTATTGCTATTACTACTTCCTCTGACACTATAGCTATAATTTACATTTAGTTTCAGGTACTTGAAAGAAATTGAAGAAATAGTAAGCCAATTCACCTAAAACCAACAGGTGAATGTAAAGATAAACAGATCATTTTAATAACTCTTTCTATGCTGTGTTAAATCAACTCAATTAGCGTCTTGCTTATTTAAAATGCTGAGTCTGAGAGAAATCAAAATGGACACTTCAGCAACATTTTAGAACATGTAAAACTTGCTCCTTGTGGCGTGGAAACACCCACAGTGAATCACTTAACTATAATTTGAGATATAAATCTTAGCACGGTCTTGAAGGTCCTGACGGATGGATAACAAGGAAGGCAATCTTCTCTCATGTCACTGACTATTTTGTTGTAAGATGGTGAGATGGACCGTATCAGATCTGAGCAGGGTCCTCCCAGCCCAACATGCTGCCTGAGAAGGAGCCCAGCTGCCATGTAGACTTACAACCCGGCAATCTTCCAAGACATACACTGTAGAAAGGCTAAGTACCTTTGGTCTCCCTTAATTACCCAGAATGAGCCTAATATTCCCAAATTTACCAAATCCTTTTGAGAACTTTTTATATTATACCTTGATCTAAATTATACCTATTTACCAGCCCCAGTTAAAAAAAATCACTTTTTAAAACTTGTCCTAAAGCTACTTCGTTCATGATTCAACAGATGTTCCTCGGTTCTTCAAAGACAATCCATCTTCATCTATTCCAAATATAACTCTGTCCTTCATTAATATTTTACATAGTAAATTTTATTGCCCTTCCTAATCTGTATTTTATTGGCATTTGTTACATCCATACTAAAATTTGAGAACAATTTAGGTGATCGATCTCCTTATAAAGATAGATTGCAGCACTGCCAAAAAAGGAGCATGTAAGTTTCATGAGAAATGAGACTACTAGCAACTATAGTCACATTTCTATAGATTATTTTTTCATGGTTACTGTAAATCATTAAATTCAATTAAATACAATCATTAAATTCAAATTGTGTGTGTATGTGTGTGTCTGTGTGTGTGTGTGTGTGTGTGCATGTGTGCAGGGATTGGGGAAGTTGTCAATTACCCTTCTCTGAAATGAGACCACAACAGGTAAACAAATTTTCTATGCAGGAATTTTGTTTGTTTGTTTTCTTAAAGGAAGATAAATTTGGTGTTTCATATGTATTCACAATTTATTCTGTCATAAGTTTATTTTCTAAATACCACTTGGAGAAATTCATGTTATCAAAGAAACCAGAAATATTATAAATCCACTTTTAAATAAGATTCATTAAAGATCCATTTAGGTGAAGAATGGCTTATCAAATTTCGTTATTTCTTGCAAAGATTCAACATTAAATCAACAACATGGAAACCATTCATTGATCACTAATGAAATTCTGAGTTTTTTCTAGGAAATGTTTTAAAATTTTTTGTATGAGGAAGAATGCTGTATCTTTTTCCAGAGATTATATACTAAAATACGACATTACGAGGCAAATATAGCCAGGAAAAGACCAGTAAGATCAACTGATAAGAAAAGAGCAATAAAAGTAAAAATAAGTAAATACCTCGAATATCAAGCTAGAAACCATAAATCAAACTTAAATTTGTGGAAAAGAAAAAAAAAAAATTTTAAGATAAGGAGAGCACTACTACTATTGTGGGTGATATTTTGGAGATTGTCATGACTTTTTCACCCCAAATTAGTATTTCTTTTAATGGATTTTCAGGAGTTTTACAGGTGGGCACCAAATATTGAGGTTTCCCCAGTGGCTCAGTAGTAAAAAATCGGCCTGCAATGCAGGAGGCGTGGGTTCTATCTCTGGTCAGGAAGATCCCCTGGAGGAGCGCATGGCAACCCACTCCATTATTCTTGCCTGGCGAATCCCATGGACTGAGGAGCCTGGCAGGCTAAAGCCCATAGGATGGCAAAGAGCTGGACATGACTGAAGCGACTGAGCAGAGCACACAGCAACAAATGTTGACCGAAACCTACTGTGGCCTCGCCCCTTACTCAGTGCCCTGCAGACTTCAAACTGTCCCCCAACCAGAGGACGGCTCCTTTCCAGGACAAAAGATTCATCTATGAACAAGACAGAAAACCCTACCTAGTGAATCTGAGATTTTGTCAGACTTCTTCTTAATTGTTTCTATAAAGTTCTTTATGTCATACACAAGCAGAACTGGAGACTGGATAAGGCCAAAATTAAAAATATAAAAAGATGCTATCTACAAATAAACATAAGCATGGGTGGACGATATATTCAAAAAAGACTGTTGCCTATTCATTGAGGAGACTCGCAGTAATACACACCAGTGCTTCTGAAACTTAAAAGTGCTGATGAATCAATCACCCGGGGACCGAGTTAAAATACAGATTCCAATTCAGTAGATGGGCCTAAGATACTGAGTGTCCAATAACCTCCCCAATAACGCAGATGCTGATGGTCTACGACACATTAGTAGTAAAAATCTAGAGGATAACTCAGTACAGACCTCCAAATAAATCGGCATAGGAAGAGCGATCCTGCAAGGTTTGGAGGCAGGAAAGGAATGGCTTAAAGGAAGAATGGTGGGGGCGGGGGTTACCGGCGATTCCGCGGTAGGTGTGAGATTCTTTACATGCTCCACATTCCCACCCCCGCTAAACTGAGCCAGATAACTCTCGCTCGTCGTTCTTTGCAGAACTCCTTTACCGTCTTCTTTTAAAGTCTGAGGGGGAAACTATTCTACACAGGAAGATGGGAAAATACAGGAAATTGTGTATGAACTCAGAAAAGGTTAACTAGCAGCAAATTTGGGATCTACCCTTAAATGTTTGAAAATCGGTCTGCTTTAGAAGGCTAAAAAGAATAATTTACAGAAAAGCACATCAGCTCTTGTCAGCGTTAAGAGAGGTACTTTTTTTTTCAATTGGAGGATAATTGCTTTACAATGTTGTATTGGTTTCTGCCATACAACAATGCAAATAAGCCATAATTATATATACATTCCGTACCTCTTCAGCCTCCCTCGCCCCTCCCATCCCACCCTTCTAGGTCATCAGAGTACCAGGCTGGGCTCCCTGTGTTATATAGCATTGCCACTAAGAGAGGTACTTTTAAACAAAAAAGCATGATGGAGAGAATTAAGTTGCTGAACAAAGGGTGAAAGCTCAGATCAGTCATAGGGGATGCTGACAGGCAGGCTTTGGAGAAATCTTGAGTAGGCGCACTCTTCATCCCTCCTAATTCTGATAGTCTAGGAGTCTGTGCCCATTTACAGGAGAAAAGACAAATTAGGTCACTAAAAAGGAATTGAGGCTCTCTGGTAGTTATTGCTAAGCACAGCAAATGTAAACTGGGCAAGATCACTGGTTCCTAGATGTCTAGATTTTATAAATCAACACATATAAAATCATGAAAATCACCTGAGTGTCCAACTTTTTATTTTACTATAGAAGAATATGAACACATGCCCACAAAAGATTAATCTATCTACTAATGCCTAATTTCATAAGCCACAAGAATATAATCTCAAAATGAAATCCTTTAAGTTGAATTTAGCCCAGTGAACACCTGTTAACTTCGTACTTATTTTTCTCATTTTCCATACTTTGAAAAAACACAGGGCTAAATGACCTAAAACTGTTTCCTATAATAATCTTTGTCTTAAGGCTGATTGAATGTTAAAAAAAAAATTTCAATGTGGTATCATTGGTAAAAATGAGGCTCTGCCCTTCTGAGTTCGGATCAAAGACAAAGGTTCTCCCTTGCTGCCACTCAGACTTGCCACTGTCCTTGTTGGAGCATAAATTCATCTTTCTTATCCCAGTAACTGATCCATAAACTTAACTCCATTACTCCACCCTGAATGAGTCAGAGCTTGCTTAGGACTTGAAATCTACATCTCTGAAGTTGAAAATAACCTCCTGATCTACTCTTTCTTAGAACTGGAAAAGAAGGTGCCAGCAATGCAAAAATACCATCTGTGAACATGGATTCAAATTTAATTTTGCATTTTCCTTATACATGAATTTTGAATGACTGTTTCGCCATTTAAATCAAGATTTTTCTTTTCCTGTTTTGAGGATTAGAAACCTTGATTTTAAAAAAAAATACAAGTATGTATATTTATTTACTTGTTGTTGTTTAGCTGTTAAATTGTATGTCTCTTTTGCGAACCTATAGACTGTAGTCTCCCAGGCTGCTCTGTCCACGGGATTTCCCAGGCAAGAATACTGGAGTGAAAAAAAGAATATTGGAGTGTGTTGCCATCTCCTTCCCCAGATCTTCCCAACTGAACCCTCCTCTCCTGCACTGCAGGCAGATTCTTTATCACTGAGCCACCAGGGAGGCCCCATTTAGTTGTTACTATTGTGTAAAAGAAAATATTCAGTGTTTAATTCAGTTTATTGATGAGGAAAAATGAAGTGGATACATCATTTTTTTAAATTCTTAAAACTGTTAATGACAATGAAGACTATAATATTCTGCTTTTTACATAATTCTAAGGAACTATTTACCTTCATGAAAAAAAGCCTATATTACTTAGTATTATTGCTGATACCTACCAGTAACAACCTAGGTCTTACCAAAATAAATCAATGTTATAAATATCAGCAAATAAAAGTGATAGTGAAGCACTTTGTAAATACAAAGGTATACTTTCTTAAGTGTTACAATGGTAAACCACAAGATTTATTTTTTAGTACACGGCAAGAAATTTTTAAAAAGTGGAGGTCCTTACTTAATTCTCTATACTGAGATATTTTCATTAGAGCCATCAACCTTACTTTCATCATGTTTGTACATACGTGGGCGTATGTGTAAACTCCTCACTGTATTTTAGATAAAGTATGACCTCATGTGAATGTATTTTTTTTTTGGCAAGGACTTACTGAAGCTATCTGAAAAATCTCAAGAGTTCAGACACCTAGATAATTGACCTAAAGTGTAGAAATACACAATTTCTATACCTGTGAGGCAAAACTAGACAACAGTCCCTGGCAGGAAATGGAGTGGAAGTATAATACTCATTCTAACCATCTTTGACATCAGTAGCCTGGGATGGACCTCTTGTGGTGAATTCATAGCTATTTTCTATTTCCCATGGTCACCTATTGACAGTGGATGCTAGGTGCATCATTTGATTCTAGGGCTTGAGCAAAAGCTGCATTTAACACATTCTTGGCACTTGGTTATCTTAACTAAATTGGAATGTGAAGGCTACCACCACCCACTTGTGAAAATCACAGACAGTACTAGATTCCTCAAGACTCACTTGGAAAACCGCACTTTTCCAAAGACCAATTTCTGTATCAAATTGAAACATCAACTATTCACTGGATCTGTGCTTTCTTTACAATTAAAAAAAGTTAATGCTTGAGATGCCTGTCTAATTAAAAAATTAGATTATTGGAGTGGGGTGCCATTGCCTTCTCCGAGAAAACAGAAATAGAACCTGCTTATTCTCTTCTTTATACAAAGCATTCAATCAGCCTGAGGTTAGAAGTGCCACACCCTAAGAAGGTGAGTTCATCCTGCAAGTCAAGAAAAATAAAAACTGCATTGTGCCTGTTTCACAAGAGGGCTGTGGTCACAGCCAGAGCCTTGCAGGCCAGATCATGCCCCAGCAATAGTGCTGATCTAGGCTCTGCCTGCACCCTTCTCCTGACTGGCGCACTAACCTTAATTCACATGCCCAGCATCGCTAAATATTCATTCGTTGGGTCTATATTAGTCTTTGAAGTGAGACATGAAGACCAAAGTCTGTTTAAAAACACACATGTTTTAAGCAGGCCTGCTAAATCCCCTATAAGATACTGAACCTGACTGCATTTTAACCAAATATACAGACATGTTATTTCAAAGAAATTAACTCACTTCGAAAACCTAAAAGACTTGTGGGTAATACAAACCATGGCAGGTGGGCTGTTTGTGCTTTAAGAGAGGAAAAACAGACTTCAAGGAAAGTGTGAATTTCATTTAGTCTTTACATCTACCTCCTGACAACTGCCTC
>SJYQ01104698.1:225382-264876 GCA_006410935.1 Redunca redunca | reverse complement strand
GGGCGCGGCGCCCGCCCCACCTAGATTCCGGTGACTCAGAGCGCGCCGCCCGGACCTGCTAGGCCGGCCCGCCTGGGCGCGCGCTGGGGAGGCGGGGCCGGGCTCGGGTTACAGCGGGTGTGGGTGAGCCTAACCCTGCCCAGGAGCGGCCTGGAGCCTCGGGGAGCCACAGTCTCGTCTCCCCCTCTCACTTGGTCCCCTCGATTCCGACGCTTTTCTTCTCAGTGCTTCAAGGTGTACACATTTTAATCTGCGGCTCACCAGTTATATATTCAACCCCTGAAGTCGGATCGTGGTCTGATTTTCAGTAATACTGTATTTAAATTTCCAGCCATTTGAGATGAGCGTTCAAACTGGACATGGTTCATTGTTGCACTCTGTTTGAGCACGTGTTTGAGCAAGTGTACTGAACCGAGCACTCGGTCCCTGACCCTCCCCAAGAGCTTCCCTGGGAATCCCAAGGGCTTCCCTCGTGGCTCAGATGCCAAAGAATCTGCCTGCAATGCAGGAGACCGGGGTTTGATCCCTGGGTGAGGAAGATCCCCTGGAGAAGTAAATGGCAACCCACTCCAGTATTCTAGAGTCAAGTACGACTGACCGACTAACACACACACACACAGAGCTGCACTTTCTTTGAGTGCGTGTACCCAACCCAGGACCCTGTCCCCGACCCTCCCCCTCAGAGAGGTGGGCATTTCCTGTTGACCTCTACCTTTGTACCTTGTACCTCAGTAGCTTCAGACTCAACTGTTTACATCCCCGCCTTCTTTACTCGGGTGCCAACTCTTTGACAGAGAGACCTTGTTTTAATGATCTGTGTATCCCTGGTGGCGGCCCTGTGCCTGGTCTTAAAGGGAGCATGGTAAACATTTTATTGGCAAACACACTGAAATTAACAAATGCTAGTTTCACGTGGTGGAGAAGGAAATGGCAACCCACTCCAATACTCTTGCCTGAGAAATCCCATGGACGGAGAAGCCTGGTAGGCTACAGTCCATGGGGTCCCAAAGAGTCCAACACAACTGAGCGACTTCACTTCACTCACTTCATACTTTATCACTGGAGAAGGAAATGGCAACCCACTCCAGTATTCTTGCTTGGAGAATCCCATGGACCTGGGAGCGGGCCGTGGTCCATGGGGTCGCAGAGAGTCGGACACGACTGAAGTGACTGAGCAAGAGAGAACTTCAGTCGTGGAAGCACCTCAACTGCTTCTCCAGATAAATTCAGGTCCTCTCTGCTGCCGTCCACTCCTTAGCCCAGATCTATACTTAGACCCCTTTACATCTACCCTTTTCTTTTACTATTTTGAGGTTTCTCCAAACAAAAACTTCATGTCAGCATGCAACCACTGCATGCTAAACCACTAAAGTCCCAACTCCAGTGTCCTGACTCTGCTTCCATCACCACCATAGCTCCTCAGGCGTGGCTAGCAGGGTGAGGTGGCAGCTGGGAGTGATACTGAGGAGAAATAAGTTCTCAGCATCTGCACAACCCCTCCTCGGGCAAATCATGAAGAATAGCCAATGAGGGTCATATCTCACCTTGGATCCCCAAATATATATTCCGAATCACTTTTTCTTTTCTTTTTATTGAATATTTACAATATTAGTTTCAGGTGTACAGCATAGGGATTCAATATTTTTATAGCTCTCAATATGCCAGAAATTTTGGAAAACTCAACAGTGGCCACAGAACTGGAAAAGGTCAGTTTTTATTCCAATCCCAAAGAAAGGCAATGCCAAAGAATGTTCGAACTATCACACAATTGCACTCGATTCACCTGCTAACAAGATGATGCTCAAAATCCTCCAAGCTAGGCTTCAGCCGTACATGAATCGAGAAGAACTTCCAGATGTACAAGTTGGATTTAGAAAAGGCAGAGGAACCAGAGATCAAATTGCCAACATCTGTTGGATCGTAGAAAAAGCAAGAGAGTTCCACAAAAATGTCTACTTCTACTTCATTGACTATGCTAAAATCTTTGTGTGGATCACAACACACTGTGGAAAACTCTTAAAAAGATGGGAATACCATACTACTTTACCTGCCTCCTGAGACACCTATATGCAGGTCAAGAAGCAACAGTTAGAACCTGACATGGAACAATAGACTGGTTCCAAATTGGGAAAGGAGTACATCAAGGTTGTATATGGGCAACTTGCTTGTTTAACTTATATGCAAAGTACACCATGCAAAATGCCAGGCTGGATGAATCACGAGCTGAAATCAAGATTGCCAGAGAAATATTAATAACCTCACATATGCAGATCTCACCACCCTAATGGCAGAAAGTGAAGAGGAACTAAAGAGCCTCTTGATGAAAGTGAAAGAGGAGAGTGAAAAAGTTGGCTTAAAACTCAGTATTCAAAAAACGAAGATCATGGCATCCAGTCCCATCACTTCATGGCAGATAGATGGGGAAACAATGAAAACTGTGACAGACTTTATTTTCTTGGATTCCAAAATCACTGCAGATGGTGACTGCAGCCATGAAATTAAAAGACGCTTGTTCCTTGGAAGAAAAACTATGACCAACCTAGATAGCATATTAAAAAGCAGAGACATTACTTTGCCAACAAAGGTCCATCTAGTCAAAGCTATGGTTTTTCCAGTAATCATGTTACAGATGTAAGAGTTGGACCATAAAGAAGGCTGAGCACCAAAGAATTGATGCTTTTGAACAGTGGTGCTGGAGAAGATTCTTGAGAGTCCCTTGGACAGCAAGGAAATCAAACCAGTCAATCCTATAGGAAATCAGTTATCCTGAATATTCCCTAGAAGGACTGATGCTGAAGCTGTAGCTCCAATACTTTGGCTACCTGATGCAAATAGCCGACTCATCGGAAAAGACCCTGTTGCTGGGAAAGATTGAGGGCAGGAGAAGGGGATGACAGAGGATAAGATGGTAGGGTGGCATCATCGACTCAATGGACATGAGTTTGAGCAAACTCCAGGAGATACTGAAGAACAGGGAAGCCTGGCATGTGGCAGTCCATGGAGTCACAGAGTCAGACACGACTGAGTGACTGAACAACAATACTCCATTTAAAAATATTATAAAATATTGGCTATATTCCCTGTGCTGTACAATATATCCTTATAGTGTATTTATTTTATACATAGAAGTTTGTGCCTCTTAATCCCCTGTCCCTATTTTGCCCCTCTCCCTTCCCACTGGTAACCACTCTGTATTTCTGAGTATTTCTGTTTTACTTTATTCATTCATTCATTCATTTTTTAAAGATTCCACATATAAGTTATAATATACAGTATTTGTCTTTCTCTGACTTATTTCACTAAGCATAATACCCTCTAAGTTCATCCATGTTGTTACAAATGGCAAAATTTCATTTTTAAATAGTATCCTATTGTATATATATAGAGAGAGACATAAGTGTGCATATATATATTAGCATATATATATCCCATCTTTATTCTTCTGCTGATGGATAGTGATGTTGCTTTCATATTTTGGTTATTGTAAGTAATACTGCTGTGAACATTAGGGTGCATGTATCTTTTTGAATTACTGTTTTCCTTTTCTTCAGATATATTCCCGGGAGTGGAATTGCTAGATCATATGATAGTCCTATTTTTAGTTTTTTGAGGAACCTCTATATACTGTTTTCCATAGTGTCTACAGCAATTTACATTTCCACCAACAGTGTACTAGGGTTCTCTTCTGTACATCCTCACAAACATTTGTTGTCTGTAGGTTTTGTTTGTTTGTTTGTTTTTAATGAAGACATTCTTTTCTGACAGGTGTGAGGAAATATCTCATTGTGGGTTTGATTTGCATTTCTCACATGTGAATTCCATACTTTTTCCATTTAAAATTAAAGACGTGGAAAATATATATCAGTGTTTAAATTTAGTCTCCTGTATTTCAGTTGGTATCCTCAATAGAAACAAAATACTGTTTTGCATTATGCAGTTCTCTGTGGCAATTTTTGAGGATGAATAAAATAAAATTACTGAGCAAATATCTGAAGCCACCTGAAATAATTTCCCCAGCCTTCATTTTACATAAACCAGATTCACATATTTTCATTAAAGGCAAATATTTTCACTTTCAAGGGGGTATTCTGCTGAAAGTTAACTGCATGCCCTGTAGACTGTAAAGAAAATGTTCTAAGTTTTCAAAAATAGTGAAGATATTTGTTTTATTAGCTGTATAATAAATTTATGAGGAATAATCATTTTCTTACAAGTCAAAGTACTGATTATGAGCAGAGTTCAGGCAAATTGAGTGTTTCTTTGGTGTTTTAACCTCTTCGAATAATTTTGGACTAGATATGACTTCTTTCTCTTGTTTTAGGAGATCTGAGGAAAAGGGCCATTAATGCTGAAGTGAAAGCAAGTAAAGTAGCTCCTCAGAATTTTTGGAAGAGACCCAAATTGACGCTGGTTGTTTTCCAACAATAACGTACCTCACACATGATCCCCAGACTATGGAACCAGATAGCGCAGGCGCAGACCCTTTCTCGCGCTTGCTGTGTGACCCTGGGCCACTTCTTCGTGCTTCAGCTTCCTCGTCTATAAAACGCGCTGCAGTTTCCTTCCGTTTCCTCACCCTACAGCATTGTTGCTGTTGTTCATTCGCTCAGTCGTGTCCAGCTCTAGTGACCCCATGGACTACAGCACGCCAGGCTTCCCTGTCCTTCACAATCTCCCAGAGCTTGCTCAAACTCATGTCCATTGAGTTGGTGATGCCATCTAACCATCTCATCCTCTGTCGTCCCCTTCTCCCCCTGCCTGCAATCTTTCCCAGCATCAGGATCCCATTGTAATGAAAATCAAAAGAGCTGGTATACGTAAGATGCTCAGAATAATGCCTGCATATAGTAAGTCACGACAAGAGTTGCTGGTGACAATGATGATAATTTTCATATAGGTTTTCCTCTTTAATGAGATTGGAAATGGGACTTTTCATGTTCATAAGATGCAAATTCTATGTACGAATATTAACCAGAAGTCATTATCATAGACAATGCAATCATTCATCCAGACATATTCCTGAAACGCTAGCTTATAGTTTCCCAGGTGGCTCAGTGGGGAAGAATGTGCCTGCCGATGCGGGAGATATAAGCGCCATGGATTTGATCCCTGGGTGGGGAGAAGAAGGAAATGGCAGCCCACTCTAGTATTCTTGCCTGGGGAGCTACAGACCATGGGGTGGCAAAGAATCAGACACAGCTTAGCAGCAGAGCATCCCTGCTGGCAATTGAGAGTAAACAGTTAAATTGCTCCCCCTACTGAATAATAGATGGATTGCAGAATATTCAGCAACAGATTGTTCCTTTAAAAGTTTTTATAAATCTGACAGGTATATGGTTATATAAGTAATGAATGTTATAAACAAAAATATATAAATATATCACTTGAAAATGAAAATTCTTAGTTGGTTTAACCTCTCATCCAGAAAAAGTAATAGTAATCATAATAGTAACAGCTAACTCACATTTGCTGGGAGTTTGCTGTGTATGCCAGTAAGTATTTCGCATCCATCCTATGAGGTATGTACCCCTATCGCCTTCCTACTGAGAAGACTGGGCCACAAAGAAGCTAAGTGGCTTGCCCAAGATCGCGCAGTCCCTGAGCGGCAAAGCCACATGTCACCCTAAGCAGTTCAACACCAGGGACAGTTTACAACAGCCACTCATGAGAGTCTGGGAGATATTCATACAGAAGTTTCCTTCTTTCTCTTCTCTCCTTGCCCTTATAAACATCCAAGACACTGCCAATTCTCTCCCAAGTGAAAGTGAAAGTATTAGTTACTCAGTCGTGTCTGACTCTTTGCGACTCCATGGACTGTAGCCCACCAAGTTCCTCTGTTCATGGAATTCTCCAGGCAAGAACGCTGGAGTGGGTTGCCATTCCCTTCTCCAGGGGTCTTCCAACCCAGGGATCAAACCTGCTTTCCTACATTGCAGGAGAATTCTCTACCATCTGAGTAGTGAAATGACCCCCATGTAAGTCACCATGTTCTCACTAGTAAACCAAGCTGACATCAGTGCAGTAGAAGAGACAATCATAAAATAAGCACTGAACAGATCAGTCGGTCGGAGTTCTGGTTCTTGCTGACCCCGTGTTTCCCCTCTAATCTTTGTCCAAGCTCTTCTCCCTGGCTTATACAACCTTTTAATTATCTCTACTCTCTCTCTTCTTTTCCTTCCTCAGTCAACTGTATCTCCCTTCTACCTAGTGATGTGATGGCCAAAGTTAAACAACCAACTTTCTGAAGGAAAAAAATCCTTGATATATAGTATTTGCCCATTTCCATGGTGTAGATACTACTCCCCATGGCTGATTTTCAACTGCGAATTTGATGTCACTGAACACAGAGTTAGGAAGAATATATGTATAACCATCTGTCTCAAGCTTGTAAGAGCACACCACCGCATCTACCCCCAGTACCCTACTAAAACTCCTCTCACAAAGGTCCCCAGGAAGCTATTTGCCAAATCCAGGGTATCACTGGCCCCTGAGTTGCACTGGATACTTTGGTATCTTCTTCCATGAAACTTTCTACTCTCCTGGCTTCTATAAAGATGTTGAGGTCCAGTGCCAAAGACCACTAGGATCACATTTATAGACAAATAAAGTTAGATTTACTGACATACTGCAGCAAGGGAGGCTGTACACCATTAAGATGTCTCAATGAGAAGGTGGGGGGATGGCTAGTAATAAGATTTAGGCTTCTATTGGGTGATTTTGAAGAGTATTCATAGGAGTGGCTGTTGTGTTCTGAGTTACATTATGTCAGAAAGAATTGCATGGCGTTTTTATTTTTTCGGCATTCAAATCTGATGATGGAATGGTCTTGTTTTTGTCTTGTTCTACCATGAAGAGCAAACTTTTCTGGTTTTAAAAGTCTATGAAATCAGCTATGCTCAGCATTAGATCCCTTGTTGTTCAGTCGCTCAGTTGTGTCCGACTCTGCAGCCTCATGTTCACTATCTCAAACTCATGTCCATTGAGTCAGTGACACCATCCAACCATTTCATCCTTGGTCACCCCCTTCTCCTCCTGCCCTCAGTCTTTCCCAGCATCAGGGTCTTTTCCAGTGAGCTGGCTCTTCATGCCAGGTGGTCAAAGTATTGGAGCTTCAGCTTCAGCATCAGTCCTTCTAGTGAATATTCAGGGTTGATTTCCTCTATAGTCTTGATATTGGTTGCCAGGCCAACTGCCAGATGTGTGAGATGTTTTTACTTTCACGCTGGTTCTCCGTTGCATCTTTCCATGCATCCCTTCACTGTCTCCTTAATGTGCTAGTCTTCCTCTGTTTCCTGCCTTCATCCAGGGTTGGATTCTCTAGGCTTCTTTCCTTGCACCATTTTCCTGTCCTTTCTATACATTTGCTTTGAGTCACATCACACAATTTCATGATTTCAACCCCTACCTACATACTGATGACTTGAAAAAATATGTAATCTCCAGTCCATACCTCTTCTCTATGCTCCAAACTTTTATACCAACTTCCAGCAAGATGGTATGACCCAGATTCTCCCTCGAACACTTTAAGCTCAAGTACAGAGTTCAAACGACCCTCTCTTCCCTAAACCATTCGTTTCTTTCTGTAGCACTTCCATCATCTTGGTCACCAAAACTAAAACTCCCAGATCACCCTTGACTCTTTCTTTTATATCCAGTACATATGTGATACTTAAAGATCTGCCACCTACTTTACCTCCTAAATATTTCTACAGTGCAGACTCCCTGCTGCTCCTACTCTGGTTCATTTGTCTTTACTGCCCCAACTGCACTCTCACTGCTCTGCCTGATTCCAGTTCTGAACACTCCCCCATCCCTAATGCATCTTCCACAAGACCCTTAACACAAAACAGCTGAATGGGAGCCTGACACGCTCTTCCAGGACCCCTCACTGATGCTCCCTCACTTCTGTGGTCAGGAATGAGATTTCCAGTAGTGACACACAAATTCCTCCATGGTCTGGCCCCTGTGAGCCTCTCCAGCTTCATCAGTTACCTCTGCTTACATTACACTTTATTTTTCCCCTCACATACCCTCTACTTTCTGATGTTATTTCTGGAATACATCTCTTCCTAGTTCCCACCTTATTCACCCATTTAGTTCTTGCTAAAGATCTGCTTCAGACCTCGTGTCTTCCAAGAAAATGGCCCTGAATCTTGACATATACCCACCCCCAATCTAAGGTAACTATGTACTCTTTCTCTGTGTTCCCAGAAGACTTGAAGCATACTTATCAATCCCATTGTTTCATAATCATCTTTTCCTTGCCCCCATTAGATGGTGAGATTCTTGAGGAAAGTGATCATTGTCCTAATTGTCTTTGTACCCCCAGCACCTTTTCTAATACAGGTGTTAAAAAATTGCTTGAAGAATATATAAATGCATGAACGGCTATGTCAATAGCTGCCTTGGTCTTTCTGATCCTCAATATATTCACGTATTTGTTGAGGTAGTTAAAGTAGCTCTAAAAAAGTAATAGGTTAGTCGCTCAGTCAAATAGTTCTAAAAAGAAAAAAAAAAAGTGACAGTGTTAGTTGCTCAGCTGTGTCCAACTCTTTGTGATCCCCGTGTACTATAGCCCACCAGGCTCCTCTATCCATGGGATTCTCCAGGCAAGAATACTGGAGTGGGTAGCCATTCCCTTTTCCAAGAGATCTTCGCAGCCCAGGGATAGATCAAACCCAGGTCTCCTGCATTCAGGTGGATTCTTTACTGTCTGAGCCACCATAGCTCTAAAAGATAGAGATAAATTTAAAAATTCTAATCAAATTGAAAAAAATTTTATTCAGAACAGTAGATGGCAGTAGAACATTGTTATTCAGCATAGCATTTGCACAACTTAAAATCCATCAAATAACCACAGAAAAACTATAGTCACAAAGTAGGATTTTTAAGATGACTCTATGACCTCAGTTAATAACATTGTATCCATATTGATTCATTAAATGCAACAGGTGTACTATACTGTACACTATACTGTTTTTACACTATACTGTGTAAAATGTTAATAATAGGAAATTAGTGGTTGTTTATGGGAACTCTGTCCTGTTGCAAGATTTCTGTAAACCTGAAACTGTTCTAAAAATATTTTGTTTTCTATTTTAAATGCCTCTATATTACTTGGTAAATAATTTTCCTCATACAAAAATGAATATTCCAGTATCAATTATTTTCCTCATATAAAATTAAATATGAAACCCCCAAATCAATAATTAATCTTCAGATTTTAAAAAAGGTTTTAGATATCCAGTGTCAACCAGAAAAAAATGCCAACCAAAAGGTTGAGAATTATGTTTTATTCGGTGGAAATTTTTAGGACTTAAGCCTGGGAAGCAGTGTCCCATGTAACTCTGAGAGAACTGCTCTGAGGAGGTGAGGGGAGGAGCCAGGTAATATAGAAGTTTTGCAACAAAAGACAGGTAGTCTGAACACAGAAGATTATTGTTAATTAAAGAAAAAACTAGATATCCCAAGTTAAGGAATTTAGTGCTTTTCTACTTATGGGAAAACACAAGAGTCTGGGCTCACTGAAATCATTCTTTTCATATGCATCTCCATTCTCTGGGGCCTGTATCTTGTGTTTTTCACATCCTGAGTTCTTCAGTGCTCACTGTTGGGAGTGGCTACACCCTGATGGCTACCAAATTATGCAGGTATTCTTCTCCTTCCAGAGTGCCCTTAGGGCTCGGGAATTCACATTTGAAGGGCCAGAATCTCTATGATTATGACATTCTTATTTACTGATATGGCAGGAAATATTCCATTTCTCAACACACATATATCATACATATGTATTGTATGGATTATATATATATTTTGGTTTTAACAAAATTAGTATTAAACTCTACATATAACTAGGTATCCTGTTTTTTATTTCATATGTAAAAATACGAATATTTTTAAGTTCTTGATACACCTTGCCAAGTGGCTCTTCTGTTTACACTTGCCACAACAGAATTTAATACTTGATTTGTCCTATCTTTGCTACCTATGATTAATTTCCCTATCTGGATCTTTACATTTCTGTATAATACTGCATATTTATTCCCCCGGGAAACATTTATTGAGTTCCTCTCGTGTAGTTCTTGCCTGGAGAATCCCAGGGATGGAGCCTGGTGGGCTGCCGTCTATGGGTTTGCACAGAGTAGGACACAACTGAAGCGACTTAGCAGCAGCAGCAGCACTCAGCACTGTGCCCGGAAACAGTCTAGGAAGCTGGAAAGGATAAGGCCCTGTAGCCATCTACTTAGTACTTGGGGCTTGGGAAAGATACTGCCACCAAGTGACGCTGCTGATGCCAGTGCTGTGTGCTGTCCTAGTGAAGGGCTGTGGGCTGGGAGAGCAGAGAGAAGGGGATGTCACCAGTAGCCCTGGAGGATTCAGCCCAGCTATTAAGAGTGGGACACAAGGCTTATTTCAGGGCTGTTTGTTCTCTGTGCCTAAATATAACTCAATTCCAATTCTAAACCCCTCCCTGGGACTAATGTACCAACATATTCAAAGGGACTTGTTGACAGCCTTCTACTGAGGAGGGGTCAACTGACATTTGCTTAAACTCGCTTTGTTCCGAGGAGTCTACTAAGTTATCCTACAAGTAGTGTCTTTTTAAATTCTCACAACTGTCTGTGAGTTAAAGTTGTTATACCCATTCTGCAGATGAAGAAAACTAAAACCGAGCTATTAAGTAAACTATTTTAGTAAATGATGGTATTGACACTCTGGTTTACTTGTGCAATGTCCATGCCATATCCACTTCCTCACACTGATGTCATGATCTCTGAGTTGGGCTAAAGATGATGTCTTAGGCAAGCACAAGTTTAGAACCAACAAGGAAGCAGAGTTAGGGAAGGTTTAGTGTAGGCATATAATGCTATGTTTATGTAGTGGTTACGGAGAAGGCAATGGCAACCCACTCCAGTACTCTTGCCTGGTGAATCCTATGGATGGAGGAGCCTGGTGGGCTGCAGGCCATGGGGTCGCTAGGAGTCGGACACGACTGAGTGACTTCACTTTCACTTTTCCCTTTCATGCACTGGAGAAAGAAATGGCAACCCACTCCAGTTCTTGCCTGGAGGATCCCAGGGACGGGGGAGCCTGGTGGGCTGCCATCTATGGGGTCGCACAGAGTCGGACACGACTGAAGCGACTTAGCAGCAGCAGCATGTAGTGGTTAAATCTCTACATCAGTTCCAAGCTTTGAAAACCATGAAACAAATTAGAAACAAGACAGAAATACTAAGCCCCCAAATTGTCATCTGGAACCCAAAAGTTTAATTGCGGTTTAGTTGCTTAGTCGTGTCCAACTCTTGAAACCCACTGGACTATAGCCCACCAAGCTCCTCTATCTATGGGCTTTCCCAGGCAAGAATATTGGAGTCACTGTCATTTTCTTCTCCAGGGGATCTTCCCAACCCAGGGATCAAACCCACATCTCCTACACTGCAAGCAGATTCTTTACTGCTGAGCCACTAGGGAAACCCAAAGGTTTAATTAGAAATAATAAATATTAACATTTTTTGAGTATTTTGAGGTACATGTACTATTCTTTGTATATGATGTATATTAATTTTTTTAGTCTCAGAACAACCCTATGAAGTAGGAGCAATTATTATGTCTACTTGCAGATAGAGATGCTGAAACATAGATAGTTTAAATTACATGTTTAAGATCTTTCAGTAGCCTAGTGTTAAAGCTAGGAAAAATTCAGACCAACCTTCTTGATTCAAGAACTCAGCATCACTATGGGAATAACCAAAATAGCAACTAATGCTTCTCTTGCACTTACTATGTACCAGGCCATGTTTTGAGAACGCATTCATTTCTTTGATCCTCACAATATCATGAGCAACATATAACTGTTGCTTCTACATTACAGATGAAGAAATTGAGGCACAAAGAAGTTAAATGATTTTCCCCAGATAACACAGCCAGTAAATGGCAGAGCTGGGCTTTAAGCCCAGACATTTGGCTCCAGAGTTTGCACAATTAACTCCTGAAACTCAATTTATTGTGCATATTCTTAAATTTACTGAAGCACATTTGAAATTTGTAGAGCATAGCCAGCTGTCAATATATATTCAAAGACTCTAGTTATCTCTCCAAACTAATTCCAGAGTATGCTCACCCTTCCTCTCTCTCCCTTTCTCTCTCCACCTCTAGTACAAAGGTGACTGTTGCATGCGTGGAATAATAATTTTAGTGGTCATCCTAAAATGCAGGTTATATAATCTAGGTTTCTTTCAGCCTGGAAAATTTCCAATAAATATTCAGCTAAGACCTAAATGGGTAACACATGCCCTTAAAATACTCCTTTAAAAAATAGCCTTGCAAGATAGAGAAGAGGATGAGAAAGTACAGACCCAGGCTGAGCAGAATTGTATTAAAGATTACATAGACTTGCTTCTTTAGAAAATTGAAGGCATATCAGAGTTGTACTAAAAATTACTTTAACAATGGAAGGGAACATCAATGTCTGGAAGAATTTTTGTATTTAAGGTTTTCACTCTGTCTCTGAAATGGACATTTTGTTTTATTTGGCGTTTTCTGGGAATTCTTCCCAGCTTACATTTGACTCATTTTGTGAAGTCACTTCTGCCCATCCCATAATGATCTTTCAGAGCCCATTTGGTTTTAATTGCTGCCTCGTCATATATCTATATCATCTCCCAAACTGACCTTAAAACTTCCAAGAGAAGATTTGTGTTCAGTCACCCAATCGTGTCCAACTCTTCATGATCCCATGGACGGCAGCACACCAGGCCTCCCTGTCCCTCACCATCTGCCAAAGGTTGCCCAAGTTCATGTCCATTGCATCAGTGATGCCATCCAGCCATCTCATCCTGACACGCTTTTCTCCTCCTGCCCTCAATCTTTCCCAGCATCAGCGGCTTTTCCAGTGAGTCAGCTGTTTGCATTAGGTGACCAAAATATTGGAGCATCAACTTCAGCATCAGTCCTTCCAATGAATATTCAGGGTTGATTTCCTTTAAGATTGACTGGTTTGATCTCTTTGCTGTCCAAAGAAGTTGCAAAAGCCTTCTCTAGCACCATAGTCCGAAGGCATCAATTCTTTGGCCCTCTGTCTTCTTTACAGTCCAGCTCTCACAGCTATACATGACCACTGGAAAAACCATAGCCTTGACTATCCAGACCTTTGTTGGTAAAGTAATAATTTTGCTTTTCAGCACACTGTCTAGGTTTGTCGATCTATGACAAACTTATGACAATAAAAGGTTTATACTTCTCTGTATTCCTACAATTTGCACTTAATCTGCCAGGCTGTATCTCTCTGGATTTCAGGAAATAAAACTACCAAATAACAAACTGTTTTGCCATATGGATAGAGATAAAAAGAAAAATATGCTTAAATATATACATGTTATGTAATATTTAGTACCTCTACCTACCCCTCTCCTTGTTTCAGGAAGTCCATTCTGCTACCATTATTTGATTATCTTTTAATTGGGGCTGGAAATGTTTTCTGAATTTTGTTAAAAATTCAAAGCAATATCTTTATATGCCTGAAAAGGTACAAAATATATGTTAACATTTTGTATTTATGAATGATAAGTTGTTAATAATTTTTATTTTCACTTTCTAATACATTAATATTTTCTACATGAATGTATTTACCTTATTCACTTTTCATTATGCATCATAATTCCGTGGTTATAAAGCAACCACAGTTAAGTCAAGCATTCTCCTACTGAAGGGTATTTAGGTTGTTATCTGCTTTTTGCCACAACAAATATCCTCTTGCATATTTCTGCAAATATTTCCTTGGGATAAATATCAGTGGAAATAATAGATCAAAGATGATATGCAAACATCACCTTTTGATATTTACAAATTGCCCTCCCAAAAGGTGGCACCTATTTTTATTTCCACCAAGAGGAAAATGCTTGCCAACATCATGTTTTATAAATGATGTCATTTTTGCCAGTCTGATAAGGGAAAAATTAGGCATCTCCTTGATTTGATTTTCAGCTTATTTTAAGTGAGTTGGAACATGTATATTGGACATTTGTATTTCTTAGTGATTTATGTATAGCACTGAAATGTATACCCAGGTGAAGTGCTTCTGCGCACCGAAATTAGGGTGGCTACTACTCGGAGCAGAAAGTATGAGGAAGGAGGAATCTCTCTTTTATCTGAATTCGTATTCAGTGCCCAAAGACCCACTACCAGAGCTATTTCTTGTAAGATTTATAGCCATCACTCACTATCTGGGGAGCACTGGTTCTAGGAGTCCTGTGGATGCCAAAATATGTGGATGTTCAAGTCCCTTACATAAAGTGGTGTAGTGCACACAGCCTTCATGTCTGCAGATGTAGAACCCAGGGATATGCAAGGGCAGCTGTCTGTGAGGCTGCAACCCAACTGCTGCTGCTGCTAAGTCACTTCAGTCATGTCCGACTCAGCGACTCCATGGACTACAGCCTACCAGGCTCCTCTGCCCATGGGATTTTCCAGGCAAGAGTACTGGAGTGGGGTGCCATCGCCTTCTCCGGCAACCCAACCAAGCCCATTCATAAAATGAACCTCACCCAGTTAAGACTCATTTACTTGCAATAAAACCCAAACTCCTTTCTGAGACCTAAAAGCCTTGCGGGACCTAGCTCTTGCTGCTCTTACCAACCCCATCTACTGCTGCAACACCTCTATCCCCAGGATCTTGGGCCTCATCACTGTCCCTCTGACAAACTAGGCATTTCACTGTCCCAAAGCTTTGCAGTTTCTCATCCCTCTGCCTGGAAGATGCCTCCTTAAGCTCTTCACATGCTCACCAGTCTCATCATCCCTTAGGCTTTAATTTATTCCCCCTCTTAACCAGGCACCCTACCCCCACCTCGTCAGTTACTCTAACACATCACCCTGTTTATTTCATTTAATATGGTTTGTGTCTAGAGGGTCTCTGAGGCCATGCTCAGACTCAGTGACTCACTAGAAGGACAGGGCTCAGAATAGCTATTATACTCAAGGTTGTGGTTTATTAAAGTGAAAAGATACAGAACAGAATCAGCGAAGGAAAATGGTGCTTGGGTGAAGCCAAGGAGAAACTGGATGCATGCTTCTAGCTCCTCTCCCAGCAGACTCATGTGGAGATGCCATTCATTCTCCCAGTAACAGTGTGTGATAGCACTGGTGAGCTACTGCCAACTAGGGAAGTGGTCCTGAGCCTTCGTGTCCGGGGCTTTTATTGAGCATCAGTCACACAGGCTTGCAGTGCCCACGTGACTGCTTACTACTCAGTTTCCAGCTCTCATTGCCACAGAGGTCAGACTGACTCAGCATGGCTCAAGGTCTCAAGCATCTCAAAACAGCCTTATCAGGCACCCTTATTGAACTGGCCCCAGGGCCAGTCCCCCTGAAAACAGGAATTTCTGGGGAACATGCAGGGTTTGAACAACCTGGGCCTGTTAAGCAAACCCTTTGCTCTACAGTCGGAGATGTCCTCGTTCATTTATTCCTTGCTTCTTGACTATCTTCCCCATAAGAAGACGGTTCCATGAAGGCAGAAAGACCTTGTCTATGTCCTCCCATGCTACACAGCCCAGCACCTGGCACAGGAAGGCATTCGATAGATACTTGCTGAGTGAATATATGAATGACTAAATGAAACATTTGAATAAGTATTTACAAGTTCCTCTTACCTCTACTTCTTACAGGAGTTTTGTCACACTCACACACATTGAGAGCTTGGAATAAAGTCGTAAAACATAACACTTTCACAAAGAAAAACAAGCCTCTAAGTTAAGTCTTCATTAGCATAAAATTCCAAGCATTTCCTTCAAGCAATGTTTTAATTTCATAATTATTTGACTTGGCATGAAAATTCTATCTAAATATGTCAGAGGTTTGAAAAATAATTTTGGCTTTATAATGAATCTCACTTTATTGCAGTGCCTGCCTTCTCAGATTATACTAATAATTCTGCTTTAATGTTTTCTGAAACATTTATGAATTCCTTTATCTTATATTTCAGTAGCATCTTAATCTTTTGAACTTCTTGACGCAGAAATATCTTTTTATCTAGTGTCATAATTTCTTGCAATGTATTCCAGCAGAGTAAAAAAAAAAAGTCCTTCAATAAATGAAATAAGTTTCCAATTTAGAATATATCTGCTTTAGGGGGAGGAGTGTTTTATGATTACATTCCCTGATGCTTAGTTCTTGCCATCTGCTCTTCCTGCTCATTATAAATGACAGGAGAACTCACAAACATGTAACAGATAAAAGTGATTTAAAATCCCTATATCTGTTTCTTTCATTGAAAAATGCTGCTAAGAAGACATTTATGATTATTCATGATTCAAACATGAACCATGGAATGAACTGGTCATATGTGACAGACCAATTTGTTTCCTGGACTAACAATTTTCTAAAGCTAATATATGCTGGCGTAGGACTATATTGAAAAGTTCATAGCTTCTTCAGCATTAGGGAAGATGCTTAGGGCAGGGTTGATGACACAGAGGTAAGTAGTTTCAGCTGTATTCACTTTGTGGGTCTCTGTTTTGAGATGAATGATATTGCTAGAAAAAAGAAAACAAGATATGAGGATATATCTGTATATTCTGTAGATTCACATAATCAGAATAATAATAAGTCCTGCTGTAGTAGAATAAAACCTACTTCGAACAATACATTTAAGCTCTAATTAGAGCCACAGTCTCATGATAAGCACATTACTCCTGTTTAGGCAAGTGTAGGTCCTTTGCTTTTCAAAAAAATATTGCTCTGCCCTTGTAAGCCAAATACTTACTGATATAGTAGATTCCATATGAGCCCATGCTGTGCTGTGCGATGAACTCAGTCATATCCAACTTTTTGTGACCTCACGGACTGTAGCCCACCAGGCTTCTCTGTCCATGGGATTTTCCAGGCAAGAATACTGGAGTGGGTTGCCATTTCCTTCTCCGACTATAGACTTTGGTAATAATAAGAATCACTTGGGTACTTATTAAAATCACAACTTTCTAGGCTTCATGCCTACAGAATGTATATCTATAGGAAGGAAAAGGTGTGTCAAATTTGTCTTCCAAATATTATGCTGGGCCAACAGGAAATGGCCTTGATAAGCCAGACCATATGGTCACTGACAATAGGTCTGGGTGTTTATATACCAAGAATTCTGTGTGATTCTTGTGGCGAGAGAATGGGAATGCTCTTGAAGGAATCAATCCTCTTCCTCTGTCCCTTGGGACCGAGAGCGTGTCTATTAATAGAAAGAGTTTCTCCCTGGAAGGAACCATCTGCTCTGTCACAGGGAAAGGCCTTACCCAGAGAGTGAGCAAAAATCTGGCTTCCCTGATCCCCTGGGAAAGGGAACTCTGAGTGCTAAAGCCAAGTCCTGGACAAACGGAGACCTTATCACTCTATCATGGAAAACCAGGCAAAGCAGCTTCTCCAGAGACTGCAGGACAGGAGACATCAATAGAAGGAACAGTGTGTGACATATTGGGTCCAGCCTCCTGCTGGTCTCTACTATTCAAAACTGTTTGCTTGTTTTAAATATCTATTTATTTGGCTCTGCCGGATCTCAGTTGCGGCGAGAGGGATCTTCAACCTTAGTTGCTGTATATGGGATCTGGTTTCCTGACCAGGAATTGAATCCAGGCCCCCTGCATGGGGAACACAGAGTCTTAGCCACTGGACCACCAGAGAGAAGTCCCTGAAGATTGCTTTAATAGAAGAGAGGCCTCAGTTCTTATGAATTCCTTTAGTCCCAAGACTTCCTCAGAGGTCAGCAGACACTTTGGGTACTATATCTCACTTAGAAAGAGCTTGGGGCTGGTGCACTGGCATGACCCAGAGGGATGGGATGAGGAGGGAGGTGGGAGGGGGGTTCAGGATGGAGAACACATGTACACCCATGGCTGATTCATGGCAATGTATGGCAAAACCACTACAATATTATAAAGTAATTAGCCTCCAATTAAAATGAATAGATTTATTTAAAAATATTTTTAAATTTTTTGAAAACATAGGAAATTAAGATATTTGATGGACTTGTATCTATTCATTATCAAAACACTACGATGTTAGTGCCAGCCTCAGTGAGTCTGTTAGTTCCTGGAGTCTGTGTACAAGTTCCCTTCTCTCCCACACCACCCCCATTTCCAGCTGATAACCTCCCCTCTCTTCACCTCCCCAAGGAGTGAGCATGTGTAGTTCTAAGACCTGCCCTGCACAGCTTGATTCCAAAGCCCTCACAGCCTAATACAAAGCCGAAGAGAAAGACAGCCTGAGGTTGGAGGGACCTCATATGACCGGGAGTCCTTACTGAGGGAGGCAGGGAAAATTGCCTCTTTAATAGGGGCCCTGGAGCTCAAGGGTCCAGGGACTTGCTGGAAGCATACAGACCCAGACCATCAATCGGGATTCAGAGAGAAGTCAGAGAGACAAAGTGTGTTACCAGAGGTGAGCAAAGATGGGGTCGTCAGGGCTAAGGAGGGGAGAGGCCAATGGAGAAAGAATTGAGAGAGAGATGCACGACTTCAGAGCATGGGTGCTCAGCTGTGTCGGACTCTGTGACCCCATGGACTGTAGCCCACCAGGCTCCTCTGTCCATGGGATTTTCTAGGCAAGAGTACTGGAGTAGGCTGCCATTTCCTTCTCCAGGGGATCTTCTCCACCCAGGGATCAAACCCATGCCTCCAGCATCTCCGGCCTTGTCAGGCAGATTTTTTCACCACTGCGACACCCGGGGAGCCCTTTGGGGCTTCAGAGTGCAAGTTAGGGCTTCCCTGGCAGCTCAGTGGTAACAGTGGCAACAGCTTCTGATGATGTAGGAGACTTGGGTTCGATCCCTGGGTCAGGAAGAGGCCCTGGAGAAAGAAATGGCAACCCACTCCAGTATGCTTGCCTGGGAAATCCCACGGACCTAAGGAGCCTGGAGGGCTATAGTCCATGGGGTCGCAAAAGAGTTAGATGTGACTCAGTGACAAACAACGAAAAAGCTCAGGTTAAAGAGCATGGGGGGAGGGGGGCTGGACTGTGAGCATGCAGCTAAGAAAAGGGCTGTCAAAAGCACAACTGGGGAGCAAGGGGCCCATCGGCTCCCATAAAAGCTGCTTTACTCCACGATGAGGTGGCAGCTCTCAGCCTCCACAGACTGCGGAAACAGATTTTTCACCCTTGCCTGCCTCTCAAGGGGCAAGAATAGTAGCAGTCACCATCTGAAATAGGACAATTATTTCAACAGCGTGTGTCTTTACAGAACATTGCACTTTGCAAGGCTTACTGAATGAAGTAGAGTATACTTTTAACCTTTCAAACGGGCTTTCTATTTTATCCCAGATTGCAAAAGATATTTTCTTTAATGTGTGGAATAGAAAAGTTCACAAAATCACAGTCGATTTAACTTCTTGTAAGGACATGATAATAGCTCATTCTAGCATATATTTATGTGACTCACAGGAAAAATAGATCAAGTTTGAGGAACTTCTAATCATTTTTTTCTATGTACAGACTACATCATGGTTTTCAGAACTGAATTTGAAGAGGATTATATTAAGACAGTTTCAAAGATACCTTAAAAAAATAAAAGATACCATGTCATTTCAGTAGGCTTTTTCTATCTTATTATGTAGCGGTAATTTCTTCTCTAAATTTTTTGAAGAAAAGACAGCTGCACACAGGTAAATTTATGTAAACTTTAGGTCCCAAGAGTATTAATATTCGAGAGATGACAATAATAGAGCTTCCCAGGGTAAAAACATTGGTTCAAAAATCCCTGTGTTCTCACTCAGACTCTCCAGTAACTAACCATGTAAACTAAACCTTCTTTAATGTCTATGTAACTTAGAAGTCTTTCCTACAAAATAAACATGATAGATTCAAAGAATTATCCATTTTAAAAGTATGCCTCCTTGCCCCCAAACCCCAGCTGAACTTTCCTTCTGACTTTTCTCACTCATTCTAGCTGAAAATTGCAAAAGACTGATACACAACCCTATTGCATCCCTTTCTGAGTTTGGAAATAAGTGAATGATCAAAGCTGGAATCAGATGAAGAGCAAAATACAGGTCAGATGACTGATTGAAGATGAGCTAGTGAAGGTAACCTGCAAGTGCTGTAACAAGGGGCCTCCTGGTATATCTGTCATGTGAATCACTGGCCCAGCTGGGCCACCTCAATCCTTGCCACACGGATGGACAGAGAATATATATTTGTCCTGCCAAGGGACAGGGTCTAAAGGGAGCTGAAGCCCCAAAGGAGCTGAGCCAGAACATTCAGTCCCTTTTTAAAAATGTACCAACCACTTAAGTCATCCTTTTGCCACGGGGAGGAGGGGGAAAACAGAGAGGAGCCAAGCAGATTCCACCCCATTTCTGTCTCCTACAAAGTGGAATAAGCATTTTAAAATGCTTAGTTGATAACTGCATAACTCCCTGAATACATTACAAAGCAATAGATTTTACACATCAAATGCGTAAATTGCATGGTACATGAATTGAATCTTCATAAAGCTGTTACCAAAAATCCATGACATAAAGGATATATGGAGATCCAATTGCAAGGAAATCCAACTAGTCAATCCTAAAGGAAGTCAGTCCTGAATATTCATTGGAAGAACTGATGCTAAAGCTGAACCTCCAATACTTTGGCCACCTGATTGGAAGAACTGACACATTGGAAAAGACCCTGATGCTAGGAAAGACTGGAAGGCAGGAGGAGAAGGGGATGACAGAGGATGAGATAGTTGGATGACATCACTGACTCGAAGGACATGAGTTTGAGCAAGCTCTGGGAGTTGGCGATGGACAGGGAAGCCTGGTGTGCTGCAGTCCATGGGGTCACACAAAGTCGGATACGACTGAACGACTGAATGACTGAACTGAACTGAAAGGATATAATCATGTATATGATTGATTTAAATGGAATTCATTGAAAACCATGTTACTAACATTCACTCAAGAAGAAATCATCAGAATAGCCCCCATATTTATTGAAGAAATTTTATTTATAGTCACAAATTCCCCCACAAAAAGAAGACCAGGCCCAGAAAATTTTAATGGTGAATTCTACCAAAGAAGAAATAATAGCGATTTTATACAAATGTTTCTAGAAAGAAGAAGAAATACTTTCCAACTCATTTTATGAGGCCACCCAGCATTACCTGATACCAAAGCCAGAGAAGACATTATAAGAAGAGAAAACTATAGACCAATATCTTTTATGTATATAAACACAAAAACTCTAAACAAAATATTAACAAATGGAACAGTACATAAAAAAAGATAATAAATCATGATCACATCAGGTTTATGCCAAGAATGCAAGCTTAGATTAACACTGATGATCAATCAATGTAATATCCCATGTTAAAACCTATACACACAGACACACACACACACGATTATTTCATTAAATGAAAAAAGAATTGGAAAAAATGGAATTTTCATTTATGATAAAAATTTTTCAGAATATTGGGAACAGAATTTCCTCAACCCAACAAGGGACATCTACAAAAACCCATCACCTAACATCATAAACAATAGTGAAAGACTGAATGTGTTACTGCTAAGATGAAGAAAAAGGCAAGGATGTCAGGTCTTACCATTTTATACATTCATTTATGAATATGTATGTAGCTTGATTCTTTGCAACCAAAGATGGAGAAGCTCTACACAGTCAGCAAAAACAAGACCGGGAGCTGACTGTGGCTCAAATCATGAACTCCTTATTGCCGAATTCAGACTTAAATTGAAGAACGTAGGGAAAACCATTTGTAGGTATCAGTCAGTTCAATTCAGTTACTCAGTCGTGTCCAGCTCTTTGCGACCCCATGAACCACAGCACGCCAGGCCTCCCTGTCTGTCACCAACTCCTGGAGTTCACTCAAACTCATGTCCATCGAGTCGGTGATGCCATCCAGCCATCTCATCCTCTGTTGTCCCCTTTTCCTCCTGCCCCCAATCCCTCCCAGCATCAGAGTCTTTTCCAATGAGTCAACTCTTTGCATGAGGTGGCCAAAGTACTGGAGTTTCAGCTTTAGCATCACTCCTTCCAAAGAACACCCAGGACTGATCTCCTTCAGAATGGACTGGTTGGATCTCCTTGCAGTCCCAGGGACTCTCAAGAGTCTTCTCCAACACCACAGTTCAAAAGCATCAATTCTTCTGCCCTCAGCATTCTTTATAGTCCAACTCTCACATCGATACATGACTACTGGAAAAAGGAAATGGCAACCCACTCCAGTATTTTCGCCTGGAGAATCCCATGGATGGAGGAGCCTGGAGGGCTACAGTCTATGGGGTCGCAAAGAGTCGGACACGACTGAGCGACTTCACTTTCACTTTCTGACTACATGGACCTTTGTTGGCAAAGTAATGTCTCTGCTTTTGAATATGCTATCCAGGTTGGTCATAACTTTCCTTCCAAGGAGTAAGTGTCTTTTAATTTCATGGCTGCAGTCACCATCTGCAGTGATTTTGGAGCCCCCCAAAACAAAGTCTGACACTATTTCCACTGTTTCTCCATCTATATCCCATGAAGTGATGGGACCAGATGCCATGATCTTCGTTTTCTGAATGTTGAGCTTTAAGCCAAGCTTTTCACTCTCCTCCCTCACTTTCATCAAGAGGCTTTTTAGTTCCTCTTCACTTTCTGCCACAGTTCCTCTTCATCTGCATATCTGAGGTTATTGATATTTCTCTTGGCAATCTTGATGCCAGCTTGTGCTTCTTCCAGTCCAGCATTTCTCATGATGTACTCTGCATAGAAGTTAAATAAGCAGGGTGACAATATACAGCCTTGACATACTCCTTTTCCTATTTGGAACCAGTCTGTTGTTCCATGTCCAGTTCTAACTGTTGCTTCCTTACCTGCATACAGATTTCTCAAGAGACAGGTCAGGTGGTCTGGTATTCCCATCTCATTCAGAATTTTCCAGTTTCTTGTGATCCACACAGTCAAAGGCTTTGGCATAGATAATAAAGCAGAAATAGATGTTTTTCTGGAACTCTCTTGCTTTTTCCATGATCCAGTGGGTGTTGGCAATTTGATCTCTGGTTCCTCTGCCTTTTCTAAATCCAGCTTGAGTATCTGGAAGTTCACAGTTCATGTATTGCTGAAGCCTGGCTTGGACAATTTTGAGCATTATTTTACTAGCATGTGAGATGAGTGCAATTGTGCGGTAGTTTGAGCATTCTTTGGCATTGCCTTTGTTTGGGATTGGAATGGAAACTGACCTTTTCCAGTCCTGTGGCCACTGCTGAGTTTTCCAAATTTGCTGGCATATTGAGTGCAGCACTTTCACAGCATCATCTTTCAGGATTTGAAACAGCTCAACTGGAATTCCATCGCCTCCACTAGCTTTGTTCGTAGTGATGCTTTCTAAAGCCCACTTGACTTCACATTCCAGGATGTCTGGCTCTAGATTAGTGATCACACCATCTTGATTATCTGGGTCGTGAAGATTTTTTTTGTACAGTTTTTCTGTGTATTCTTGCCACCTCTTCTTAATATCTTCTGCTTCTGTTAGGTCCATACCATTTCTGTCCTTTTTCGAGCCCATCTTTGCATGAAATGTTGCCTTGGTATCTCTAATTTTCTTGAAGAGATCTCTAGTCTTTCCCATTCTGTTCTTTTCCTCTATTTCTTTGCATTGATCACTGAGGAAGGCTTTCTTATCTCTTCTTGCTATTCTTTGGAACTCTGCATTCAGATGCTTATATCTTTCCTTTTCTCCTTTGCTTTTTGCTTCTCTTCTTTTCACAGCTATTTGTAAGGCCTCACCAGACAGACATTTTGCTTTTTTATATTTCTTTTCCATGGGGATGGTCTTGATCCCTGTCTCCTGTACAATGTCACAAACCTCATTCCATAGTTCATCAGGCACTCTATCTATCAGATCTAGTCCCTTAAATCTATTTCTCACTTCCACTGTATAATCATAAGGGATCTGATTTCAGGTCATACCTGAATGGTCTAGCAGTTTTCCCTACTTTCTTCAATTTGAGTCTGAATTTGGCAATAAGGAGTTCATGATCTGAGCCACAGTCAGCCCCCAGTCTTGTTTTTGTTGACTGTATAGAGCTTCTCCATCTTTTGCTGCAGAGAATATAATCAATCTGATTTCGGTGTTGAGCATCTGGTGATGTCCATGTGTAGAGTCTTCTCTTGTGTTGTTGGAAGAGGGTGTTTGCTATGACCAGTGCATCTTCTTGGCAAAATTCTATTAGTCTTTGCCCTGCTTCATTCCGTATTCCAAGGCCAAATTTGCCTGTTACTCCAGGTGTTTCTTGACTTCCTACTTTTGCATTCCAGTCCCCTATAATGAAAAGGACATCTTTTTGGGGTGTTAGTTCCAAACGGTCTTGCAGGTCTTCATAAAACTGTTCAACCTCAGCTTCTTCAGCGTTACTGGTTGGGGCATAGACTTGGATAACTGTGATATTGAATGGTTTGCCTTGGAGACGAACAGAGGTCATTCTGTCGTTTTTGAGATCGCATCCAAGTACTGCATTTTGGACTCTTCTGTTGACCATGATGGCTACTCCATTTCTTCTGAGGGATTCCTGCCTGCAGTAGTAGATATAATGGTCATCTGAGTTAAATTCACCTATTCCAGTCCATTTTAGTTCACTGATTCCTAGAATGTCGACGTTCACTCTTGGCATCTCCTGTTTGACCACTTCCAATTTGCCTTGATTCATGGACCTGACATTCCAGGTTCCTATGCAATATTGCTCTTTACAGCATTGGATCTTGCTTCTATCACCAGTCACATCCACAGAAGGTCAGGAAGGGCGGCGGTAAGGAGATACCCCTCGTCCAAGGTAAGGAGCAGTGGCTGAGCTTTGCTGGAGCAGCTGTGAAGAGATACCCCACGCCCAAGGAAAGAGAAACCCAGATAAGATGGTAGGTGTTGCAAGAGGGCATCAGAGGGCAGACACACTGAAACCATAATCACAGAAAACTAGTCAATCTAATCACACTAGGACCACAGCCTTGTCTAACTCAATGAAACCAAGCCATGCCCACAGAGCAACCCAAGACGGGCGGGTCATGGTGGAGAGAGCTGACAAAATGTGGTCCACTGGAGAAGGGAATGGCAAACCACTTCAGTATTCTTGCCTTGAGAACCCCATGAACAGTATGAAAAGGCAAAATGATAGGATACTGAAAGAGGAACTCCCCAGATCAGTAGGTGCCCAATATGCTACTGGAGATCAGTGGAGAAATAACTCCAGAAAGAATGAAGGGATGAAGCCAAAGCAAAAACAATCTTAGGCTTAACAACTACTTTTTGGGTTATATACCTCTCATAAGTTGGGGGTTACCTGTAGGATGAACATTAAAAGTTATAGCAATTTGATTTTTTATTTTCACTTGATAAAATATTAAATCAAATGCACATTTTATCTTTAATATTAAAGCCCAGTCCAACTGTAAAGATAAAAAGGAAAGTGTTCCTTTCTGGCCACGCCTGCAGCTAACTCAAGGAATCTGCCAGCCATAAAGGCAAGCAGCATTTCTTTCCCCTCAAGCCCATGGCTTGTCAAATTCCCTTCTACATTTGCTTGTTTTGTCAAAACCCTAAATTTCTTAGGGTACATGATCTGTGCTTGTGAAACAATATACATATTGTTCCCCAAGTCAAAAACATAACTGAATTGCAGAGAAGAAACATTCAGCCTTCTCCACTTTTGAATTTCTTCAAAAATATCTTCAGGGTTTGCTAAAATGTAGTTTGGGGATTACCCTGGGCACACAATGATAGAACTCAGCAGTGTCACTGCCATGCCCTGGGGTCGATACGTGGTAGGGGAACGAAGATCCCACAAGCCTTGTGCCATGGCCACAAAAAAAAGAGAGAAAGAAAAAAAAAAACATTTCTGCAGTATAAATATCCAAATGTGACAAGGAGATCATAGTAGAGCTCTAGAGAAGATCTCTGCAGAGTTTTACTACCCAAAAGGCAACTTCATGTCTTTCTATTTATAGGACCAAAAGTTTCTTCTCTTAAACAGCAGGCCCAGGATAAGGGTTCTTTACTTTCAGCCAGACAGCTCCACCAGTTACCATCTCCGTGAGTCCTGGGCTCCTAGACTCTGAGAGTTGTCGTCAAGGAGCAGCACATTCCTCCCCAAGTTCCCACAGGTCAGGTGTGTCTAGTTAATTCCAATTCCCTTTCCCAGTTCCCCTGACTTCTATACCCAGCCAGAGATGAGACCATTCGAGATTAGAGAGGGGAAGTCTTTTTTCTTTGGCTCTTAAGTTTCAGTTCAGTTTCAGTGAAAGTCGCTCAGTCATGTCCGACTCTTTGAGACCCCATGGACTATAAAGTCCATGGAATTCTCCCAGCCAGAATGCTAGAGTGGGTAGCCATTCACTTTTCCAGAGGTTCTTCCCAACCCAGGGATCAAACTCAGGTCTCCTGCATTGCAGGCAGATTCTTTACCATCTGAGCCACCAGGGACACCCTGGTTCTTAAATCCACTCCTAAATCCCAAGAGAAAATTACTTCTCTTTCAACCACTAAATTATTGACTTGGCAAGTCTCTCAGAGCTTGTGACAACATGCAATCCTTTATCTAAAAGTATACATACTTCCAAAAAAGATTTGAAATAGTACATTTGTTCCCCTAGTAAATGGACAAAGTTTAAATATAAGCCAGAGCACTGAATAGAAACATAAAGTTAGATGTTTCCAGACACCTGGAGTAATGTAAGTATAATCTTTCACTCAAACATCCATGTATTTTTTTTTTTAATTTTTATTTTAACTTTAGTTTACTTTACATTACTGTATTGGTTTTGCCAAACATTGACATGAATTCACCACTAGTGTACATGCATTCCCAAACATGAATCCCCTCCCACCTCCCACCCCATACCCTCTCTCTGGGTCCTCTCCTTGCACCAGTCCCAAGCATCCTGCATCCTGCATCGGACATCGACTGGCGATTCATTCCTTACATGATAGTATACATTCTCCCCTCTCATCCCACCCTCTCCCTCTCTCTCTCCCCCAGAGTCCAAAAGTTCACTCTATAGATCTGAGTCTCTTTTGTTGTCTCGCATACAGGGTCATCATCCCCATCTTTCTAAATTCCATATATATGCGTTAGTATACTATATGGTGTTTTTCTTTCTGGCTTACTTCACTCTGTATAATCGGCTCCAGTTCCATCCATCTCCTTAGAACTGATTCAAATGTATTCTTTTTAATGGCTAAGTAATACTCCATTGTGTATATGTACCACAGCTTTCTTATCCATTCATCTGCTGATGGACATCTAGGTTGTTTCCATGTTCTGGCTATTATAAACAGTGCTGCGATGAACATTGGGGTACATGTGTCTCTTTCTATTCTGGTTTCCTCCGTGTGTATGCCCAGCAGCGGGATTGCTTTTATTGAATAACAACTATGTGCCAGGCATCAAGTTAGGCACTGGCATTCAGCAGTGAACAAAACAGGCATGGTTACTTCCTTCTTGGCTCTTAAACTACTTGCACTTAGAGGAGATTGCTGAGCTGGAGCATGATAAGCATAGCAATAGTGTCAAAAGCTCGGAGAGTGGGCATGAGAGCCTGTGAAAGGTGAGGAGAAATAGGAGAGGCAGCAAAGAGGGAAGGAGAGAGAGACACAGAGAGACAGAGAGAACTGTGAGAAAGAGAAAGCTAGGATTGAGGTACAAAGTTCCTCTAATGAGAACCAGTAAGCAAAATGGAAATACAGTGAGAAAGTACAATTAGAATAATAGAAAGACAAGGGAAAGGGGGTTTCACAGAATCCAACAAAACAGTGTGCTTGAAGGAAAAAGTAGTCAATCATATCAAATGATATCAAATAAAGAGATGAAATAAAATGGAGGGCTTGTCTAAAGAATTTAAAGAAGAGACTTGGCAGGAAGGGCAGGGTGGAAACCAGCCCTGAAACCAACCACTTAGCAAAGGAGTCCTTGGAAGAAGCAGAATGCGAGGAACCTGGAATCCTCACTCTTCGCTATGGTCAGCTGGTTCTCTTCTACTCACATTCAGGTCAAAGCTTAGATGGCACTGCTTGCAGAAAGGATCTCAACCTCCAGCCTTGGTTAGGTGTCCCTCCTATCCTTTTTTTTTTAAATTTATTATTTATTCATTTGGCTGTGCCAAGTCTCAGTTGTGGTACAACAGGATCTCCGATCTTCACTGTGGCATGCAGGATCTAGTTCCCTGACCAGGAATCAAACCCGGCCCCCCCTCACTGGGACTATGGGGTCTTAGCCACTGGACCAGCAGGGAAGTCCCCCTTCTATATGCTTCTATGAGCTCTCTTTACTTTCTCTCATGGCATGACCACATTTCTTCAACTGGTAACAGAAACAACTCTGATAAACTTAAGCAGAAAGACAGTTTTTTGAAAGGATATTTAGTAGTTCACAGAATTTTCATGGAAAGGCACAGAACGAAGCTTAGGAAAACAGGAAAAAATCCAAAGGACACCCAGCAATGTGGGATAGTGTCAAGGTCAAGTCTCCAGGTATGGGGTAGGGTAGCCAGTCACCCCCTACCTGGTTCCATCACCGCTATTGCCACCAGATGCTGGGTGCCACTGCCATCATATCACTGCAGGAATGAATCGCAAACTAGCCCCTGTCACTTCACTTTATTAAGTTGTGGGGGAGGGAGAACTTACATATAAAAGAAGGAATATAGCATGTATTGTTCAAAGAATAATAGAGTGAACTACTTGCGTAGCTATTGCTGAGTCATGATTTTGAAGCCTCTTGAGTACTCTTCTGATAATTTAACCATCACTTCCTAGAGTTGGAGAAGTCTTGGTTTCTGGGAAGGCATGTCATCTCCTTATTTCTTCTTCCTTAACAGTGGTTTAGCTCTTTTTGACCTTTGCTTTTTCAAATGAATTTTATTTTACTTTATTATTTATCTATAACTAGTTTTTTATAGTCACTCAGTCGTGTCCAACTCTTTGCAACCCTCACAAATTCCCTTTACTTTCTTTTTTAAACTTTTTCCTTTTTTAATTTTCACCCATTTCTCCCACCCCACCCCCATCCTCTGCCCCTGGCCACCACCATCTGTTCTCTGTATCTGTGAGCTTGGTGGCTTTTGTTTTCGGGGATTTTTTAGATTGCACATACAAGTGAGTGAGATCATATTGCATTTGTCTTTTTCTGTATGACTTATTTTACTTAGTGTAATGCCCTTGAGGTCCATCCATAATGTCAGAGATGGCAAGTCTCATTCTTTTTTATGACTGAATAAAATTCTATTATGTATATATACCACATCTTCTTTATCCATTCACCCATTGGTGGATACTCAGGTTGTTCCATATCTTGCCTATTTTAAATAATGCTGCAATGAAATGGGGGTTCACTTATCTTTTTGAGTTAGTGTTTTTGTTTTCTTCAGCTAACTACCAAGAAGTGGAATTGCTAGATTGTATGGTAGTTCTATTTTTAAATTTTTGTGGAACTTCTGTACTGTTCCCCACAGTGGCTGCACCAATTTACATTCCACCAACAATGCACAAGTGTACCCTTTTTTCCACATCCTCATCAGTACTTGTTAGTTCTTATCTTTTTAATAAGAGTCATTCTAACAGGTGTAAGGTTATATCTCTTTGTGGTTTTGATTTGCATTTTCCTGATGATCAGTGATGTTGAGCATCTTTCCATATATCTATTGGCCATCTATATGTCTTCTTTGGAAAGATGTTTATTCAGGTCCTCTGCCAATCTTCTAAATGAATTTTTTAGCAGTTGGGTAGTATGAGCTTTTATACATTTTCAATATAAACCCTTTAACAGATACATAATTTGCAAATATTTTCTTCCATTCAGTAGGCCGCCCTTTCATTTTGTTGATAGTTTCCTTTGCTGGGTCGAAGCCTTTTAGTTTGGTATAGTCCTAGTTATTTATTTTTGCTTTTGGTGTCAGATTCAAAAAATCATTGTCAAGATCTACATTAAGGAGTATATGGCCTATGTTTTCTTCTAGGGTTTTTATGGCCTCAGGTCTCATGTTCAAATCTTTCATTCATTTCTAGTTAATTTTTGTGTATGATATAAGATAGTGGTCAAGTTTCATTCTTTTGTATGTCACTGTTCAGTTTTCTTTTTCAAAACCATATTCTGAAGAGACAATTCTTTCCCCATTGTACATTCTTCACCATATTACATTAATTATGTTCAAAGTTATAGCAATTAAAACGGTATGGTATTGGCATAAAAAGACACATAGATAAGTGGAATACAGTAAAAAGCCCAGAAATAAGCCCACCCATATATGTCAATTAACTTATGACAAAAGGGCCAAATGAATTTCAAATTCATCCATTTCTGCTCCAAGAAAACAGCTGTTGGAAATTTCACTAGAATTGCTTATTATTCAACATTTTATCTTCTTTACAGGAAATGAGGTATGTCTCTTCATTTTCTTGGATCCCCTTAAAATTCTTTAATAAAGAGTGAGTATTGTGAACAAACGGCTTGCACACATTTCCTTATATTTATTCCTAGCTGCTTTATATTAATTTATGCTACTAATTTGGGGTTTTTTTTGCTGGAAAATAGAAATCCAAATTGTCTTGTTATATTAATATTACATCTAGAAACCTTGCTAAACCCTTATTAATTCTGAACATTTATCTGTAGGATCTTTTAAAGTTTCCTTGTATGTAATTGTATCATCTATACATAATGACTATTTCATTTATTCCTTTTCTAATTCTTGCATGTTTTTCATTGTGCTGTCTGAGATCTTTAGTCAGTGTACAGTTGAATAGAACTTGTAAATGGAGCATTCTTGTCTCCAGACTATGTCCCTTTCTTCTTCTTGGTGCTTGCTTCAGAATCAGAATCTCAAATGGACACATTGATGAAGAATAATAAATGCTTCCATAATATGAGGTAGGTTTCTTTCTCTAACCTTCTGAGTAATTTTCAATATACCATGATGCTGAAGAATAACAATATAGTTTCTCTCCTGCACTGTCGGTGGAAGCAAACATCCATATTCCTTGAACATATTCTGGCAATAAGTTGGCAGGCCCTTTAACTGTGTATGCTTTTTGACTCAGCACTTCCACATTTCAGATTTTACTTTAGGAAAGTATGTGGGGAAGTAGGGAGGTAATGTAATAACTAAGTGTTCATTGAAGTCTTCTTTATAATAGTAAAAACTGGAACCAACAATATAGATGGGTCATAGAAATAATAAAAGTGAAAGTGAAGTTGCTCAGTCGTGTCCCACCCTTTACAACCCCATGGAATTTTCCAGGCAAGAATACTGGAGTGGGTTGCCATTTCCTTCTCCAGCATCTTCCCAACCCAGGGATCGAACCCGGGTCTCCCGTATTGCTTTACCATCTGAGCCATCAAATGATAAGCAGCCATTAAAAACGGAAGACGTGTCTGTGACAAAACATTGAGTAAAAGAAACAGAATGTTTAAGAACATGTACAATGTTACCTCATTTGCATAAAACTACATCAATATTTGGAATTCCCAGGTTGCTCAATGGTAAAGAATCTGCCTGCCAACGCAGAAGACGCAGGTTCGATCCCTGAGTCAGGATGATCCCCTGGAGGAGGGCATGGCAACCCACTCCAGTATTCTTGCCTGGAGAATCCCATGGACAGAGGAAGCTGGCAGGCTACAGTCATAAGGTCCCAAAGAGTTAGACACAACTGAAGTGACTTATAACATGTGCATGCACATCAATATTTGCACCTACATATATACTATGCCAAAGCCTTTGACTGTGTGGATCACAATAAACTATGGAAAATTCTGAGAGAGATGGGAATACCAGACCACCTGACCTGCCTCTTGACAAATCTGTATGTAGGTCAGGAAGCAACAGTTAGAACTGGATGTGGAATAACAGACTGGTGCCAAATAGGAAAAGGAGCACGTCAAGGCTGTATATTGTCACCCTGCTTATTTAACTTATATGCAGAGTACATCATGAGAAACGCTGGGCTGGAGGAAGCACAAGCTGGAATCAAGATTCCTGGGAGAAATATCAATCACCTCAGATATGCACATGACACCACCCTTATGGCAGAAAGTGAAGAGGAACTAAAAAGCCTCTTGATGAAAGTGAAAGAGGAGAGAGAAAAAGTTGGCTTAAAGCTCAACATTCAGAAAACGAAGATCATGGCATCTGGTCCCATCACTTCATGGGAAATAGATGGGGAAACAGTGGAAACAGTGTCAGACTTCATTTTGGGGGGCTCCAAAATCACTGCAGATGGTGACTGCAGCCGTGAAATTAGAAGACGCTTACTCTTTGGAAGAAAAGTTATGACCAACCTAGAGAGCATATTGAAAAGCAGAGACATTACTTTGCCAACTAAGGTCCGTCTAGTCAAGGCTATGGTTTTTTTCTGTGGTCATGTATGGATGTGAGAGTTGGACTGTGAAGAAAGCTGAGTGCTGAAGAATTGATGCTTTTGAACTGTGGTGTTGGAGAAGACTCTTGAGCGTCCCTTGGACTGCAAGGAGATCCAACCAGTCCATTCTGAAGGAGATCAGCCCTGGGATTTCTTTGGAAGGAATGATGCTAAAGCTGAAACTTTGGTAGTTTGGCCATCTCATGTGAAGAGTTGACTCATTGGAAAAGACTCTGATGCTGGGAGGGATTGGGGGCAGGAGGAAAAGGGGATGACAGAGGATGAGATGGCTGGATGGCATCACTGACTCAATGGACATGAGTTTGAGTGAACTCCGGGAGTTGGTGATGGACAGGGAGGCCTGGCATGCTGTGATTCATGGGGTCGCAAAGAGTCAGACACGACTGAGCGACTGAACTGAACTAAACGGATCCTGCATTAGCAGGCAGATTCTTTATCACAGTGCCACTTGGGAAACCCTCTACTCATTAGTGGACTGTGAAATCAGTTACAGTCTCATCAGATTATATTCTTTTCAGAAATGAAGTAATGTGTAAACTTCCATATCAGAATGCCATGTGTACATATATTTTAAGTGTTGCTGTCCACACTGCAGCAAATACTGAGCTGGGTGACAGTTGGTAGAGGAGATGTAACGACTATGTGTGCTGGCTGGGAGCCAACTGGCCGTTCACTCTTCTGTTCATTGGTATCTGGTTTGATTTTCTGGATTTGACCATAATTGTATCTGGAAGTCAATGTTTTTTAGTTTAATGTGTGTCAGTGGAACTTATAGTTACAGTTAATCATGAGTTGAAGTTTAGAAGAATTTATCAGCTATTGGTCAGGACAATAAGACTTTCCATCAAGTTTAGGTTATGTGGTTTTTGAATTAGGTGTAATTGTTAGGCATTTTTTGGCTTTGCAATAACTGTACATTTTAGTCAAACTTGTATATGTATGTGTGTGCTTAGTGATATCTGACTCTTTGCAACCCCATGGACTGTAGCCCATCAGACTCCTCTATGCATGGAATTTTCTAGGCAAGACTACTGGAGTGAGTTGCCATTTCCTTCTCCACAAATTCGTATAAGTTATCTTCAAATAGTTTTTTATTAGAAGAAATAAGAACAACAATGTAGAAAGCACAGAAGCATGTTCTGACTGAACTGCCAGATCTAGCCCTATAAATAGTGACAACATAGGGAAAAATATTTATTTTAATCAATAAATTTTAAAATTTGAGCTAGTCTAAAAAAACTCAAGCCTTTTTAATAAAGATTAAGTATAGTTTGTCAAATACTCAAAACCATTGAAAATTTATTATTTGCAATATTTTTGCAGATCAAAGCTAAAAATTGTACACACACACAAACTTATAAATACAAACTTGTTTGTAAGATCCTCAAATATTTTCAAAGAAAGAATAAAAGACATAAATTCACCAGCTCTAGTTCAGGTCAGTTAATGAAAAATGTTAGTATCATATTTAGTTACACATGTGTGGCAAGAGAGAAAATTACTCACAGTTTCTGAAAAATCTATTCCTGGCATAAATAGGTTATGCCTTTTTAGAGAAATGGATAAATAATTTATAATGTATTTATTCATAAAGCAGCATAGTATATAGCCTTTAAGAATAATGTGGAAGAAAAAAAAGAATAATTCAGGAGAGGAATATTGAATGACATGAAAAGCAGTTTCCACTGTATAGAAACAGAAGGTTGTAAAATGCTATGTACCTCTTTGCAATAAATGACAGTTGTATTACTTAAATATTTAATATAGATGCATGTATAAGTGTTAGTGTTAGTTGCTCAGTTGTACCCGACTCTTTGCGACCCCATGGACTGCAGCCCACCAGGCTTCTCTCTCCATGAGATTTTCCAGGCAAGGATACTGGAGTGGGTTGCCATTTCCTTCTCCAGGGGATCTTCCCAACCCAGGGACCAAACCCGGGTTTCCTGCACTGCAGGCAGATTCTTTACCAACTGAGCTACAAGGGAAGCCCATAGATGCATGTATAAGTTTTAAAATACAAACATACATATATAAATGGAAAATAAACATAAACTAGAATAGAATAGAATTAGAATAGAATTCTATTAGAATAGAAGAGGTGGGCTGCTGTCCTTGGGGTCACAAAGAGTTGGACACGACTGAGTGACTCCTAGAACTACAAGTGTTTTTAAGAGAATGTGTTATCACAGAGAGGTATATTTTTAATTTCTCAGCTGATTTATCAAGAATCTATTCTACTTTTATGTTCTATTCTAATTCTATTCTAATCTATTCTACCTTTATTTCATTTTCTCACCACTTAAATAATTTGTAATCATAAAAATAAAAATGTTCAAGGAAAAAATAAACTCACCTATAACTCCATCAGAGATAAACACTATTAATAGTTTATGTTTATTTTCCATTTATATATATATGTATGTATTTTAAAACTTATACATGCATCAAATATTTAAATAATACAACTGGGCTCAGTTAGTCCAAAGAAGTAAATAGCATTTTACAAGCTTCCATTTCTATACAGTAAAAACTGCTTTTCAAGTCATTCAATATTCCTCTCCTGAATTATCTTTTTTTTTCCTTCCAAATTATTCTTAGAGGCTATATACTTTTTGCTGCTTTATGAATGCATACATCATAAATTATTTATCCATTTCTCTGTTTAGATAGTTTTCAGTTTTTAAAAGTAACTGGATGATACACTAAAATCCTTTAAAACAAACAAACAAACAAAAAACCTTTATTCACTTCCATTATCACTTGCTTAGGATGAATTCCTAAAAGTGGGATTTCTGGGCTGGAGCCATATCTCTACTATATCCAGAACCCCTCCAGGACTTGGGTACCCCTCCACCAGCACCCATAACATGAGATGACCTATTTGGCCAGCTCCTTACTAACACTAGGCAATTGTATGTAAAATCTCTCAGCTAATTTTATTAAAACAAAAATTACCTTTTACTTAAAAGTCGGTCCTTGCTTGAATTGTAAGTCATTTGTATCTATTCCTCTGTGAACTGACTTCATATTATCACCTATTGTTTTAAAGTGTGCATCTGTTGGGGTTTTTTTTTTAATACTTTGTAAAAGTTTTTAGTATTGTTGCGTCCTGTCTGACTCTCTTGCAACTCCATGGATTGTAGCCTGCCAGGTTCCTCTGTCCGTGGGATTTCCCAGGCAAGAACACTAGAGTGGGTTGCCATGTCCTTTTGCAGGGGATTTTCCCCACCCAGGCACTGAACCCGCATCTCAAGTGTCTCCTGCATTGGCAGGCAGATTCTTTACCATTGAGGTCACCCGGGAAGCCCCAAAAGCTTTTATACAAAGGTATTTTAAATCATTTTATCTCTGAAATATTATTTTCCTAGTGTATAATTGAGTTTGTCTTTAATTATAAAAACAATGAATAATCTTTAAAAAAATAAAAAACTTAACCACATAAAATTAAAAGATATTACTTTCTCTTCTCTTCAGTCTGCTCCTCAGAGTATCATTGGCTTTTTATTTCTTTGTGTGGAACTTTTAACATAAAGCTTCTACATATTGAAATAGTCAAGTCTGCTTGCCTTTCCCTTTTGCCAGTTTCTTCCTTAGCTGCTCTATTAAAAATAGTTTGAATGCATTAAGATAAGTATATTCACTTACATTTTCTTCTAAACCTTTTATGGATCAGTTCTTAAATTTAACTCCTTAACACATTTGTAATCTACTTTTCTATATGGTATAAAGCTGTGATGTATGCACATATGTGTGTGTATAGTATAGATATACTATTTCCAAATAGTTAAAAATGTAGTCTTACATGATTATATTGACTACAATGTTTTTAAATTTTTTCTTAGCACTGGAAACCTTTCTTCAAATGATGGCATTATGAGGTGTGTGGATGAGTGGAGGGTTCCTAGGGGTCTAGGACTTTGCAAGTTTTGCCTCCTCACTACCAAGTGGACTTAAGGAGCAGTCTGAACACCTCCCATCCATCTGCTGGACACCCTCCCATGACATTCCCCTTCCTCACTGCCCTCCTGGGCCAGGTTTCTAACTACTCCTTTTCAGTCTCCTCTGCGGGCACCTGCTCCTCTGTCCATCATCTGGGGGTAAGAGGCCTCCCAGCTTCCTTCTGACATTGTGCTCTTTCCATTTTATCTACTCTCTCCCAGTAACCTTTGTCAAATCCTACTGCTGCTGCTGCTAAGTCGCTTCAGTCGTGTCCGACTCTGTGCAGCCCCATAGATGGCAGCCCACGAGGCTCCGCTGTCCGTGGGATTCTCCAGGCAGTAACACTGGAGTGGGTTGCCACTTCCTTCTCCAATGCATGAAAGTGAAAAGTGAAAGTGAGGTCGCTCAGTTGTGTCCGACTCTAGGCATCAGCAATTCTCTCTTAGTGGCTTCAAATCCTCTTTTCTATCACAGAGTCCTTAGTCCCTACCCATAAATAAAACACCCTATGAGTGAATGAAAGTCACTCAGTCATGTCCAACTCATTGTGATTCCATGGACTATACAGCCCATGGAATTCTCCAGGCTAGAATACTGGAGTGGGTAGCCTTTCCCTTCTCCAGGGGAATTTCCCAACCCAGGGATGGAACCCAGGTCTCCTGCATTGAAGGTGGATACTTTTATCAGCTGAGACACAAGTTTAGTTCAGTTCAGTTAGGTCACTCAGTCGTGTCTGACTCTTTGTGACCCCATGAACCGCAGCACACGAGGCCTCCCTGTCCATCACCAACTCCCGGAGTTCACTCAAACTCATGTCCATCGAGTCGGTGATGCCATCCAGCCATCTCATCCTCTGTTGTCCCCTTCTCCTCCTGTCCCCAATCCCTCCCAGCATCAGAGTCTTTTCCAGTGAGTCAACTCTTCACATGAGGTGGCCAAAGTACTGGAGTTTCAGCTTTAGCATCAGTCCTTCCAAAGAATACCCAGTGCTGATCTCCTTTAGAATGGACTGGTTGGATCTCCTTGCAGTCCAAGGGACTCTCCAGAGTCTTCTCCAACACCACGGTTCAAAAGTATCAATTCTTTGGCACTCAGCTTTCTTCATAGTCCAACTCTCACATCCATACCAAGGGAATATTTCATGCAAAGATGGGCTCGATAAAGGACAGAAATGGTATGGACCTAACAGAAGCAGAAGATATTAAGAAGAGGTGGAAAGAATACACAGAAGAATGTACAAAAAAGATCTTCATGACCAAGATAATCACAATGGTTTGATCATTCACCTAGAGCCAGACATCCTAGAATGTGAAGTCAAGTGGGCCTTGGAAAGCATCACTACGAACAAAGCTAGTGGAGGTGATGGAATTCCAGTGGAGCTATTTCAAATCCTGAGAGATGATGCTGTGAGAGCGCTGCACTCAATATGCCAGCAAATTTGGAAAACTCAGCAGTGGCCACAGGACTGGAAAAGGTCAGTTTCCATTCCAATCCCAAAGAAAGGCAATGCCAAAGAATGCTCAAACTACTGCACAATTGCACTCATCTCACACGCTAGTAATGCTCAAAATTCTCCAAGCCAGGCTTCAGCAATACGTGAATTGTGAACTTCCAGATGTTCAAGCTAGATTTAGAAAAGGCAGAGGAACCAGAGATCAAATTGCCAATATCCGCTGGATCATAAAAAAAGCAAGAGAGTTCCAGAAAAATATCTATTTCTGCTTTATTGACTATGCCAAAGCCTTTGACTGTGTGGATCACAAGAAACTGTGGAAAATTCTGAAAGAGATGGGAATACCAGACCACCTGACCTGCCTCTTGAGAAACCTGTATGCAGGTCAGGAAGCAACAGTAAGACCTGGACATGGAACAACAGACTGGTTCCAAATAGGAAAAGGAGTATGTCAAGTGTATACTGTCACCCTGCTTATTTAACTTATATGCAGAGTACATCATAAGAAATGCTGGGCTGGAAGAAGCACAAGCTGGCATCAAGATTGCTGGGAGAAATATCAAGAACCTCAGATATGCAGATGACACCACCCTATGGCAGAAAGTGAAGAGGAATGAAAAAGCCTCTTGATGAAAGTGAAAGAGGAGAGTGAAAAAGTTGCCTTAAGGCTCACCGTTCAGAAAACAAAGATCATGGCATCTGGTCCCATCACATCATGGCAAATAGATGGGGAAACAGTGGAAACAGTGTCAGACTTTACTTTTTTGGGCTCCAAAATCACTGCAGATGGTGACTGCAGCCATGAAATTAGAAGATGCTTACTCCTTGGAAGGAAAGTTATGACCAACCTAGACAGCATACTGAAAAGCAGAGACATTACTTTGCCAACAAAGGTCTGCCTAGTCAAGGCTATGGTTTTTCCAGTGGTCATGTATAGATGTAAGACACCAGGGAGGCAACGAACACCCTATGGATATCCTAATTGCCATTTCAAACTGAACTTGTTCATAACTGAACTCATATACTCCCTGGATTCCAAACCATTCTCTTCCTTTAACTTACAGGACAGGACCATTGCCCTCCCATTTTCCCAAATAATAAACCTGGAAGTCATCTCAAAGATTACCATCCCAATCAGTCAGTAAATCCCACCGCTTCAATTCAAAGATCTCTTGCTATATTTTCCTCTATTCCTTTCCACCTACCCTTGGCTTAATTTATTTCTAGATCACTGAAGAATCTTCTGACTCTTTTCCAACTGCCAGTCTCAGTTCAGTTCAGTTTAGTCGCTCAATCGTGTCCGATTCTTTGCGGTCTACTCCTCTGCAATTTTACTTCCTCAGTACCACTACAGCTAAATTTCTAAAGAAAAACAAAAATGCCCAGAATCCTTTCTGAGTTCCCAATCACAGCTTTCACAAGGGAGTGGGGGGAGAGACTCCAAATAAGACTCCTGCTTTTCCCTCTCTTTTTCCTCCAACATCCATCCTAGGGCCTCCATCAGTGAAGGACTTGAAGTGACTGAAGCACTCTCCTAAGATCTGAGACTCTGCCCCAGGCTGCCTTCCCCCATCGGGCCATCCTTGTCCGCTCCCAAGTTCTGCCTGAAGCTTCTTCATCGCCAAAGCTTCCTTTGTGTACCCTCTCCCACCCCCACACCTAAGTTGGGTAGCTCTCTGCTGCGTGGTCACCTGTGCATCGCCACCCCCCCCACCCCACCCCCCA
>SJYQ01104698.1:199564-224395 GCA_006410935.1 Redunca redunca | reverse complement strand
GAATGTGGGGTCAGGGGTGGGGGGTGGGGGTACTGGTATGAGTTGGTAGGCTTTTGAAGTCAATTGGACTTGAAGAATGGGTAAGCTGTGGGTTTCTGCTTTTCTTTGCTTGTGTAGCAAAAGATTTATTAAGACCTCCTCTGTACTGAGCGGTGGGGAGAGAAAAATGAATAAAATGCTTCCTCCCTGTAATTAGCTTGTTAGGAGGGTATGTTGGAGGGAGAATGCTGCAGAAACAAAGACATGAAGGTATGGCTTCCTGTTCTCTTTCCCACTCCAGTCCATTTTCCACTGTTCCATCTTTTTTTTTTTTTTTTTTGCTATAAAATGCTTTTCACTCCTCAATCCCCATACTGTTTTTTTTAGAGTGTGAATTCCTTAGAATGCTCTTTGAAATCTAGCCCCAGCCTTCTTTCCTGGCGCCCTCACAGCAGGGGTTCATTGGTCCCCAGTAAGCCATATACTTTCTTGTACATGCTGTGTGCTGCAGTTTCCTCTGCCTGGGCTCATGCTAGTCCTTCTGCCACGGCTTACCTTTCCAGACTCCCAAGGCTCAGCTCACATATGAAGGCTCCCCTGAGCTCTGCAAGTGAATCGGTTGCTCCTCTGGGCTCTTAGCTCTGCCCTCAAGATCCTCTTAGAGCACCTGCTTTTGGGGATTATAGTTGGTTATGCCCACAGCTACTCTTTTAGGGGCAGGATGATTGAGAAATATATTGGATTCAGGAGACAAAAAGAAAAAATTCAAGCATACTTAAAGCAAAATAGAATGTTTTCAGTCTATGAACTAAACAGCCCTTAGAAGGCTAGCTCTGGGTTGAGTTTGGTTCAGGGGTTAGATACTGTTACAAGGATCTTACTCTGCTCATTTGGGATGACAAACACACTCAACATGAGTCTCCAAAGCTTTGAGTTCATCAATCAGCACACTTAGACCATCTCAGGAAAGAGGGCTCGTCCCCCACTTAGACCATCATGGGAAAAAGGGGTCGTTTCCGTACTTAGAGCATCTCAAGAGAAAGTAGTCATCTTACACTTCAGCCATTATAAGGGAGAGGGATCACCATGACATTTAGACCACCCCAGGAGAGAGTCATTCTTATGAAAGCTACCATGGGAAAGAGGGGTCATCTTCATGTTAGTCCATATCACAAGAAAGAGGTCATTTCTCACTTGGACTATTATAGGAGAAAGACATTTAGATCATAACAGGGGAGAGGAGTCATCTCCCACTAAAACTCTCATAGGAGAGAGAGAGAGCGCATCTCCACATTTAGGCCATTACAGGAGAAGGGCGTCACTTCCCACTTGGCCAATCATGGGATCATCCGAAGGGAGTGGAGCTCTTGCAGTCACTCCTGCCCAGTCCTTGGTGTTGACGAGCTGAGTTTGTATCCCTGAACCAGTCCTCTAGCTAAGGAATGAAACAGGCTAGCTGTCTACAAGGCCCACTGAAATCCCAGAGTCAGCCAAAGATGGCTTCCTCAAAACAAAATTAGGGTTTGCAACTTGAGAGGCAGGTGAGTGGATGGTGGTCAGCCAAAGCAACACATGTCCACAGTGTAGACATGAGCTTCCTTAGCATAGGGACTGACTTGGGCTTGTTTGTGGCTTCTGCACCTATAATATGATAGACACATGTTCAGTACATAAATAAACCAACATGTTAATGACTTATTTGGGTTTTAAGTGATATTAATCTTTTTTTTCTAGTTACAAAAGTTTATATGCTCATTTTAGAATATTGAAAAATAGTCAAACACTATAAAGAAAACAATCTCATCCCCCATAGAAAACACTAATCATATTTTGGAATATTTCCCTTCTGCAAAGGGTTTTACCACATATAGTGGATTGTTAGTTAATTTTTATTTTAACTTCAGCTGTTTCTGAAAATCAGTTTTCTTAATGGCTACATAATAACTGGCAAGGAATATGTATGTATTTTTTCTCTATTTTGAGCTATCTAGTTTATATACTTTTGTCAGTGAGGACGTGGTCTGACTAAGGAATAAAAAAAGAAAAAGGGACTGGGCCACTGTGTGGAGGGCCCGAGAGAAGATTCTCCTTCAAGGACTGGCCGTCCTGGAGGTGTGGGAGCTGGGAATGGCCAGGATGGAATAGAAGGGCAGATCGTTAGAACTGGATCATGCGTCTTTTAGAAACTGAGTGTTTTGCATACACCAGGGGCTCCTGCTGAATTGTCTTTTAGAAACTTTGAGTGTTTTGCATACACGAGGGGCTCCTGTTGAATTGATTTAGAAAATGGAGAAGAGAAAGAAAAGTAGAAGTTGGAACACCAAGTTAGGGAAGAAGGCTGGTCTATGTAACCTCATCCTTTGGTCTTTCCACCCGCTCTTCCTTCCAGCCTCAGCGTGTGCTACCTTCACAGCCAAACTGCTTAAAAAGTGGATGGAGTGCTCGTGTCCACGTCCTCCCTTCCTGCTCACTCCAGTCTTTCTCCTCTGTCCTTCCACCTATTGAAGAATAAGGTACTCAGACCTCAGAGTGTAGCAGACCGCTCTCACATCCCTCTTATAGGTCCTTGTGGCCACTCTGGGCATCTGCTTGACCTTGGCCTCGTGCCCGCACCCTGCCAGTTTTGAGCCTGCCTGTTGAGTTTTTCTGTCTTCTTTGCAGTTTCAGCTCCCACAGTGAGTATGTGCTTAGTCGTGTCCAACTCTTTGTGACCCGGACTGTAGCCTGCCAGGCTCCTCTATCCGTGGAACTTCCCAGGCAAGAATACTGGAGTGGGTTGCCATTTCCTTCTCCAGAGGATCTTCCTAACCCAGGGATTAAACCCACATCTCCTGTGGCTTCTGTATTGGCAGGCAGATTCTTGATCACTGAGCCACCTGGGAAGCTTCAGTTTCTCCCCAGCCTAAAAGTTTGTGTTTCACAAGAGTTAGCCATGAACCCTCTTCTCTGACTCCCAGCCCACCTGGAGTTGAACACTTTCAGAGCCGCAACTTCAGTTCAGTTTCTGAGAACGAGATAACCACATTTAGATCCCCGGGCTTCCCCTTCTCTGACACCAGCCCACTTCTTCCTCCAATGCAACTTCCTACTGCTTCTCTTCTGGAACGGGGAGGGCTCATCATGGCTGCTCTGTGACTTTCTCTTTGCCCTTTCCTCTCACTCTTTGTTAGCATTTGCAGGGATGGGCACTGTTGCACAGCTTGAGTTAAATATAAACTCCCCTGTCTGATGAGGAAAACTGCAGCGGTTTGGTTGTTCGTTGTCAGATCCTCTTCTTGGGAAGCAGCATCAAGTTATCCTGGATATTGGCTGTGCCCTGCTGACTGCTGGGCCAGACTCACCTGTCTGGCCTTTGAGCTGCTCCCTGTACCTGCATCTCAGGGTTTTGTTTTATGATCCTGTCTCATCTCAAGAACTGACCTCAGTCCTTCTACTTCCTCCCTTGCCTTGTGGCCCCTGCACCACTGACTCATCCAACCCTCATTCTGTTTTGCTCTCTTCCTCAAACCTGCTGCTCTGCCCCATGGACCACAGCAGTCCCAGATCCTGTCATCACAGTTTCTGTTCTTACTCCAGAGTTGCAGGGATACATTTGGTGCCCACTGTTCCTTCTGATCTCTTAGCCGTGTGGGAAGAGACGTTTCTCCTTCTCTGGTAGAAGTAATTTAGACTGACAGGGCTTGTTGACTCTAAAACAGTGAAGAGAGGAGGCAAGAGTTTGAACAGAAAAAGTGGAGACAAGTTGGAGTGTGTGATGTTGTGATTTATGATAAGAAATATATATTTGGTCTTGATCCCTATTTCTGGCTCAGAGCTTCTAAAATCCTTAGAATTTCCCAAAAGGAAGAGAGCTAAAAATGTCATTCTTTATGTTAATGAAGTAATTTTGGACCACATCTAAGGATGGGGGCTGGTTGCCAAAACCATCCTCTTCAGTTCCACTCCCCCTGACCTCCACGGAGAGGAGAGGAGAAGAGCTCAAGATCAAACATCAGTGGCTGATTAGTTGTACCTGTGTAATGAAGCCTCCATAACACCTGAAGGGATGGAGTTTGGAGAGCTTCCTAGTTGATACCCAAAAAGCATGGAATCTCTGCCCTTTCCCCATACCTTGCCATGTGTATCTCTTCCTCTGGGCTATTCCTGAATTATATCCTTCTGTAACATACCAGTAATCTAGTAAGTAAAAGTTCCTGTGAGTTCTGTGAGTCATTCTAGCAAAAACCCAAGAAGGGGGTTTTGGAAACTTTAATTATAGCCAGTCGGTCAGAAGCACAGGTGACAACCAGGACTTGAGACTGGCATCTGAAGGTGGGGAGGTGGCAGGGTAGGAAGGTTGCAGGGGGAGTGGGTGTTACAGGCTTGTAGGACTGAGCCCAGCCTGTGGGGGTCTTACGTTCTTTCCAGGTAGATAGTGTCAGAGTTAAGTTAAATTGTATGATGCTCAGCTGGTGTCAGAGAATTGCTTGTTGAGGGAACCATCTCCCCTACCACCCCTCAATCCCACAAACACACATTGGTATTGGGTACAGGATTGTTAAATCTATTGAAATAGAACAGCTTTTATTTTGAAAGAGAATAGTGAATGTTTCATTATCACTATAATTGGAGACTTCAAGAGTATGAATATCCATAGTAATAGTAAAGTGTTGAGCATCCAGGTGAGGTTAATGAGATTTGGGTGTGAGCCTTCCAATCAGATTTCTTCAATACTGTATGATTTTTTAAAAGTTTCACCTGCTGTGTCATAAATGTGAGACGAGCTGTTACATAAAGTGTTTTGTGAACATAAAAGTCTCTCAAGTATAAGTTATTATTTAAAGGTATTAAAACAGTATTTTCAAGGAAATAGCTCTCCTTTCTCTATTGTTATTGCAAGAATATAGCATTTTTAGTCCGTTGTAAATAGATTACATTGGCATTCTGTTTCAGGTTAGGAATTGGCTCTGTCTCTAAGGGAAATGCGTCCTAATTTTTAAGCTCTGAGTGGAAGTCTTGTGAGCTAGAAAAGGCAGAGGATTTTTAAGTGTGGATGATTTGCATGCAGATAGTTGAGAACTGACTAATTTATAATTATAGGAATTTTGCTGGGGGGGGGAACTAATAGTGAGATTTATGTACAGTTTAGATTCCTAGTCCTCACGTATTTATTTTTAACTTTGTAATTTTCCTTTTGCAGAAACCCTCGATGGTGTGGATACCATTGTCAAGATCCCTCCACACTTGCTGAGGTAAGGAGACTGGAGTTGTAGAATGCAGTAGAACTAAAAATGGCCCACCATGTTTTCTTGAAGAGCCCAGATAACCTCTTTGGTTTATAGCATTTTAGTTGCTGACTGTTAACCTTTCTGCATCTGTGAACTGGGGTGTTTCATGAGTGTCTTAGTGTCAGTGAAATCTGTATTCCAAAGGAACCAGCTGTGGAAGTATTGGATGAAAGGATAAAATTGGTCAAGGAGAGAAATGACCACAACCTAAGTGAGGATGTGGACTGTGGATTAGTCTCCCACCATGAGTTGGAAAATGGCGCCCACTTTGGGCTTCTCTAGTGGCTCAGCTGGTAAAGAATCCGCCTGCCTTACAGGAGGCCTGGGTTTGATCCCTGGGTTGGGAAGATCCACTGGAGAAGGGAACGGCTACTAACTCCAGGATTCTGGCCTGGAGTATTTTGTGGACTGTATAGTCCATGGGGTCACAAAGAATCAGACACGACGGAGCGACTTTCACTGTGGGGGGAAGCAGTCCTGCCCCGTGTTGCGTGGATTTAAGCTCTCACTGGCCCCTTGGGTGGACACCATCTCACAAATTCAGTGGCCACCTGCAGTAGCCCTGAGACGGTGAATCTATTTCCCCAGTTCCTCAACTCTCCCCACTCCCCCTACCTCCATCATTGTGAGAGAAATACATGCCTTTTGTGGAAATTTTCAAAGAGCATACGAAAGTTGCCCGTAATTACACCAACCTAGAATAACCACTGAAAACAATTTAACAGATTCTCTTAACAGACTTTCCCCCCAACACACATACATATTTTTACAAATTAATATGAGGCTTTATTTACAGGTTTGTTTCCTACTTGGTATTTTTGGTCAGCACTATAGAAGAACGTTTTCTAATGACAATATATGTTCTTGAAATATTGCATATTCTTTTACTATATGGCTGTTGCAACATAAATTATTTAGTAATTTTCTTATTAAACATTTGGATTGTTTCTAGATTTTTCTTTGCAATTATTAAAAACTAAGTTTTTTGAGTATAGTTTCTATATTGTCAGGACACATGATTTATTACATATTTTCTCTCTTTTCAAGTAGATTGAAAAAAGAATTATGTTTCTGTCTATTTTAAAAATGTATTACTTCTACTGTAGTGCCTGCTACAGGCTGATACATTCGTGTGTTAGTCAATTCATGTATTAGGGAATTCATGCGTTAATCAAACCAAGTGTACTTTTCTTCTAAACAGAATGTCTGGCAGCAACATTCTTACCCAGAGGAGGGGTATTCCAGCTGGGGTATACATGCACACAAAGGAATGTAAAAAATCTTCAGGAGATACAAAGGCGTAGATGGTTGAAGGGAGATGATTTCCTGGTTTCCCAGTTTCTACAGTTAACCTGTCTTAAACTTATTTGCTTCAGAATTGATTTTGCTGTGTCTCTTTTGCCATTTCACCTCTTACAGTCACCCTTCTCCCTCTTGACAAACCATAGCAGAGCTGTCTCGCACCCCATCCTGACTCTGACCCTTGTGTGTTGTCCTGGGATGCAAAACCCTCTTCCCAGCTACAGAGAACTATGAAAATACTAATGTCTGTGTTGGTAAAGGGGATGAATATAATGACCAAGGCACACATCTTTATGGGGTTAGTTTTCATTTCTTGGCTTTCAGTGAAATTGGAAGAGGATCTAATCTCTTTATAACAAAGAAAAAAGTTTTTTTTGATGATGAATCTCCTTCATTCCTTTCTTAACGTATATAAGCAAGGTTTGTTGGTGCTTGCATCTTTAAAAGTGGGAAAAAAGGTATGGAATTTATATTATATTATTATTATAATATAATTCAGTTTCATCATATAACAGTAGAGAGTGTTCATTCATCAGTATATGAACTAGTTGAGAAGAAAGAGACAAATCCTGTACATTTCTTTAGAGATACATTTCCAATAAATTTTTAATTCCCATGTTAACTATATTAACATTCTTATAAGTAATTATTAATGTTGTTTGGATCAGTTGTGTGCATTAGTAATGATAGCTCAAAGAAGAAAATGGAACACTTTTAAGCCTTATAGCCAGAGGAAATTTTTAAGAATCACTTTATATACATTTTTGTTGTAGGGAAATATAATAGGAAAATTCATAAAATCAAGTGTTAAACATATTAGATTAAGAGATAATTCTGTGTGGGGAGTAAAATGAAAATACAAGTTCAAGGAGAAAACAGTGCAGCCTTTTTGCAAAGAGGAGTTTGTTCATGTATTTTTTGATGGGTGAAGATGATTTGCAAATTGGTGTGGCATTTGGATTTTATTGGATACCTTTAAGTGAGTGATATGCTTTAATTAAAATTGTACTAATTCCAACATGCCAGAATTACAGCCTTTGCAATGAATTAAAATTATGGTTGAGAAATTTAAATGTCAACTTTAAATATGTGAAAAATAGTATTTAAAATTTGCAAAACTGTTTGATGACACTGCTGTAAAGGTTGTTTCTCTATCCAAGGGGTTGTTGAAGCCATGGTGCAACTTTCTGTGGCTGTGGATCTGTGATAAAAGGTTTGCCTTTGGTGTTAGAAGGAAGAAAGTGACAATGATACCAGAAGAGGCTCCTGGTACAGTGGGCATCGAAAGACAACTGGCATTTTCCACCTCTTGGTGGGTGTGGAACCAAACGAGCTGGAGAAAATACATTATTAATGGGCTGTGTTTGGTCCCCTGCTTAGCCACTGAGTATTACACTTGTCCGTAGTATTGGGCCCAGGGCCAGCTGGCCATCTTGTATGACCACAGGTTGTTGCTCAGTTACTAAGTCATTTCTGACTTTGCAACCGCATGGATGGCAGCACACCAGGCTTCCCTGTCCTTCACTATCCCCCAGGGTTTGCTCAGATTCATGTCCATTGAGTTGGTGATGCCATCCAGCCATCTCATCCTCTGCCATCCCCTTCTCCTCCTGCCCTCAATCTTTCTCAGCATCAGGGTCTTTTCCAGTGAGTCACGTCTTCACATCAAGTAGCCAAAGTATTGGAGCTTCATTTTCAGCATCAGTCCTTCCAATGAATATTCAGGGTTGATTTCCAAAAAGAAAAAAAAAAATCATCCACAGGCATATCCACAACTGAGTGTTGTTTCCAGCTTTGGCCCAGCTTCTTTATTCTTTCTGGAACTGTTTCTCCACTGTTCCCAAGTAGCATATTGAACACTTACTGACCTGGGGGACTCATCCTCCAAAGTCATAGTTTTTGCCTTTTCATACTGTTCATGGGGTTCTCAAAGCAAGAATACTGGAGTGGCTAGCCATTCACTTCTCCAGTGGACCATGTTTTGTCAGAACCCTCCACTGTGACCTGTCTGCCTTGTGTGGCCCTGCCCTTATAGCTTCACAACGTTGTGATCCATATGATCATTTTGGTTAGCTTTCTGTGATTGTTCTTTTCTTTCTGGAGTCTGTGGGATTGTAGTTCATGCTTCTTCTGTCTGCCCTTTGATGAATGAGGATACGACCGTAAGAGGTAGTCACAAAATTGATGGGAAGGATGCCAGATGAGGAACCACAGATGAATACATATATATGTGTGTGTGTGTGTGTTTATCTGTCTTCACCAATATTAGAATATAACTCAGAGTGTTTGTCTGAATGATAAGAGAGCTGTTGATATCATTCTATATACAGAGGAATGTGTGTTTTTGCATTCCAGATGTGCAGCAAAGTCAAGCATCCTTGTACAGAGAACTGAACTGTATGAATGAGACACAGTGGATGTAAGCATTACTCTCAGAGATTTTATATTCTCCAAGAGGAGACTGAAAACAAATGTAGCTGGGAAAGAAACACGAGGCAGCAAGTGTAAATTGACTATGGAATTTTATGCCTATCAGAAGGTTTCAGTTTGACTATGACTTGTAATAGTTGGGAGCTTTTCAAAGCCTGTTCTAGCCTATGTGAATAAGCCATAATCAAACAAAAATGAGCTATTGAATTAAAGAATCTCCTTGACTATTTGATATCAGGGAAACAAACACCATAATGGACTTTCCCCCTCTATGGTAAATCAGTTTTCCTTTAATCCTTTGATTCTTCTTCCAGGCATTTTTAAACCCACAGTGCACTTACTCTGTCCAGTACTGTGTTTAACTTATTTGAGCACAATAAACTAAAAAAAATTTTATAATTTAGGTGCTGTAATTACTTATAAGTAAGAATTTGGATTTGTTATTTTTCTTCAGTTTTACTTCTATTTTAATGATTTTTTTCTTCAATTATATTTAGTATATGAGAAAGAAACCAGATTGATAAACTATTTCTTGGCATTCTTCTGATTTTGTATTCAGATTCAGTTTCCATTTCTGTTATGAAATCACCTAGAAATGATTATTTGCAAAAATGTTTTGTTGTTTCAGATTTTGAAATGAGCCATCAGGACTAAATTAAATATCAAATACTTTTGCCGTGCTTTTTTTCTTATTTTTTCTTTTGCCGTTGATTGTCTTTCAAGTTAAATATGTTAGCATTCTGATAGATAATTACTAATACTGTTCTGATCAATTGTGTACATTAGTAATGGTAGTTCAAACCAGAAGAAAATTGATACCTTGAAAGAACTAAGGTTGTATTATCTTTTTTTTTTTTAATTTTTTTTTTCTTTTACCATTGACTGCTCTGAGGACTTCTTGTGCAAAGGGAAATCCACAAGTCACGTGAATGATTTTAGTGACTCTGGTGACTGGATTTGGTCATGCCTAGGGCACTGTGTGGGAGAAACCTATGAAAAAAGGTTTTAGATGGAATGGAGTGGTCAGAGGCACTGCTTATTTCTGCCCCAGGCTCGTTCACTGAACAAATGCCCCGTCTTATTTTTGATACAGTGAGCAGCCTTAGCAACCAGGATGGGGATTCACGTAGAGTACGCGGTGAGGTTCAGTGTCAGCGATAGGGAAGGGCCGGGGAATTCGCCCTGTAGAGTATTTCCTGAATTTGTCAGTAGACAGTCGGGTGAACATCTTTCCGCCTTCCTACCCATAGTCTTACTTCTTGATCTTGAGGGTGAGATTTAAGCATCTGTATCTTCCTCCTTGAGGAGCCTGAACCCTCACTCCTTTTTAAGATTTTTTTTTTTTTTTTTTTGGCTGCCCATGCTTTTTGCTGTGGCTTGAGGTTGAATAGTTGTAGTGAGTGGGCTGTAGAGAAAGTGGGCTCAGTAGTCATGTGTGGGCTTAGTTGCCTGACCAGGGGTTCAACCCACATCCCCTGCATTGGAAATTGGATTCTTAACCACCATGAAGTCCCTCTTTTCTCTTTGCTTAAACTCAGGTCTTACACGTCTTTGCAGGGTTGAATAAAACCTGTGAATCGGTGGGCAGTGGTGGTGTGCCCATGCTCAAGGAAGAGGCTTTCCTCAGGCTGGGGTTATCTTTTCCTCAGCGTTCTTGTTTGACTGGCAAAAGGCAGCTTAGGATGTTCCCTCCAAGTTGACAGACTTGGTAAAATATCTCTGCCCAAGTCAAGTTACGTCCAACAGTTACTGACTCCATCATTGTTAGTTGCTGGCTTTTCAGCCAAGTAAGAAATGAGACTTGGAAGCTACTGATCAAGAACTATTAATAGTTAACAATATTAAATGTTTTCTCTTTCCTTTTTTCTACTTTCTCTCACCCTACACCTCTTGCTTTTCCTGCCGTAGTTTAGGAATCAAGTAATGTAACCAAAATAACCTGATCAGTTATGGAATTTTCAGGGCTGCTCTGGGTTTTGTTATGAATATTCAGGGCTGGTGTCTGTGTTTTGTGAGGCTATCACCAGCCGCCTGGAGGGGCCACAACTTCTGTAATGTTTAACTTGTTGCAAGTTGATACATTGGTCTTTCCCTTTCATGCTTACTGTCTTTGTAATGGCTTGGTTGTGATGATACCTAGATCTGTCTGATGTTTTTCTCTCTGAAATGTTGAAGAACTTATATTTTTTCTAACCCTGTGTGGTAAAAGGAGATGGGCTTATGTCATTTCTGTGGACCATTCAGTACCATTGTTATTTGCAGTCACTGGCTCTTCTAGATCCTTCTTGATCTGCTGGCAAGTTCTTGAGGAACGTCCCTCCCTTTCCAATGGACTCCTATAGTGTCCTTCTGCTTCGGAGTGCTGGCTGGAAATGCTCAGTCCCTCTGCTTGCATCTGACCATCAGAGAAACAAGCTCTTCCCATGACCAAGACCATGTTTAGTAAGAACCCTAAACATGGTCTTAGTCATGTACACATGCAAGAGGGTATAAAACTAGAGTTTTACTGAGGGCATTTCCCAGTCTCTGCCCCTCCTCCTCTGGGAGTTATCTCATACACTGAAATAGAGCATACTTGTTACGAGTCCTCTCCCTTTTGGATGCCAGGATCAAGACAGCAGGTCTCAAGGTCTATGGTTAGCAATCCAATGCTTCCCTTTATATGGGACACTGAAACACTAGGGACATGTTTTCTGAGCTGCTTTTATCATTAAAATTGTTCACTGTGTGTCTTATGCGGTATTCCTCACTTCCTCTTACTACTTATCCTTGAAGACTGGCCTATGGTTAGTGCCAACAAAGGTCTCTTTAGTCAAGGTTATGGTTTTTCCTGTGGTCATGTATGGGTGTGAGAGTTGGACTGTAAAGAAGGCTGAGCACCAAAGAATTGATGCTTTTGAACAGTGGTGTTGGAGAAGACTCTTGAGAGTCCCTTGGACTTCAAGGAGATCTAAACAGTCCATTCTAAAAGAGATCAGTCCTGGGTGTTCTTTGGAAGGAATGATGCTAAAGCTGAAACTCCAGTACTTTGGCCACCTTGTGTGAAGAGTTGACTCATTGGAAAAGACTCTGATGCTGGGAGGGATTGGGGGCAGGAGGAGAAGGGGACGGCAGAGGATGAGATGGCTGGATGGCATCACTGACTCGATGGACATGAGTCTGAGTGAACTCTGGGAGTTGGTGATGGACAGGGAGGCCTGGTGTGCTGCGATTCATGGGGTTGCAAAGAGTCGGACACGACTGAGCGACTGAACTGAACTGATGGTTAGTGAAAGTGATCCTTCTTTCCTTTGCGCCTTCACTGTTTTTGTCATGGCATTTATCAGTCAGGCTGGTAATTGTTTAGGGGATCTGTTTGAGACCCTTTTTTCAAGGAGTTCATATACCTAAATTTTCATCTTTTTACCTACTAGTTCAGTGCCCACTAAATGTTCAGAGGATGAAAGTGCCTCTCCAGACCCTGCATTGTGTGTCTCAGTGAACCTGTGTCCTCATCTCCTAGGTTCTTGGAAAACATAGCATTTGGAAGAATCTGTGTCATAGTATTTGGAAGAATTTGTACTTCAGCAGTAGAATCTCAAATATCTCATTGGCTAAAAGGATAGGTCCCAAAGAACAGACCAGAAATCCAACACCCTATCCATTGACCTCAGCTAGTATAGTCTTAAACCCTTACTCTCTTCTCAATCAAATCCCTGGCTAGTCTAATGTCTCGTTTGATTGAGGTTGAGGGTTTGTGGTAGTGTGTCAAAGGACACTGAATATACAAGGGGTTCAGCTCTCATTAGGTTCCGATGAAGAGTCCTTGGCCCACCTGGATGAGGCACTCTGCCTGCCCTACAACCACCCCCAGTGTGAATTTGACTTGGAGTCAAATTTCTGTTCTAAAGAAATCAAGAGTCTCCACCTCCATCCCTCTCCAGTCCAGGATTTTCCCTTTCTTTGAGCCCAAGTAACTTACGACAGGACTGGTCCAGATGAGATAAAACCATCAAGGGAATCCTTGCACAATCTCATTCAAAGGTAGCCATTGGCAGCAAACCTCCTATTGGCATTTCTCAGTGCCTTTGGGGGACAATCCCAGACATCACTGCGGCCATGACCCAGCTGCCATTTTGCTTACCTTCTCCATGATTCTTCAGAGCCAACCTCAGCCTAATTGCTTTTCTCCTGCCAGTTGCAATTCCCAGAAAGAATATTTAACAGTCCTACTTCCCATTTGTCCTTATATGTGTCCCCTACTCCCTCCCATCCCCACCCTGGCTAAGCCACTGCCCAGCCCTGTAGAGCAGTGGCCCCCAGCCTTTTCAGCACCAGGGGCCAGTTTCATGAAAGACATTTTTTCCATTGATGGGGGAGGGAGGATGGTTTCAGGATGATTCAAGTACATTTATTGTGCACTTTATTATTATTGCATCAGCTGTACCTCAAATCATCAGGCATTAGATCCCAGAGGTTGGGGACCCCTGCTCTAGAGGCTTCCTTTTGCCTGCCTGGTCCAGACACTTCTTTCAGCCCACATGCTGACAGGTTCCTCCTTGTTTTGATTTAGGGACCTACTGATTTTTCATGGAGGATGGGAACATGCTTATTAGCATTCATGTTTGGAAAGAACCATCTGTACTAGTTTCCTATTCTTTGTAAGGCTTTAATTGTTTTTCTCTTGCTTTTATCTATTTTAGGGCTTTAGTTCTGTGCTTTGAACCTGGCAGCAACTTCTACAGGTTGTGCAAGTTTTTTGTTTGTTTGTTAATCGAAGAAATAAGTGTCTCCATATCAACTAGGAAGGACTGTGTGTGATTTCAAATGGATCAGTGGGTTTTGGCAGGCAGTTTCAATCTCATCCTTGTTGTTTCTGCCTTTCTGAGGACATGGAGAGGTGCTGGGCTCCCCTTGCTACCTCCCACTGTCAAGAGGCGGAATCAGAGGCTGCCGGTGTAGGATTTCCAGGTCCTGTCTTCAGCTCATGCTAACTGAACAGAGGATGTTCGCATAAATGCAGGACAGGTGCTTCTGCTGAGGCCTCTGCATTAGTCCAGGTAAATTGCAAGTATCTGTGCTTCTTCCGGATTTGAACTCATCTTGAGGTCTTCTCTCGGTGATTTCTGGTTTTCCTCCATTCTGTGGCTGACTTCTCTTTGCAGAGGCACACACATGTACGTTTTGACTCCTGATCTTTTGCTGGTTCGNCCGGATTTGAACTCATCTTGAGGTCTTCTCTCGGTGATTTCTGGTTTTCCTCCATTCTGTGGCTGACTTCTCTTTGCAGAGGCACACACATGTAAGTTTTTGACTCCTGATCTTTTGCTGGTTCGGCACCAGAGAAAACAAGAATAGGATGCTTAAGATACTTTAGTCTAAGCATTTTCAGTCTTAGCGAAGTCTTTGTCCCTCCCAGTCAGGAAAGGAAATATGGAGGGAGCCATCAATCTTGCCTTGGGTCAGCGGGAATCATTTAAGTGAAAAAGGACTTGCCATGGAGTCAACCTGAACTGTTCCAGCTCCCTGGAATCCAGCTTCCTCTGAACAGGTGAGCAGAATGACATTTCTGGCCACAAAAACCAGTTGGCAGGAGAAAGTGGCATGTGTAATAGGCCAATAAGTAGCCTGTAAGTCAGTGCTTGCGAGTGGTAGAGATGCTGAAATCCATATTAGAAATCAAGGTGCCCCAAAGATCTAGTCTTTTTTTTTTTTCTCTCCTTTATTCCTTTCCCTACTGCTATGGAAACAGAGAGTATTCCCATCATCTTTTAGCATAGTATAAATGACAGCACTATTACTAACTTACAAGCACCTCCTCCTGTGTATATGCCAGCCTATAAAGCCAAGTCTAATGATTTTCATGTTCTAACCTCTTTGATAAGGAAGACCTACAATTAACTTTCAATTACAAAGCTGCTTCTTGTTAATAGCCCTGGACTTCAAAGCACTTTAAATGATGTGGTCAGTTAGAAGTGCATAACCTACCCAAGCTGGGATGGTAGGGGTTGTTGGGCTTGGTGATATTTTGGGATGTGAGCAAAACCAGCCATGGCCACTCATCCTTCCATTATAACAGGTGGTTGATGCCTTTATTTTATGGCACTTGGCTCTAAAGGGAAGTGTTAGAAGGAAACATAGAAAATGTGTAACAGTCCAACCATAAATTTTGTTTCTTCAGTTGAACGAAGGCAGGATTTTTGCTGTATGGGTGGTTCTGTGCTTGCTTTTTGTGATTGTGTCTTACAGGCAATTTAGGTCCAAATTTCCTGCTTTAACTTCAGAGTATGTCTTTGAGAAATTGTTTGTGTTGATGAATTAAAAAAACAGATTCGGAGAGATTTGTAGGGACTGGAGCTTGTTGATTCAGTGACGTAAATGACTCAGTGAGGTGTTTGTATCTCTCACTCTCCAAAACCTTTCTCCTGGGAATGGTGCAAAGACTAGAATCCTGTTTAGTTTCTTTGGATATCTATTAAATATTTCCTATTTGTATTGTAGCGCCTATTTATGTGTAGTTGGACTTAACTCAGTAAGGTTATGTAATTACACAGTCCTTGATGTATGTTTTTCCAGTCTAATAAATTTCACACAGGAGATCTCCTGTTACTGGTTTAATAACTCAGTACTCTGTTAATATGATGCCTCTTGGCATGCTTAATTGCTTGTGATTCACACGTTCTCACCTAAATTTGGGATGCTAGAACCTACATTGACATTTTTCAACCTTTATTATGTGCCAAGGACTCTTAGGTATTAAGCATGCTGGTCTCCATCCTGCCTTTTCCCTTGTGAGATAGGGGAAGTCCTGAGACTTGGAAAGACTCCTTGAACCAGGCTGGGGCAGAGTCAGAGTTGTTAGAGTCGAAGCGCACATTCTTAACACATTACAGAGTATTACCTCTCCCATTATGGACAACACAGAAGTTCACGTTTTCTGCTTTGTAATTGATGTGAAATGCTGAGATATGTAAAACTAAATTTCATGCAATAAGTTATGTGATGAAGCACCATGATTGAAAAGTACTCTTGGAAAATGGGCTAGAGTTAGCTACTGCTCATCCCATTAATAGGACTTCCCAGGTGGCGCTAATGGTAAAGAACCTGCCGGCCAACGCAGGAGACAGGAGAGAAGTGGGTTCGATCCCTGGGTTGGGACAATCCCCTGGAGGGAGGCATGGCAATCCACTCCAGTATGCCCGCCTGGAGAATCCCATGGACAGAGGAGCCTGGTGGGCTATAGTCCATGGGGTCACAAAGAGTAGGACACGACTGAAGTATGCACACACATCCATGAATACGACTTACTAATGTAGGAATATCAGTGAGGCCACTTTGTATTGAAAACAATTTTAAGTGCAATTTCCAAGGAGCTGGAGCTGTTAAAGAGGGAGTATCTTCTATGGAGACTGAGGGGTGAGCCATAAATTATTAGAGCTTTTGAGATAAATGTGTAGATGTGACTTTGCCAGGAAATGATCAAAATTGACTTTTCCTTTCTTTAAGGCAAAAAGAGAGTTAAGATGAAAGAGACACTAGTCTGGGATTGATGTGAATACCCACTGGGAAGCCTGGGTAATTATGTGATTAAAAAATGAACCCTCATGTCTCCAAGTTTTGGCTCACATGACAGAGGGAAGAGTCTAGCAACTCAGATGCTTTCTTTAGGGATAGTTAAGATGAGCAAGGGCTTCTCTGGTGGCTCAGCAGTTAAGAATCCACCTGCCGATGCAGGAGATGAGGGTTCAATCCCTGGGTTGGGAAGATCCCCTGGAGGAGGGCATGGCATCCCACTCCAGTGTTCTTGCCTGGAGAATCCCCATAGACAGAGGAGACTGGTGGGCTATAGTTCATAGGGTCGCAAAGAGTCAGACATGACTGCAGCAACTTAGCAAGTGCACACAAGATGAGCAAGCCTGCAGAACTACCAAGGGAAGACTTATGGTAGGGCTCATTGTATGGCCTAAACTAAAGGACTATTTCTAGAACAGGTTGTATTTAGAGTGGCTCTAAATACAGGCTCATTTTTAAGTTAATGATATCCAGATAACTATTGCCATTTCAAAGATTTTTAAAATTCTGCCCACTGCTTCCTTTGCTTTGTAAGCCCCATTTTCTTTTTCTGTATTTACCAGCTGGGAGGAAAGTCCTTTGAAAACAAAAGGGGTTTTGTGTGCTCATTTCAGAAAGGTTGATAGAGAAGCTGAGAAACTGGGCCCAAGGATCACGGGGGAGCAGGCAGCGGGAGGGGCCTGAGCACAGAGGCCGCCCAAGTTGGGCCATGGAGGGCAGCTGACCCTACTGGACTTTCACTCCATCTCGTCTCTAAAATAAAGCTGGATGTGGATGGTAAGGCCAGTAACATGACATTTGCTTAAAAGGAGGAGGAGAGCATTCATGTGTTTCAGAGGCAGTAAAAATACAGCTGTAATTAAAGTCAATAGGATATTTGATTAAGAAAGAAAGCGATTGTTAGTTTAAGGTGTGTGTGCTGGAGCAGTCAGTACAACGGACACATTTATAAATATTTGTTCCTGCTGATTGCCTTGCATCTCCGGGTCTTGAATGTCCACATCTCTGTTGGCGGCACCAGGAACCCTGATTGGTAGTAGGAAGAGAGTTCAAGGGAGATCTCGGCTCTGGGGAGGAAGCTGTGGGTTAGGGGGGAAGGGTACCCTGGGTTTGGAGCCAGGGCCAAGCAAGCAACACTCTATGTGCTGGGAACACAGTGGGAAACAAAACAGAAACTCTCCTGTTAGAGCCCACCACTTGCTGAAGGGGAAGGAAGCATCATGATACCTTAGGTCCTGGTTCTCCCGTGTAGGACCACTGGGCCCCTGAGCTAGTCATTGTGCCTGTCAGCTTGTGTGAATGGAGGAGGACATGGAAGGGTGGACACCGACAAAAGTAGGTGTCTCTATATCCCCCCTGTGATCGTGGACTGAGCTATAGGTGTGGAGGAAAGAGATCTGGAGAGATCCCATCACAGGCCACAGATGCGGACTGGGTTTCCCCAGCAAGGGCTCAGCATGCCTGCCTCCCACTCTCCCAGGGAAGAGCCTCTGTTTTACCTCCTGCATCTTTCATATCTCCTCAGCATCCTAGCAGGTGAGCAGCCGCGCCCATGGGGCTTGAGTCAGGACCCTCTGTGTCACTCTCACATACACACACACACACACATATATATATCAACTTTATTGAGATAAAATGTGTGAATTTAAGGTCTGCAATGTGATGATTTAAGCACATGTTGTGAAATAATTACCACAATAAGGTTAGTTAACATTCATCAGCTCACATTGTTTGTGTGTGCCTGGTGAGAACTCTCCAAGCAATTTTCAGATATGTAATACATTATTATTAAACAGAGTCACCATTTTGTACATTAGATGACCAGAACTTATTCCTCTTCCAACTGGAATTTTGTACCCTTTGACCTCTTTCACCCATCCCCACAACCTATGTCTGTGGTAACCACACTACACCACTTTGTTTCTATGTGTTCAATTGTTTAACACTCCATACATAAGTAAGATCATGCATCTTTTCCTGACTTCTTTCATTTAGCATACTGTCCTCAAGGCTCATTCATACTGTTGTAAATGGCAGGATTTCCTTTTTTTTTTGTAGCTAATTTCTCATTGTGTTTGTGTATGTAAATCACTGTGATATTGTGATTTATAGAATATATATATACACACACACACATAGCTGGCCCTTAAAAAACACAAGTTTGAACTGTGAGGCTCCTCTATTTTTTAAAGATTTATTTAATTTTGGATGTGCTGGGTCTTCGTTGCTGCGCATGGGCTTTCTCTGGTTGCAGCGATCAGGGGCTCCTCTTCGTCCTGTTGCGCAGACTTCTCATTGTGGTGGCCTCTCGTAGCAGAGCACAGGCTCAAGGTGGGCTGGCTCCGTAGCTGAGCACGGACTTCGTTGCTTCTCAGCGTGTGGGATCTTCCGGACCAGGGATGGGATTCTTGTTCCCTGCATTGGCAGGCGGACTCTTAACCACTAGACCACCTCTTATACACAGCCTTTTTTCACTTCATGCACACTACAGTAGCACATGAGGTTGGTTGAATCCACGGATACAGAACCAAGACTGCAGAAACCGCCTGTAAAATTATACTTGGATTTTCTGCTGTATGGGTGGTTGCCATCCCTAACCCCTAAAGTGTTCAAGGGTCAGTGGTATTTGGTCTTCATCCCATTTTGACACCAGAACGCCTAAAACTCTTGGAATTTCCTAACAAAAGCCGTACAGGTGATTTTATTCTGTTAATGAGGTTAGTGAGTGCCTTTTGGAAAGCACTTCAGGGAGGGCTGGGTGCCCGTGAAGCGAGTGTTGGAGGTCTCAGCCCACACTTCCAACCTCTGTGGAGGGGAGAGAGGTTGGAGATTCCGTTCAGTAGCCTAGGGCCAGTGATTTAATCACTCATGCCTGCATCAGGAAGCTTCCAGAATTCAGAGAGCCTCCTCATGGAGGTTTTGCAGAGAGCAGAGCATATTGGAGAGAGCAGGGAAGCTCCTTCCCACACACCTTGCCCTCTGTGTCTCTTCCATCTGGCTGTTCCTGAGTTATCTCCTTATATAATAAACCGGTAATCGAATGAGCAAAATGTTTCTCTGAGTCCTCAGAGTTGCCCTAGCAAATTAATCCAACCTAAAGAGGGTGTGCTTAGAATGTCCAGTTTGTGCCAGGTCCAGTAGAGGCACAAGTGACAACCTAGACTGGTGATTGGCGTCTGAGGCTGGTGTAGAGGAGTGAGTCTTGCGGGGCTTGACTGTGGAATTTGATGCTGTCTCTGGGTAGACAGTGTTTGGAGCTGAACTGTAGGACACCTCACTGAAGTCAGAGAGGTGCTCAGTGCTGGTGGGGACTCTCCCATAGGAACTGGGTGCAGAGCCCCGCTAATCACATTTTCTTTATTCTGATGAAAACTCTGCCTCTCTGCACCGATGCTGAGTCAAATCTGGGAGACAGAGTTTTGGGTGAAGTGTTGATAGAAAAGGGACTTCCCTGGTGGCTCAGAGGTTAAAGCGTCTGTCTGCCTGGAAGAATAGCTTTATGGCTTTGCCAGGCAAAGGGAGAGACAGTGGGCTCGTGCCCCTCAAAAACTGTACATCCCAACCTGGGAGGATTTGGTGAGTTTTATAGCGATGGTTTGAGGGTGGGGTTGCTGATAATACCAGTGTATCTGCAGGGTCTGCACTCCTTTAATCAGGTCTCAAATGGTCTCCTCCTAATCAGCTTCTCTGGTTCCTCTGATCTGGCCTTTGGTGGTCTCTCAGTAAGCTTCTCTGGTTCCTTTACTCTGGCTTCAGGTGGTCTTCTCTGGCAAGAACGCTAACCCCTTTCATTTGTTGACTCTTTTAGTTCTGTGGAGAGCACAAACATAGTGTTAGGTGTATCCCTTGAGGGGAACCAGGACCCTGCCCCAAGGCTGCATTATGGTATCTTGGCTATAGCTCCCCTGTCTCTGCCTCCCTTCCCTTCCCAGATTAGCACTGTTTGAGTTCTGCCCTTTGGAACTACTGGAAGGTTGTGGAGGCTGTTCCCTACAAACAAGAAATGAGGGACAGGGAGGCTTCCGTGCTTAGGAGCCCCACAGGCTCCTGCTTGGTTTCAGTTGATTCGTTACTTTAGTGCAGCAGTTCTCAGACATTTTGGTCTCAAGACCTTTGACACTTTTAAAAACTGAGGATCCCAGAGAACTTAAGATCTTTTGGATTGTATTTACCACATTAAATGTGAAGTGTTAGTTACTCAGTCATGTATTTACCATATTAGGCATTAAAATAGAAAATTTAAAATATTTAATTCATTAAAAATAAGCCCATTGCATGTCCCCTATAAAGACTTTTTTTTCCCTTAATGAAAAGTAGTTGTTTAGTCGCTAAATCATGTCCGACTCTTTTGTGACCCCATGGACTGTAGCCTGCCAGGCTCCTCTATCCGTGGAACTTCCCAGGCAAGAATACTGGAGTGGGTTGCCATTTCCTACTCCAGAGAATCTTCCCAACCCAGGTATCAAACCCGAGTCCTGTGTCTCCTGCATTTACCCCTGAGCCACCAGGGAAGGCCTTCATGAAAAATAACTGTTTTCAAAACAAATGTAGGAGAGCTTTGCATTTTTGCCCATCTCTTTACTGTCTGGTTTAATAGAAAACAGCTGGATTCTCAACTCTGCTTCTCCATTCAATCTGTTAGTCTGTTGCTTTGGTTGAAGTAGATAAAGCAAATCCAGCCTAAACAGATAAGTGGTTTAAAACAGGAGGGGAATTTTAATCACTTTTTTGAATAATTATGCATTCTTCTTTTTTGATAAACTCTACTCTATACTCCTAAGAGATTGAGAGTGAAAGTTTTTACCTTATGGACCTTTGACAAGGTCTCAGGAGTCTAGGCTATACTTTGAGGACCATTTCTCCACATGTCAGAAGCCAGAATCTTAAATCATTGATTCTCTGGAATCAACCAGTTCTTCCTCTTTTCTGAGAACAGGAGTTGCCCTCAATCCTGCCTTCTCAGGGCCTTGTCTTGGCCTGCAAAGCTTTAGGCCTGCGCAGCAATGTGTGGCTAACCTTTGGCGGGAGGTGGTGGTTTGTTTTCCTGCCTCACAGGCCTGTGAAATTGTGACTGGGAATTTTTAGAACCATTCAGTTCAGTTCAGTTGCTCAGTCGTGTCTGACTCTTTGCAACCCCATGAATTGCAGCAAGCCAGGCCTCCCTGTCCATCACCATCTCCCGGACTTCACTCAAACTCACGTCCATCAAGTCAGTGATGCCGTCCAGCCATCTCATCCTCTGTTGTCCCCTTTTCCTCCTGTCCCCAACCCCTCCCAGCATCAGAGTCTTTTCCAATGAGTCAACTCTTCACATGAGGTGGCCAAAGTACTNCAGGGTGACAATATACAGCCTTGACGTACTCCTTTTCCTATTTGGAACCAGTCTGTTGTTCCATGTCCAGTTCTAACTGCTGCTTCCTGACCTGCATACAGATTTCTCAAGAGGCAAGTCAGGTGGTCTGGTATTCCCATCTCTTTCAGAATTTTCCACAGTTGATTGTGATCCACACAGACAAAGGCTTTGGCATAGTCAAGAAAACAGAAATAGATATTTTTCTGGAACTCTCTTGCTTTTTCCATGATCCAGCAGATGTTGTCAACTTGATGTCTGGTTCCTCTGCCTTTTCTAAAACCAGCTTGAGTATCTGGAAGTTCACAGTTTACGTATTGCTGAAGCCTGGCTTGGAGAATTTTGAGCATTACTTTACTAGCATGTGAGATGAGTGCAATTGTGTGGTAGTTTGAGCATTTTTTGGCATTGCCTTTCTTTGGGATTGGAATGAAAACTGACCCTTTCTAGTCCTGTGACCATTGCTGAGTCTTCCAAATTTGCTGGCATATTGAGTGCAGCACTTTTACAGCATCGTCTTCCAGGATTTGAAATAGCTCAACTGGAATTCCATCACCTCCCCTAGCTTTGTTCATAATGATGCTTTCTAAGGCCCACTTGACTTCACATTCCACTAGCCATGGAAATTGCCCCATCATAATCCTGTGAATAATGTCCTCCTTACTGGCATCTTCTGAAATTTCCATAAGATATCAAATAAGACAGTATTTTGCAGAATAGACAACAAATCATGAGTGAAACTTCTCTTTGACAAAATAGGCTGACGGTGTTTTGGTAGCATGATTGAGGGTTGTTCTGTTTCCGGTGCTGAGTTTCGAAGTGTGATTGTTAGATTGGAGAACAAAGCTCTGGGAACAAAAAAAGCAGATAAGAATCTGGATTTGAGTAAGTGTTATTTCCAATTTCCAAGAATACAAAGAAGCCTAATTGATCTATGGGAATTATAAACAAAGCCTGAATTGGCAAGATCTGGACAATTTCACTGGGGCCCTTACAAATATTCTTTAAAAGAAATTCTGGCATTTGGAATAGGGAAGCAGAACCATTATTCTTCTGTGGAACAGAAACCTTTGTTTGTCTAACCATCCCCTACCCCCAACAGGTCTGATTGGGTATCAGGAATTGCCTTTTTAAACTTTTGTAAAAAAGATTTCTTTCTGGCTTTGCTGGACCTTCGTTCTGTGCGTGGGCTTTCTCTAGCTCCGGGGAGCCAGGGCTACTCTTTCCTTATGGTGCTCGGGCTTCCCATTGCCATGGCTTCTCTAGGCAAGCGGGCTCGGTAGTTTCGGTGCACAGGGTCAGCCACCTCACTGCCTGTGGGATCTTCTGGACCAGGGATTGAACCCGTGTCCCCTGCATTGGGAAGCGGACTCTCATCCACTGTGTTGTGTTGTGCTGTGCTCAGTCACTTCAGTTGTGTCCGACTCTTTGCAACCCGTGGACTGTAGACCTCCAAGCTCCTCTGTCCATGGAATTGTCCAGGCAAAAATACAGGAGTGGGTTGCCATGCCCTCCTCCAAGGAATCTTCCCAACTCAAGGATGGAACCCGTGTCTCCTGCATTGCAGGCAAATTCTTTACCACTGAAACACCGGGGAAGTCCCCTCATCCACTATACCACCAGAGAAATCCCAGGAACTTGCCCTTATCATCAAGAGCAGGTTGATACTAAGTAGCCCTAAGCCCTGTGCTTCAGAGGAGGCTGCCGCCTTGCAGCCTGGACCAGCTTGTCTGGCTAGGGGTTGCCCTGTACCTCATGTATCTAAATGGAGTATGAGAGATGCTCTCTCAGTCCTGTGAAGGTTGAAGTTGTCTTCCTCAGAAACCTGTCACATTTGTGTGTTGCTTGTAGCAACGACAGCTGCTTTGCCTCTATAAGGGGAGCCAGCCAGGGGATAAGGCTGACACATCAAGGGTGGATTAGCGGGAAGACGGAAAGAACCTGGGTTCTTGGTTGTGCCATAAGAGCGTGGACTTATCTCATCCTGGAGCCAGCCTGCCTCCTTGTTTAAGCCTCTTAGGGAAGCTGGATCTCCTGTCACTTGCAGCTGAAAACACCCTCCCCAGTATACTCTCCTAAAGGAATCCCCCTGACCCTTAGGGACCCGAGGGTAGGAGGATTGCCCAGTGAACACATCAGTTGTTAACAAACCTGAAGATCTATTAGTGGGATCTTTTCCCTCTTTTCTGGCTGTCGTTTGGCCATTTTGTTAACCTTTTTATTTCTTCTGCAGGTCAAGCTGAAATCTAAATTGAGCATTTGGTAACTGGTGGAATAGGAGAGCTGAAACAAGTGTGGCATTTAAAGATGAGGGCACTGGGAGATGGGGCCAAACTTCTCTCATACAGCGTGGGTACACACATATCATAGCCTTGTCCCACCAGCAGAAATTACTGATTTACTTGTGTTTTCCACAAGCTAGACCCTAAATGCCATTGTCTTTACCCTCAGGGGCCCTGGTATATGTATAATGTGCCTGCCCCCACAATACTGAGTTCAGTTCAGTTCAGTCACCCAGTCGTGTCTGACTCTTTGCGACCCCATGAATTGCAGCACGCCAGGCCTCCCTGTCCATCACCAACTCCTGGAGTTCACTCACATTCACATCCATCGAGTCAGTGATGCCATCCAGCCATCTCATCCTCTGTCGTCCCCTTCTCCTCCTGTCCCCAATCCCTCCCAGCATCAAAGTCTTTTCCAGTGAATCAACTCTTCACATGAGGTGGCCAAAGTACTGGAGTTTCAGCTTCAGCATCATTCCTTCCAAAGAAATCCCAGGGTTGACCTCCTTCAGAATGGACTGGTTGGATCTCCTTGCAGTCCAAGGGAATCTCAAGAGTCTTCTCCAACACCACAGTTCAAAAGCATCAATTCTTCGGCTCTCAGCCTTCTTCACAGTCCAACTCTCACATCCATACATGACCACAGGAAAAACCATAGCCTTGACTAGAC
>SJYQ01104698.1:129809-191634 GCA_006410935.1 Redunca redunca | reverse complement strand
AGCTCAACTGGAATTCCATCACCTCCACTAGCTTTGTTCGTAGTGATGCTTTCTAAGGCCCACTTGACTTCACATTCCAGGATGTCTGGCTCTAGATTAGTGATCACACCATCTTGATTATCTGGGTCGTGAAGATTTTTTTTGTACAGTTCTTCTGTGTATTCTTGCCACCGCTTCTTAATATCTTCTGCTTCTGTTAGGTCCATACCATTTCTGTCCTTTATCAAGCTCATCTTTGCATGAAATGTTCCCTTGGTATCTCTAATTTTCTTGAAGAGATCTCTAGTCTTTCCCATTCTGTTGTTTCCCTCTATTTCTTTGCATTGATTGCTGAAGGCTTTCTTATCTCTTCTTGCTATTCTCTGGAACTCTGCATTCAGATGCTTATATCTTTCCTTTTCTCCTTTGCTTTTCACCTCTCTTCTTTTCACAGCTATTTGTAAGGCCTCCCCAGACAACCATTTTGCTTTTTTGCATTTCTTTCCCATGGGGATGGTCTTGATCCCTGTCTCCTGTACAGTGTCATGAACCTCATTCCATAGTTCATCAGGCACTCTATCTATCAGATCTAGGCCCTTAGATCTATTTCTGACTTCCACTGTATAGTCATAAGGTATTTGATTTAGGTCATGCCTGAATGGTCTAGCAGTTTTCCCTACTTTCTTCAATTTGAGTCTGAATTTGGTAATAAGGAGTTCATGATCTGAGCCACAGTCAGTTCCTGGTCTTGTTTTTGTTGACTGTATAGAGCTTCTCCATCTTTGGCTGCAAAGAATATAATCAGTCTGATTTTGGTGTTGACCATCTGGTGATGTCCATGTGTAGAGTCTTCTCTTGTGTTGTTGGAAGAGGGTGTTTGCTATGACCAGTGCATTTTCTTGGCAAAACTCTATTAGTCTTCGCCCTGCTTCATTCCACATTCCACGGCCAAATTTGCCTGTTACTCCAGGTGTTTCTTGACTTCCTACTTTTGCATTCCAGTCGTCTATAATGAAAAGGATATCTCCAACCAGTCCATTCTAAAGGAGATCAGTCCTGGGATTTCTTTGGAAGGAATGATGCTAAAGCTGAAACTCCAGTACTCTGGCCACCTCATGCGAAGAGTTGACTCATTGGAAAAGACTCTGATGCTGGGAAGGATTGGGGGCAGGAGGAGAAGGGGACGACAGAGGATGAGAAGGCTGGATGGCATCACTGACTCGATGGACGTGAGTCTGAGTGAACTCCGGGAGTTGGTGATGGACAGGGAGGCCTGGTGTGCTGTGATTCATGGGGTCGCAAAGAGTCGGACACGACTGAGTGACTGAACTGACTGAACTGAATCCTTACATTTGAGTCTGGACTCATTCATTTACCAGCTCTGTTCATGGATACTTTGGCTCTGGGAGCCTCCAAGTCTTGAGCTATAAAATGGACTTGATAATGTCCATTGCCCCATTTCTCATGAGGGTGAAACAAGGTAACATAATGAGAAAGTTCTAGTTTATAGCCTCTTCCAGTGGAAGAGCATCTCTGGGCTCATCACTTCTCTTCCATACCTTCTTCTCTACAGCAGTGAACAAAGTGTTCTAGTTTTTTCCTAAGTTTTAACAGTAAAGTTAAGCTTCTAACAGCACCTAATACTTTATAATAGTTACGTGACATGGGACAGTTTACTTCCTATCTCTGAGCCTGTTATCTCATTGATGATATGGAAATAATTATCTATCACAGTACTTACACATTCGGTTGTAAGTACTGAATTAAATGAGATCATGCATATATGCCAAGTCTTAATACCTGCCACAGAGTGGACACTCAGTGACTGGTGGATATCAGGATAGGATGGACATTTCTTGAAGGACAGCCTTCTTCCTGTCATCGTCTTGACTTTGACAGCTTCCTTTGACTTTTCCTTTGCTAGCATCATTTTTTTCTCTCCACAAACTGACTGGAAGGATTTTTCTAAGCTCTGTCCTTCTGTTTTACATCTTTAACTTTTCCTTGGATGTTTCACCCATTTCCAAGGTTTCAACCACTTTTAGATGGCTAATGTCTAAATTTTTCCTGAGCTCCAGACGAGTACGTCCCGTTTTCTGTGTGCTAGTACCTGGATGCCCAGAGGAATCTTGAACTCAGAACATATATACAAAACTGTAGTCATTATCCTCCCCGCTTCCTTCCTCAAAGCCATTCTTCCAGTGGGCCCTCTCTACTCCTCTGCCACCTCTCGGTTCTGTTTCCTCTGTCTGTTTTTGAACACAGGCCGAACTGCATTGTGTTTTCAGCTCTAGGGCCTCAGTATATATAGTTCCTCTCCCAGGCCTTCCTGCTGCCAGTAAATAATGACAACAAAACCATGATGACAGTAAGAAAAGTACCATGACAACAAGCATTTGAGTGTGCAACAGGCTAGGCAGTATCATACCACCCTAAGCCCTGGGTGAGGTGGGACCCCGCTCTGAGCTCATGTTTTAGAGGCCCTGTTCTCCTCCTCAGGGCTAAGGGAGCATTCCCATCCAGAGCCCACCCTGCAACCTCAGCTCATGCTCTAGGCACCTGGGACTTCAGAGTCCCCTACTTCGACTATGCTGAGCTTCCTTCCAAAAATGGCATGTGGGCCCTTTCACCAGCTCTGTCTTTGGCAAGGCACCCACCAGAATGTGCATCTCTGGGCTTGAGGCCTGGCCACAGCGCAGCTGTTTGTGTGGTTTGTGGTCTGAGATTTGCCTGCCGCTTGGGATGTCCATACCTGTGCCCACTTGGGATGTCCATACCTGTGCCCATGAGACGTCTCCTGGGGCAGGACAGAGCCAGGGGTGGAACAGAAGGGGCTTGGGCCAGGGGCCTTGAGCGGTGCTGAGAAGGTTAGGCTGGCCCTGGGCAATCAGGAATGTTTCTGATGCATTAATAGCTTCTTCTCTAATCATCATAATTCTCAATGTACATTATATTACTTCTGTATTTCTAGATGAATAAAATGAAAATTGAAGAGGTTAAATCTTAGTGCACAGGTTGTAGTTGACAGAGCCTGAATCTGACCCAGATTAGTTTGCCTCCAAAATTTTTATTCTATGATATTTGTACTTTTTACTCATTTTCTACATTGTAGCCAGTTCCATTTGTATGGAAAATGTCTAATATCACATTATTCCCTTGATTAAAAATCTTTTATTAGCTCTCATTTTCAGTTGGCCAAGACCAGTCTATCTGGCGTTGCATGCAAGATCCTTTAAAACCTGGCTCAAATCTACTTTGTCAAACTCATTTCTCACCAGTCTTCCCGCCATGACTGCTTGGGTCATGATTGTACTTGGGCTGCTCCGTAAATCCACTCTGCCTTTGTGCTCTCAATCTCAGCTGGGTAGTCCTTTTCCTCACTCGACTGACCAAGTCTCATACTGTACCCTCCATTTCAGGACCAGATGAGTATCACCTTGTCCGTGAAGACATTTGAATTTTTCTAGGTAGGATCTCTCCTGCCCTATTGTACTTCTATAATTGTGTGTACCTTAACACAAGTGCATGTTGCCTTGTACCTGTGTTAGCTCTCAGTGAGAGTTCTTGGTTCAGTGAGAGTTCCAAGAGTTCCTTGCCAGGAACTCTCATTCGTCATTACATGCCTAATACTTCATACAGAACCTGGACGCCTATAGGCTACATAAATATTAAAATCTTTTTGTTACTAAAAATCTTACTTCTCAAAAATTATTAGCCAGTGAGGAATACAAGTTTTAGTTCTGACAGTTCTGTTGATTTGCTGATAGACTGGTTTTACAGGCATTTTGATGTCAAAACTGGAAATTTCTATCTCTAGGAAAAATGTAACTTTACACTTAATCCCACCATTTTGCTGTCACGACATTTACATGTTGAGAGGTTATTATAATAAATGTATAATGTATTATTTGTGAGCTTTAATAGGCTAGTAAGTTCTGAATAGAATCTAGAGAGATCACAGCTCTGTCTCAAAGTGATTAGTTTTGTTTTTTAAGTTATGTTTTTAAAAACATATGTTTCTGAATGATGTTTATATCACAAACTTACTGTTTTTCAAGAGGTAATTACACATTTGCATAAATTATCAGCTCATAATGATGATATGGTATATATTGTCTAGCTCATTTTCTCTTCTTCCCTAAGATTTGAGTATTCAGGTTAGAAATCTTGCTTGTCATGGTGGTTTCTCCCTACTTGCCCCTGGGCAGAGTCTTGCCTCTGGATTGCCTGTCGGAGCATTTTCGTCATGAAAAAAATGTGGTATTTAACAAAATATATGTGGTTCCATGTAACAGGGCAGTGCAGAGCAATTCCCCTAGGGTATGTTTCATTCTGTTAGCATATTTACACTTGATTATAAGAAAACATGCCATAGAAAGAAGCAAGATTAATTTAGGCAGACTGAATTTAGATACATATGACTACAGTAACTATACTTTAGAGTCATAAGCAAGTCTATTTTCAGTCCAACAGATTTGGGGGAAAAGAAGGAATTCAGTAAGTGTTTGAAAGACGCTAAGGAAAGTCTTTGGGGAAAGGGAAACTATTCTGGGGATATTGTCTGCTTTTGATAAGGTGGGAAGAGTGGTGACTTAATAGAAGAGATGAAGTTAGCCCAGAGGAAGGTCAGGAAGGATTAGATTGAAGCTGTTTCTGGAAACATGGCCTTCCAGGATTCTAGGTCAAAGCTTTGAAGAGAAGGGAGTGGGCGTTTATGCACAGGTAGGAGAGGGCTAGCTTCACTTCCTCTCTATTTCTAAAGGTAGTCTATTTTATTATTAAAAGATTTTAAAATGTTGAAACATATAAATAATAAAGCCAAAACCATCCATGTTCCCAAAAGACAGAGACAAATTCTAGAGGAGTTTTGAGCAATTTCTTTCCAGCCTCTCTCCTCCACTCACTCGTATGTGTATATGCTTTAATTCAAATGTAGGACCATGGTATGATATATTTTCTCCATTGCATTCTCATTTTAACTTCTTTGACATTTTCAAAGCATTTTCCTGTGTTAATAAAAACTTTTCAAGATATTTTAAGTTATTCCATTTCAGAGATATGCTAGAATTTATTTAGGCTTATTTACTTTATAAATAAAACTACAGATAAATCTTTGCACCTGAGATTTTGCTAGATCTCTGATTTCTTTACAAAAGGTTAATAGAAAAAGAAAATCCTAGGTCAAAGCATGCTAATATTTTTTTATGTGTTTTTTAAATTGGAGTATAATTGCTTTACAACATAGTGTTAGTTTCTGCTGTACAACAAGGTGAATGAGCCATATGTATACATCTCTCTCCCCTCTCGCGCCTCCCTCCCACCACCCCCTTATCCTAGCTCTACAGGTCATCACAGAGCTCTGAGCTGAGCTCCCTGTGCCATACAGCAGCTTCCCATTAGCTATCTATTTCACACATGGTTGGAGAAGACTCCTGAGAGTCCCTTGGACTGCAAGGAAATCCAACCAGTCCATTCTAGAGGAGATCAGCCCTGGGTGTTCTTTGGAAGGAACGATGCTAAAGCTGAAAGTCCAGTACTTTGGCCACCTCATGCTAAGAGTTGACTCATTGGAAAAGACTCTGATGCTGGGAAGGATTGGGGGCAGGAGGAGAAGGGGACGACAGAGGATGAGATGGCTGGATGGCATCACCGACTCGATGGACGTTGAGTTTGAGTGAACTCTGGGAGTTGGTGATGGACAGGGAGGCCTGGCGTGCTGCGATTCATGGGTTGCAAAGAGTCGGACACAACTAGCGACTGAACTGAACAGGAGAAGGAAATGGCAACCCACTCCAGTATTCTTGCCTGGAGAATTCAATGGAGAGAGGAGCCTGGCAGGCTGCAGTCCATGGGATCGCAAAGAGTCGGACACAACTGAGCAATTTTCACTCACTTCACTTACACATGGTAGTGTATATATGTCAATGCTCCTGTCTCAATTCGTCCCACCCTCTCATTCCCCCAAAGCATACTAGTATTTTTAAGTTCTTGAGATACTTTTACAGATTGTTTTAGATGTCAGAATTAAAGAGTAAAATCTTTCCATGGTGCCACAGACAGTGATGATATGAGGAACTGAGAAGTGTATTGATGGAGGTGAAGAAGGGTTTATAAGTGGAAAGATGTAAAATTTCACATGTGAATGATCAATGTGGGAGAGAATGTGAGGAAGTATAAGGATGGATTGACCATGGACAGAAGGAAGGGCGTTTCCTTATGAAGGGTGCTTCACAGTCTCGCCGTGTGTGAAATGCACAAGGTCTGAGAGTTAAATGGAAACCATTCACCTCACATGCTGCCACAGAGTTTGAGTTCAGGGGTCCGTTGCTGCTGTAGTCCTCGTTCAAGAGTGAGAGTTCCTCTCTCCCCTCCACCTCCCTCATCAGTAAATGTCAATAGTGTTTATTTCTCGTCATTGGGTTGGTGAGTGGCTCAAATGAGATTGTGTGCCTAAGCCCTTAGCCTGGTGTGTGGCACAATTTTGACATCCACTGCCACCTTCCCTTATATTAGTTAGGAACCCTATAGTTGAAAGTGACAGAACATGAAATTCAAAGAAAAAAAAGCCAGTATGCTATGTCCAGCACAAAGTCTTGTATCCAATAGAATGGGAATACCACTTGATTTTTTTTTTTTTACTGGATGAATGAATAAACAAAGAAGTGTTAACAATAAGTCCATTTAAAGATTGGTTGAGCTTATAAAGATAAACAAGTCCAGTTAAAAAAAAGACCAAATCAAGTGGTATTCCCATTCCATTGGGTACAAGACTTTGTGCTGGACATAGCATACACTTTAGTGTTTCTCCTCTTGATTACACAGAACTTGTATCTTTTGGTAGAATTAGTAGTATTGATAATCCTAGATTTCAGGTGAAAATAGCTAGTGATGTTTAATTTTTTTCAAAAATAAATAAGCTGTGGGGATATAATGTACAGCATGGTGACTGTAACAATACTGTATAATGTATTTGAAGGTTACTAAGAGAATAGAGCTTCAAGGAAGGAAAAATTTTAACTGTGAGGTGATTCTTGTTAACTTATTGTGGTAGTTATTTTATAATACATACATGTATCAAATCATTTTGTTGCAGGCATTAAACTGACACAATGTTATATATAACATGTCTTTAAGTCATATGGAATTATTTTTCAAAATGAAAAATTTACATCTTCTTGACCTATTGTGTTTTATATTTTTTTAAATATTGCAAGAATATTAGATGGAAACTTTAAAATGAAAAAGTAAACTCATTTCCCTATCACAATAGTATTACAAAATGTTTTTGTCTTTATGTTGCTTTCTATTCCTTTACAGCTAATTTTTAAAATTAGACATATTAAATACAAAGGATAAAAATCTAGATGGTATTTAGAACTTTTCAGGTGATTGATAACCTACTTTACCACCTGCAGTTGTCCTCTCATTACAAAAGCAAACCTATTAGCAGAGTGATGCCTACCAGGTGGATGGAGGTTTGCTTCAGGAGCAAGAACAGTAGGTGTAATTGCTAAAAAGAACATTTGGACTGTAGATATAAGTGCCAGGAAGGAAATGAGTTCCGTATTTAATATTTTCTCTGTGTATGTACAAATTCACTCACCTTTTTGAGCTGAACAGGACAAGGAAATACTGTGATGTCCATTTGTGTGAGGAGCTTGGTGACTTTGTGGCTTTGTAAATATTTTCTTCAGATTTACTGATAACCATTCTGACTAGTGTGAGGTAACACCTCATTGTAGTTTTGATTTGAATTTCTCCAATAGTTATTGATGTTGAGTATCTTTTCATGTGCCTCTTAACCATCTGTATGTCTTCTTTAGAGAAATGTCTATTTAGGTCTTCTATCCAATTTTTGATTGGATTGTTTTTTTTTGATGTTGAGCTGCATGAGACTATTTGTATATTTTGGAGATTAAGCCCCTGTCAGCTGCTGCTTTTGCAAATATTTTCTCCAGTTCTGAGAGTTGTCTTTTCATTTCATTTATGATTTCCTTTGCTATGCAAAAGCTTTAAAGTAAGGGTAGAGTGAGTTGGGGGCTTCCCTGGAGGCTCAGATGATAAAGAATCTGCCTGCAATGTAGTAGGCCCGGGTTTGATCCCAGGGTTGGGAAGATGCCCTGGAGGAGGGCATGGCAACCCGCTCCAGTATTCATGTCTGGAGAATTTTATGGACAGAAGAGCCTAGTGGGCTACAGTCCATGGGCCACACACAGTCAGACACGACTGACACTGCTAAGCAGCAGCAGGTTGAACTGGGAGGTTGGGACTGACATATGCACACTAGTGTGTATAGAACGGATAAATAATGAGAACCTGCTGTATAGCACATGGAACGCTATGCTCTGAAGCGACCTAAATGGGAAGGAAATCCAAAAAAGGGGGATACGTGTATGCATATATCTGATTCACTTTGCTGTATAGTAGAAATAAGACAACATTGTAAAGCAACTATACTTCAATAAAATTTTTTAAAATATTTTCTTCAGATTATATCCAGCTACTCTAGTTATTATATTAAAATTAATACAAATATAAAATATTAATACAAAGAAAATGAAAGCTCCTCCATGCCACTGTCTGGACATACACATCATCAGCATTCAGCCCAGCTCTTTCTTAGGTAGCGCCCTAATTGATTTTCATAGCTGTGTCTCTCTGGATTGTTTGGATTTTGTAATGTACATGTAAGCCGTTTATAATGAAATATAAAAAAGGTATATTTGGGGAGAAAGTAGGAGCACAACCGTGGGCTTCCCAGGTGGCACAGTGGTAAAGAATCTGCCTGCCAGTGCAGGAGACACATGAGACAGGGATTCGATACCTGGATGGGGAAGATCCCCCGGAGTAGAGAATGGCAACCCACTCCAGCATTCATGCCTGGAAAAAACTGTGGACGGAGGAGCCTGGCGGGCTACAGTCCACAGGGTCACGAAGAGTCAGAGACGAATGAGCAACTGAGCACACAGACGTGAACATAACTGTGTGATTTAGGATCTTCTAAAAAGTTGTATTGAAGTATAGTTTATTTACAATGTTGCGTTAGTTTCAAGTGAACCGCAGAATGATTCGGGTATACATCTGTATATTCTTTTCCAGATGCTTTTCCCTTATAGATTATTACAATAGAACCTTGTTGATTATCTGTTTAAGGTTTTTTTTAACAGTGTATCATGTAAAATTAGGCACATTCAACCCTTCCCAATATACAGAAAATAGCAGTTTCATATGTTCTGCTTAATAATTGCAATAGGCTTGCCAAGGCATCTCAAAATCCTGCAGAAGTGGGATTTTATGTTGTTCACAGTTGTGTCCCTCAGACCTAGAACAGTTCCTGAAGGAGGAATCTAATCTTTGTTGTTCAATATAGAGGTTACTGATGAAGATAATTTCATTAAATTAGGAGTGAAAATAGAAATAAAAGAGAACCAATTTAACTGCACTGCAGAAAAAAAATCAAGGAACCAGTTCAGTTCCAATTGGCTCCGTGAATTGGCTCTGGCGAAAGCTTAGTCAATGAAAATTCATCAATGTTGATGCAAACTGTTGAAAGCATCAGTATTCATAAACACAAATAATAACATCTCGAATGTCACAACAGGGGGCTGAAAACCCCCTAGGAAAAACTAGGAAAAGTGATGGCTGTCATTGAACCCAGCAGCTAGATCCCAAATCGGATGTATCCCATTCATCCAAACTGTGTGTACCTTTTCATAACTGCATTCCAGCCATCAAATGTGACGCATTGTTCCATGAACGACCTGCACAGTAAGATAATTTATTTATTCAATACCCATCCCATTCTGGTGGGCACCTGGATTGTTTTTTGTAGAGTAGTGTGGCATACACCACAGGCGATGGGGAGTTGTCTGCTGGCAGAGACCAGAGAACAGGGGTTTTGAAGACAGATTGTCTAAATTTAAATCACAGCTCTAATAAGTCAGAGAAGAAGAAATAGCATATGACATCCCTTATATGTGGAATCTAATAAGGAAGGATTCAAATGAACTTATAAAACAGAAAGAAACTCACAGGCTTAGAAAACAAACTTATGGTTGCTTGTGAGAAGGGATGAGAGGAAGGGATGGGGAGATGGGGAGTTGGATGGACTTGTACACTCTGTTGTATTTAAAATGGATAACCAAAAAGAAGCTACTGGGTAGCACAGGGAATTCTGTTCAACTTTATGTGGCAGCCTGGATGGGAGGGGAGTTTGGGGGAGAATGGATACATGTGTGTGTGCAGCTGAGTCCTTTTGCTGTTCGCCTGAAACCACAACACTCTTAATTAGTTATACCCTGATACAAAATAAAAGTTGAAGAAAATACCTGTTTAAAAAATATTTGAATTACAGCCCTGTCATTTACAAACATGTGACCTGGGACAGGTAATCTAACCTTAGTTTGTTTTGTTGACAATTAAATCTCTTCATAATAAGATAGTCAGTATGATAATATGAACAGGTACTTGGGACTTACAGGTCACTGATGTTCCATCAGAGCTGTGCTATATGTGAAGGAATCCAGACAGTTATTCAATAAATGGCTTTTATCATAGAATCCTAGAATTATAGAGCCTCAGCAGATCTCAGAAATCTAAGGTATCTTTTTGCTCCATCCCAGGCAGTGCATCAAAAAAAGAGTCGGGCTAAAATTCGAAAATGTATTTGGTGTTACAGGAAGCTCATTTTTGTGTTCATATTAAAAGGTAATATTTGATAAATCTAACGTTCCCCCATTCACCTATTTGAATTCCCTTTGTCCATTGTTATCTTGGCCCAATAAAGCTGGTCTGTGAACTATGAAAACACAGTTAAAGAAATAGGCTTAGTTTCCTCGCCATGACCAGACACTGTCACGGGATGATGTCTTCCCTGTGTGTGTGCAGAGCTGCTAATTCTTCTTCTTTAAGAAATAATGACATGCCAGGGCATGAAACCTGGGGCCACCGTCTTTATTCAATTAGGCAAGCATGATCTTGCACGTGCCCATGCATAAAGAATAATCGCTTCGTGTAACTGAATGTTGGTTTTGGTGTGCCTGTTCTCCAATGAGGCAGCACCTAGAAGGATCAAAAGGCGATTTATTCCAAAACAGTCTGTGCAAAGGGGCCCGAGTGTGTGCCACGTTGCATCTTCATTATACATTTCATCCTGAGACTCAGTTAACAAGCCTATTATTTTTTTATTAAAATCACTTAAAATTAAGGCAGAAGGATTTTTATGATACCAGAGAGCAAGCCGTGTAATCAGCTGGGCCCCACATGTGTTCGTTTCCTGTTATAGTCCTGATCTGAGGCTCATGATACTGATCTAGGGAATTGCTGGGGCTGAGAGGACATGAATCCTGAGGAGATTTGTCAACCCCCTCAGCACACACCCATCCACCCACCCACACCAACACACCCACCCACACACCCCCCACACACACACCTCTCTCTCTCTCTCTCTCTCTTGCTTCAGGGCTCAGTGTAACATTACTTCAAAGCTTTTCATCCTACTGGTACTGAGCGCAGCCAGGGAACCCGGCCTCTTCTCTGACACACAGAAGTTTCTGCCTTGTTGGGCAGGTCCTTTCTCCTGAAAGCGGAAGCTCTTAACTTGGGATCGATGTGGAGTTAGAGTCTGGAGGGACCTATGTATGTGCTCAGTCACTTCAGTCATGTCCAACTCTTTGCGACCCTATGTATGGACTGTAGCCCACCAGGATCCTCTGTCCGTGGTATTCCCTGGGCAAGAATACTAGAGTGGGTTGCCGTGTCCTTTTCCAGGGGATCTTCCCGACCAGGGATCTAACGCTTATCTCCTGCATTGCAGGTGGATTCTTTACCACTGAGCCACCAGGAAAGCCCAGGGGAAGGGGGAGAACTATGAATCCCCTGAAATGATTCGTATACTTATCTAGGGAGAGGATCTTTTTGTGTTCATGATTGAGAAAAGGTTAAGAAACGGAACTATTCTAGCTTTGCTCTCATCTTTTGACACCAAAGGGTGTTGGAAGAAACTTGGTCTTGGGAGTGAGATGGATTTCTGTTCGGATTGTTTCCAGTAGATTTTAGCTGTGTAACCTTGGGCAGGCTATCAAATCTCTCTGAAACTCTATTTTCTCAAATCTAAAACAAGGGTAAGAATGCCCATTTTAAGGTTGAAGTGACTGGTAGATTTAATAGCAAAACAATAAGTAATTTTTATTCTTTTTCCTTCTATGCATAAAATGAAAGAAAGTATCTGTTTTATCTTGTTCCTTGTTGAGTCTTCTCATGACAGTGCCTTGCACATAGCAGACTCTCAAGTGTTGGTTGGATGGATAACTGGATGGATGGAGTGCCTTGGTTTGGTACCCAGATGAACTCACTCTGTCTGCTCCCTTAAAGCACTGATTTTCTAAGAGAAATCTTGGTGCTAGAATTGGCCTTGCTTAGACCCCTCCAAGACCCATGCTTCATGTCCTATGCAAAAATCTTTCTGGATATTACAACAAGATTGGATCTTGTTATCCTGTGCTTTAAATCATGGTCTCTGCTGGGCCTTTGTCTATATCAGGACTGGGCAAACTAGCCAGCAGACCAGATCTGGCCTGTTGCCTGTTTTTGAAACGTAGCCATGCTCATTTATCAACATGTTGTCTAGGACAGGTTTGGGCTATAGTAGAGTTGAGTACTGAGCACAGAGGTCATATGGTCTTCAATGCTTGATGTAATTTTTATCAGCCTCTTTTTCCATAAAAAGTTCTCCAACCCTTGATAGACATTTTCTGTACTGCAGGATTGGTCTTAAGACACTTCTGTGGACTGTGAAGCTGAGATTTAATAGTTAAGTGTCTTAACTAAGATTACACAACTTTAGAACTGTTAAGGTTTCAATCCAGATCTGTGTGATTCCACAGCCCATAGTTTTTCCACTAAACGATGATACCTTGCAATAAGACCAAATCCTAGCTGAACCAATTACATCTTCCAGTTCTTCCTGGTGACCATGACTGGCGTGGGGAGCAGTTCAGTGGTGTTCCCTGGAACTGTGGTGGGACCTGGTAGTGCTGGCATTTATCAGTAGTTTAGTTCCAATTTGAGTACCAATGGTGTGAGTTTAGAAGTAGGTAAGGGAGGGTGATAAGGATTTCAAGGACCAATACTGTCAGTGGCAGAGCAGTATAGGCATGCTGCAGTTTATCTGCAAACATAATACTACCCCCCAGAGCTCAGGGGTTTCAGCATTCTAGGAAGATCCTTATTACTGCTGAATGTGGCATCCACTCTTGTTTGATGCCTTGGTGAGCAATATGTAATATTTGTGCATTTTAAGCACACAGCCACTCAACAGAGACTGTCCCTGCTCCAGGCTATGAGACTATAGGAGTTTTGGACCTCCTTGTCTGCCCACAGCTACCATGCCCTCATTGGCAGATCTGACTGCAAAAATTTGAGATGAAGTTCTTTCACAGTCAATTAATCCTGGTGGAAATTTGATTGTTTCAAGGATTTACAGATGAACTTCTATAGTTTTCTGTTAGTACTCAACCAGCCCATTATTAGGGGCTTCCCAGGTAGCACAGTGGTGAAGAATTTGCCTGCCAGTGCAGGAAACACAAGAGACGTGGGTTCGATCCCTGTGGCGCGAAGATCCCCTGCAGTAGGAAATGGCAACCCACTCCAGTATTCTTGCCTAGAAAATTCCATGGACAGAGAAGCCTAGGATGCTACAATCCACGGGGTTGCAAAGAGTCGGACATGATTGAGCACAATCACAACGAGCCCCTTATTACTGATTCTCACTTGACTTTCACACTTCCGATTAATTTTTCCAGGCTTATAAACTGGTTATGATTAAATAACAGAAATAAAATTGGGAAAACTAGCTATTCCTGCTTTCGCTTGACTGCATAGCAATGCTTGCCTTATAACCGAGACAAGCTGAAGATCATGATAATAGCGAGAAAATTATAGTCACCCAACTGGAAGTGACCCCGTTGGGTAATCAAAGGTTGTACTAATGAAAAATGGTTATACTGTGGAACAATTGTCATATAAAATGGGGTACTGTAACTTTGGGTTAGTAAGGGGACAGTGAGAAGGATCAGGAAGGCAAAATGTTCTTTCTGATAGTCTGGTTTTGTTCTTTGTGGCCGGCATTAGGGGGAGTGTCTGGGTCTGTCTCCATCTGTCATGGAGCTGCTGATGGAAGATTCCACAAAAAACCTGCGGGGTGGACAGGAAGGAATCGGAGCTATAATTAACTTTCTATTTCATTGTGTTCTACATCAGTGACGCTTTTTCCGCTAAAGACGAAATCGTGTAATCTTACCCTGTGGCTTTCGCAGTTTCTAAAGTCAATGAATCTTTCAGTTTATGCTGAAAATATAAAAGAGATAAAATAAGGCTGCTCTGATTTAAGTGAGGGTGGAGGAGCCTGGTAAAATTCAGTAACATTTCATTTGTTGTGCCAGTGTAACTCTGTGGGGAAATAATGGGTTGATTAAAATTCTTGGTCTGTTTAATTATTTAGAGTCAATGCTTCTTACAGAAAAATACGTTTCTCTTTGTAGTCCTCTTGGTTTATTCCTGATATATTTTAGTGCCCAGTTATTTTCTTCTTAAGCTTCAAAATATGCAAGTAGCTCTCAAGCTTCTTTTGTCTTTCACTTGAGGTCAGGTACTTCTCATGGGTCCAAGCTGTTGGTGGTTTGATTGTATTTCTGCCTTGGAAACACGTTTATTAAGCCCCATCACAAAATTTAGGTCACCCTCATGGAGACTAAAGAGCTAATTCAAAAATTGTAGGTGGCGCTTCCCTAATGGCTCAGTGGTAAAGAATCCACCTGCCAATGCCGATGTGGGTTTGATCCTCGTTCCAGGAGGATCCCACATGCTGTGGGGCAACAGAGCCTATGCTCCACAACTGTGAGCCATGCTCTAGAGCCTGGGAGCTGCAACTACGGAGCCCACTCACCTAGCGCCTATCATTTGCAACAAGAGAATCCACAGTGATGAGAAGCCAGCACACCACGACTAGAGAGCAGCCTCCACTTGCTTCAACAAGAGAAAAGCTGTGCAGCAATGAAGACCCAGCACAGACAAAAATAAATACGTAATATTTTTTAAAAGTTACAGCTGATTAAGAAACACTTTGAATTGGGGAGAAATTGACAAGTGTATCAAATTTCAATTTATATTGATGAGGCAGAGTAGTCCAGGTGATGATGCCCTTCTCACTTGCTAGGTGGGGGAGAGGCCTGAGCAAAGGCATTGAAATCTATATAAACAGTGCTTTCTAGGGTTACACACCCTAGGTGTACAGAATACAGTTAATTATATTACTTTGGGAAAGAGCAAGGCGTGTTCATGGACTGGTAAGGGACTTACATGTGATGACTAGTTCACCAAAACAATTGTTTTGAGAGTCCTTTGTGTGTTTTCTCTATAGCTACCTCAAGGCGAGCTGCTGGTACTCTATGATTTCTGCACAGCATTTATGCTGTTTTTTTCTTTTTGTTTTCACTCCAGGTGCAGTTTCATTACTGGTCATAGTTCAGGTTATGTGTGTGGTGGCATTTGAGGGTGGGTGTATGTACCCATCCGTCGGCTGCCAGCCTTGCTGAGCTCACATATGGTCCTTATTTATGTGTTGCCAGGGAGAAATGCCTGCTGCCCCTCCAGCTGGCTTTGGAATCCAAGAATGTGAAGCTGGCTCAACATGCCTTGGCAGGGATACAGGTACAGTATACAATACATCTTGTTCTTACCCCAACAGGATGAGGGAAATTGACAGACCACCTTGGCACTGAAAGAGCAAATAGTTACCATTCTAAATTGTAGCTATTTAAAGACCCCAACAGAAATTGATTGAACTGTGTAATAACCAGAGAAGATAACGATTTTCTTTTCTTGACCAGCATTTCTCTGTGCACAATGTTAACTTGCTGAGCATATATGGTCAGACACTGACTCTTGGAGACTCCAATATTTTTTATGACACCTAACTTTTAGGAGAGTAAGGGACTCCAAGAGAGACACCTCAAGTTCTATACCAGCTCAGATCTTATATGCATCCAGCATCTGTGGTTCTGTGTCATGAACAATGATGATAAGCTGGAATGATTTTGGTTTGTTTTCTAGTCTACAGTTAAGTTGGTGAATGTTTTGCTTCCAGAACGAGATTGGGAAGAAAAAAGAAATTTGGTCTAATCAGAAAAGTCAAATTGCACACACTTCCTTCTCTGAGCATTTATTCATTCTGGTTTGCACCATATGTAGTAAGTCTAATTCCAAAGGTGCAGAGTTGTTGGCTATATAAATACATTGATTTTTTTAAAAGGATTTTTAAAATTGCAATAAATTGCTTTATATGTTGTGTTAGTTCTGCATACAACGAAGTAAATCAGTCATATGTATACTTATATCCCCTCCTTCTTGGACCAATCTCCACCCCAACCCCTCATTCCACGGCCCTCTGGGTCATCACAGAGCACTGAGTTGAGCTTCCTGTGCTTCATAGCAGCTTCCCACTAGCTATTTTACACATGGGTAAAGATGTGGTAAACACACACAATAGAATATTATTCAGCTACTAAAAGGAACAAAATGGGGTCATTCTAGAAATGTGGATGAACCTAGAGTCTATCATACAGAGTGAAGTCAGTCAGAAAGAGAAAAGCAAACATCATATATCAATGCATATATGTAGTATCTAGAAAAATGGTACAGGTGAACACTGACTTCTTAAGTGGTTTGGTGGCTGAGTGACAAGCGCTGTGGAGTTCAAGCCTGCAGGGGATTCTTCCAGCATGGCCATGGATTGATAGCATTGTTGGGTGTCTTTTCACATTACTGTTTCATAGTTTGCTCTTTAAGTTTGGAGAGGTCTCTAATACCTTTTCAGTGTCAGTAAATATGAAAGAGTAAGAAAATTAACTGTTTTCCCCTTTGCAGATTAGAATTAGAGAATGTATATTTCAATATGTGTTGATATTAGGAATTTTTAAACATTAAAAAAGTTAAACAGTTATTAAAACTCTGCTTTTCTCCAAAGTAACTGTAAAAACGAATAGAAGTTTGTTTCAACCTGCCGGTTATGTTCTCTTTTCTCTAGTATTACAATAGATTTTCCATTTAGTGTTGTTTTTTGTTTTTTTTTAACCCTCAAACTCTGTAAGTTACAATTTCGTGTTTTCATGGGAACTTCACTGACATGGGGGGCTGGGCATCTTCTTCTCAGCATCCCTTGTAACCTCCCATTAACAAGTGAAGGTTGCTCAGTCATGTCTGACTCTTTGCCACTCCATGGACTATACAGTCTATTGAATTCTCCAGGCCAGAATACTGGAGTGGGTAGCCTTTCCCTTCTCCAGGGGATCTTCCCAACCCAGGGATCGAACCCAGGTCTCTCGCATTGCAGGCAGATTTTTTACCATGTGAGCCACAAGGGAAGCCCAAGAATACTGGAGTGGGTACCCTATCCCTTCTCTAGAGGATCTTTCCAACCCAGGAATCGAACTGGGATCTCCTGAATTGCAGGCAGATTTTTTTACCAACTGGGCTATCAGGGAAACCCCTCCCCCATTAACTTTTAAAGCATTTTTTTTTAGAGTTTTCTAGTCTTTATTACTTTAAGTAAAAACAGGGTTTTGTATATGAACTAACTCTGGGCTGCCCTGCATAGTCAAAAATTTCTTTTGAGTGGACACTTCAGAGATATTGTGGGTTCATTCCCCAATCACTGTAATAAAGCAGATATTACAGTAGAGTGAGCCACATGGATTTTACATTTTCCCAGTGCATATAAAAGTTATGTTTATACCATACTGTAGACTCTTAAGTGTGCAGTAGCATTATATCTAAAAAAAATGTACATACCTTAACTAAAAACTACTTTCTTGATAAAAGAAAATGCTAACATCATCTGAGCCTTCAGCCAGCTATAGAAGTAACATCAAAGAGCACTGATTACAGATTGTTATAACAAATAGAGTAAAAATAAAAAAGTTTCAAATATTGCAAGAATTACCAAAATGTGACACAGAGACACTATGTGAGTAAATACTATTGGAAAAATGGTGCCAGTAGACTTAACTGACACACAGTTGCCACAACTCTTCAATTTATAAAGAAACATGATACTTGTGAAGGGCAGTAAAGCTAAGTGCAATAAAATGAGGTGTAGCTGTATAGATGAATTCAGGGAGTCCTAAGAAGAAGGTTTGAAATATGTGTTTTCTGGATCTGCAGTGACATTCAGCTAAAAGAGGGAGTCATTACCCTGGATGAATCAGAATTCCAAAAATTCTTCAAGGTTGCAACCCCATGCTGCATCGGACAAGGACAGATTTAATAGGGATAAATATAAAATCCATCCTACTCTGGGGTCTCAAAGATCAATTGCCTCAGGACAGATTGGGGAAGAATAGCTTAATTGTAGCCCTTGAGAATGAGGTTTCTGCATGAGTCAGCGTAAAATGTGCTGTGGCTTACAACTAAACTAATTTGATCTGAGAGTGTGATTAAACTTCTGTATTACTGCTTTTTGTTTGTTTTTTGGTTTGATTTTAAGCAGTAAACACACTTAATTGTCTCACACAACTAGAATTCTAGAGGTAAACAATTCCAGGTTGAAATAGGAGGGCAATGGCCACCAAAGACTGCATTTCTTTCATTCTTGCCATCTTTTTATTGTTATTATTTTTTAATTTTTATTTTTACTTTATTTTGCTTTACAATACTGTATTGGTTTTGCCATACATTGACATGAATCCGCCACGGGTGTACATGAGTTCCCAATCCTGAACCCTCCTCCCACCTCCCACCCCATATCATCTTTCTGGATCATCCCCGTGCACCAGCCCCCAAGCATCCTGTATCCTGTATCAAACATAGACTGGCGATTTGTTTCTTACATGACAGTATACATGTTTCAATGCCATTCTCACACATCATCCCACCCTCTCCCTCTCCCAGAGTCCAAAATTATTTTTAAAAAACTGTTTTAGAGCAGTGTTAGATTGACAGTAAAATTGAAAGGAGGGTGCAGAGATTTCCTTCATACTCCCTGCCCTACACATGCATAGCCTCACCCATCCTCACTCCCGGAATGATACTTCTTATAAAAAAAAAAAAACAACAAAGACGAGGCTACATCGACACATCCTAGTCACCCAGAGTCCGTATGTTCACCTTAGCATGCTGCTTTGGGTGCTCCTGCTCATTGCTGTCAGACCATCCTTGAAGTGTTAAATTCACTGGAGGCCAGTTGAGGAATGTGTCTATGAAACTATGTTATGTGGAGAATGTTTGACATCCAAGGAGGTTTAGTGTGGAGAAGAAGAGATTTAGGTGGAGTTCATCACTGATCAGGTATTCTAGAAACGTAATCTGTGTGGCTCCAGGTATAACTAGGGCATACAAGTTGTAGGCAAGGAGGGTTTGATTCAATTCATAAAGAATTTTATGAAAAATGAGTTGTTTTCAAGTAGAGGAGAGCTGTCCTGTGAGATGTAATGCCTTCTGGGAAACCTCATGAAAATGACTATCTTCTTGTTTAGGTTTTTGTGGGATTGATTTTCTGATGACAATATATTAAGATTTGTAGACTCATGAATAATTCCTGGGTAAACGATAGCTCACATTAGGAAGTACAAATATGAACAATCAAGCTGTGTATAAAACCTCCTTTCCTGTGACAAAGCTTCATTCAGAAAGGGTGTGTGCGAACGTGCCTGTCGTGAGAAGCTGGATTCCCCTTGGAACATTCATCCTCCATCCCCACCCACCAAACGACTTATTTGGCCACCACATTAGAATTTCACTTCATAAAATTTACAGTAAATTATCTAATAGCAGGAAAAAACCTTTGCCAAAAACCATTTACCGAAGGCATGATGCATTTTTCTTTTTAATGGCACAGAGCGGAAACTCCTTCCTAATGGCCTCCAGCTACGTGCCTCCTGAGGAAGAAACGTTAACTGTAGTACATACTAGGCTACAGCAGAATAAGGCAGCTGGGGAAAGCCTGTCTGTGATCACTGTCTTGTGCCTCTTTGCAGAAGCTCCTGGCGGAAGAGAGGTTTGTATCCATGGAAACAGACTCTGATGAGAAGCAGCTGCTCAATCAGATCCTGAACGCTGTGAAAGTGACGCCTTCCCTCCACGAGGACCTGCAGGTGGAAGTGATGAAGGTGGGTTTGACGCACTCCCAGTTTGCGTCACTGTGATGGAAACAAATTGCTGACCCTAATTGTTATCTTAAAGATGCCTCTATGTGGTGGTCATTTGGACTATATGATTATTATCCTTGCTTGCGGTCCCCAGAATAACCTTGATTGTTGAACAGAAATGACTAAGTAAAAAGGTTTACTTGGTTTACAGATTTCAATAAATCTGTAAGATTTTTGGCCTGAGCCTGTGTATCAAATGTTGTTAAATATATTTATGCCCTTTTGAGAGAATGTATAGGAAACAGATTTATGACCTTTTGAGAAAATGTACAGGAGTAGTTCCAGCTTGGAGTAGACCTGATCATTCTGGGCATTCTGCCTGCCTGTATATGTTAAAGCAAAGACCTAATGACGTATATTAATGCTATGTAGAATAGTCAGTTTAAGAAAAGGATGATCATCCTTTGAAGCCATATCAGAATCACATCTTTATTCCCATCCTCACATTCGGTGAACCTTATCTCCCTCATTCTAATTACCATCTCCCTTTGGGGAGTGGCATCTCTCTCTTCCCTTTTCCCTGTTTCCCCTCTTTTGAGAGTCACCATAATTGGGAGCCTTTTATACAGACTCGGGGGTGTATTGTATCCCATAAGTGAACAGTGAGTTGGGCAGAAAAGGATGGAAATCTCTAGCCTAGAATAACACCTTGGTCAGAGTAGCACAGCTGGAACCCATGAGCTGGACACAACATCTGTCCATTTCCTCCCTAGAGGAGTATGTACAGAGAAATGTGTAAGCATAGTTGGTGTCATATAATGGTTGATTTCTTCCTAGAAATGCACTGGTGGGTTTTTGTCTTTGATAAGAGATATCAGTCTTTTACCTCTCAGTTTCTCCATTGAGAAAAGATCAACTTCAATCATGGCATTGTCTTAATGCCCTGGGTCTCACCTTAGCCCTATTGGTGGGTAATTTAGTATAGTGATTCAGACTTTGGAGCCAGCCTGTCTGGGTTTGAATACTTAATTTCTAGTTGGACTTCCTTGAACAGATCCCTGAACCACTCTGTGCTTTGGTCTCCTCATCCGGAGAATGGGGGAAATAGTTCAATTCAGTCGTTCAGTTGTGTCTGACTATGCGACCCCAAGGACTGCAGCACGCCAGGCTTCCCTGTCCATCACCAACTCCTGGAGCTTGCTCAAACTCAAGCCCATCGAGTTGGTGATGCCATCCAACCATCTCATCCTCTGTCATCCCCTTCTCCTCCTGCCTCCATTTTCCCAACATCAGGGTCTTTTCCAATGAGCCAGTTCTTCACATCATGTGGCCAAAGTATTGGAGTTTAAGCTTCAGCATCAGTCCTTCCAATGAATGTTCAGGAATGATTTCCTTGAGGATGGACTGGTTGGATCTCCTTGCAGTCTAAGGGACTATCAAGAGTCTTCTCCAACACCGCAGTTCAGAAGCATCGATTCTTTGGCACTGAGCTTTCTTTATAGTCCAATTCTTATATCCATACCTGGCTACTGGAAAAACCATAGCTTTGACTAGACGGACCTTTGTCAGCAAAGTAATGTCTCTGCTTTTTAACATGCTGTCTAGCTTGGTCATAGCTTTTCTTCTAAGGAATAAGCGTCTTTTAATTTCATGGCTGCAGTCACCATCTGCAGTGATTTTGGAGCCCTAGAAAATAAAGTATCTCTATGTTTCCATTGTTTCCCCATCTATTTGTCATGAAGTGATGGGACTGGATGCCACGATCTTCATTTTTTTGAATGTTGAATTTTAAGCCATCTTTTTCAGTCTCCTCTTTCACTTTCATCAAGACGCTCTTTAGTTCCTCTTCACTTTCTTCCATAAGGGTGGTGTCATCTCTGTATCTGAGGTTATTGATATTTCACCCAGAAATCTTGATTCCAGCTTGTGCTTCATCCAACCCAAAATAAGCAGGGTGGCAAGATACAGCCTTGATATACTCCTTTCCCAGTTTGGAACCAGTCTGTTTTTCCATGTCCAGTTCTAACCATTGCTTCTTGACCTGCGTACAGATTTCTCAGGAGGCAGGTTAGGTGGTCAGGTATTCCCATCTGTTTAAGAATTTTCCACAGTTTGTTGTCATCCACACAGTCAAAGGCTTTGGTGTAATCAATAAAGCAGAAGTAGACGTTTTTATGGAACCCTCTTGCTTTTTGATGATCCAGTGGATGTTAGCAATTTGATCTCTGGTTCCTCTGCCTTTTCTAAAGCCAGCTTGAATATCTGGAAGTTCATGGTTCATGTACTGTTCAAGCATGGCTTGGAGAATTTTGAGCTTACTTTGCTAGCATGTGAGATGAGTGTAATTGTGTAGTACTTGGAACATTCTTTAGCATTGCCCTTCTTTGGGATTGGAATGAAAACTGACCTTTTGCAGTCCTGTGGTCACTGCTGAGTTTTCCAAATTTGCTGGCATATTGAGTGCAGTGCTTTCACGGCATCATCTTTTAGGATTTGAAATAGCACAGCTGGAATTCCATCACCTCCACCTCCACCTCACCTTCATCAGGGGGAAATAGTAGTCCCTACCTAATAGGAGCATTGTGAGGATTAAGTAAGTGACAGTTGTAAGGAATTTGGCACAGTATCTGGCCCAAAGCAAGTTCTTTAGAAGTGCTGTTTGTTACTTCTTCTATTCCTATTACTTCTGCCACAACTAACTACTGCTGCTGAGTCATCATCTCAGTGAATATTCTTATACTCAGTAAACACTGAGAATGTCTGAGCTACCTAATCTTTAAGGCCTCATTGTCTTTAACTCTCTTTAATTCTGGAATGTGTGGTTTTGCCTTATCCTTTGACACATGTTGGGCTGCTGTGCCTTCCTAGGAACCCAAGAGTAAGCATCTCTAGATTTGTTTGACTTCTCCGCTACCTCTGTGCAACCACTGAGAGAGGCAAGGTCAGCAGCCATGTCCATCACTTTTACAACTTTGAAGTTAAGTCTGTTTATCCTTCTTCCACTAAAAGATCTCCAAATACTGAAGGTTGAGCATTGATGTCACACTAAGACACACCTCACAGATTTCATATTATTCTGAAAATTATCCCAGGAGTATAGCTTTTCATGGAATATAGGGATTTGCATTAAAAATTAAAATGCCAAAGTACCTATTCTTCTAGGAACTGTGGAGGAGCAGGATGTTTAATGGTTATGTCAACAGAAACACCTGTTTTGAAAACATACTTGCTTTCTAATTCCAGCCCAGTGGTACCTTCTGCCAGCCTTGCTGAAGACAGGAGTTGACACATGTTAGCTCAGCTGGAAACCCTGGAAAGCTAGTCTTTATGGACTTTCTAATGACACCATACTAGACAGTGGTACTTGTAGTTAATGTCTGGAAATAGATCAGACATTGTCAGAAAAGAGGAAAACAATCATCTGGGTTGCGATTCTTCACAATTAGGTTTCCGAAACTTTTGAAAAGAAGAGCGCCTTTGGTACATGCTTTTGGTTTTAGAAACTTTGTGAAAGTGAAAGTCGCTCAGTTGTGTTCAGCTCTTTGCGACCCCATGGACTGCAGCCTGCCAGGCTCCTCTGTCCATAGAATTCTCCAGACCAGAATACTGGAGTGGGTAGCCATTCCTTTTTTCAGGGGATCTTCCCAACCCAGGAATTGAACTCCGGATTCCCACATTGCAGGTGGATTCTTTACCAGCTGAACCACCAGAGAAGCCCAAAAATACTGGAGTGGGTAGCCTATCCCTTCTCCAGGGGAGCTTCCTGACCCAGGGATCAAACTGGGGTCTCCTACATTGCAGTTGGATTCTTTACCAGCTGAGCTAATGTTTTAAAAACTTAAACATTAGAATTGGGAAAAATATATCAAGCTAGTTTTTTAGCATCAAATGAAACTTTGGAGAAGGTGGTCTCACTGTGAGAGCCCACAGGTGAGGGTTCCATGATCATTTCTGATTTCTGAGATTTAAATTACTTATTTGCGTATAAAGACATATACAAATGATAGCATTTGGGGCTTAGAAATAAGTTTTATATGCTTTCTCCATGCATGAGGAATTTCTATACCAACTTCAATCATCCTTAGATGTGAGCACCCTTCTGTCTTGTAATTCTGTAATGCTTGTCATGACCAAAGTAAAAACTTTAACACAAGGACTTGTTTTGCTAATATCATTACCACATGAAACTGCTTTTACCACCTTTTCTCCCTGAAGTAGAGACAGAGAGAATTAGAGAGAAATATGAATTGGATGAGTCCTCAGAGGGAATGACTGAATTCCATTACATATGGAGGATATATTAACTTATTCTTGGTGTTTCTGCATAACTCATTCTGACAGTCAATGATCTAAACTAGATATTTCTTATAAAAATTGTCTAGTCATATTGTAGAAATATATTTTAGGAAAATCTTTTAAAATGTGATATGGTAGACCTTTACAAATAGCGGTCTGAGTATACTATTCAGGACAGGTAAAGCCACACTCTGCAGTTTTTATTTCTTTCCAAACATGGCACAGTACATTTTTATGACAAATCATAAGTCCTGTTTTTCAGGAAACTGTATCGTACATTTTACTCACATATTGCTATCTGCTAGTGTTTATAAACATAAGAAATTGAATCATGTCACATTCTTAGAAGTGTGCAGCAATTGTATTAAATTCCTAGGGAGAAAATAATATGGTTCCCTCTTTTAGAAACTTCCCTGAGAAAAAACAGGAAGCAGCTAATAATGAAACCCAAGATTATGATGGTAATGTTCTCATTTAGAAAGAAGGCTCTAGACTTTCAGTTGGAGGGTTCAGAAATATCAATGATGCTTGCTTCTGACAAATTTAATAGGGATGACGTTAGATCACTTAGTCTAGGAACTGTTCTGTTGAATACATGGTTATACTATCTAACAGAAGGGGGAAAAAAGACAACTTTTATTTATTGAAATGGCCATGGAATCCAAATAAAAATTTTATCACTGAGCACATAGAGAGTCAGACCTGCAGATAATCAGGAAGAGAGTTTCTCTGAAGATACATTACCTTTGAAATGGATTAGTAGATGGCAGGGAGCCAGTTAACATTTAGGTTTCATACTTGTTTGCATTGGTAACATTTTTCCTGTGGAGTGTGCCAGTTCCATAAATGCCATGCAGACTTCATAGGAGCCAGGTACACAACTAATGACTTCTCTGACTAGAGCAATTAGGATTTTCCCCCCCTACCTTCTGATGGATAATCTTTAGTGAGGTTATTAACTGCACAGCTGGCTGAGTCTTCAGTGACTGGAGGAACTGTGGCTGGCCTTCTGTGTCTCTCAGCGTGTTAGAGATGCGACTTGCCTATCTGGGGAGGGCAAGCGGCTTTGTCAGTAAGAAAGGCTGTGATGCTGGATACTGAGCAAGCACTGGATGAGCGTTCTGTCATTAGATGTCTTCTGTGCATCTTTAGATAATATGCTTGACTATTGCTGAAGTGCTTTCCATTTTCAAAGGAGAAATGACAGGGGCCAATTTCTTAACATTTATTATGCATTAGACACTCTGATGAATACATTCACACTAGGATCACACAGCTAGTGAAATGGCAGGAACAATATTCAAATTGTAATTCAGCCTGGGGCCAAACGTGAGCTCTTGAACTGTGGGTTACCTTGTCTTCTGAGTTCATCCTGAAAGACAGGTGATTCCCAGTACTGTCCCCATTTTATAGATGATTGAACTGAAAAGTAAATTACAGGCTGCTGCTGCGACTGCTAAGTTGCTTCAGTCGTGTCTGACTCTGTGCGACCCCATAGACAGCAGCCCACCAGGCTCCCCCGTCCCCGAGATTCTCCAGGCAAGAACACTGGAGTGAGCTGCCATTTCCTTCTCCAATGCATGACAGTGAAGTCGCTAAGTCGTGTCTGACTCTTAGCGACCCCATGGACTGCAGTCCACCAGGTACCTCCATCCATGGGATTGTCCAGGCAAGAGTACTGGCTGATAAGGGGCAAAGCTCAGAGTGGCTCAAAGTCCTGTGTTTTCTGTATCCTTCCAGGACCATGTACTCCCTCACTAGTTCTGTGAGTTAGATTCAAATACAAAGGAAGAATCAAAGTCTCTTTCCCATCAAGTTAGCTTATCACTCAGTATGTGTGGTCACAGAGTTGGGGGAATGGAGAGAGAGTATCATTTATCACTGAGGTGTTATATTTTATACCAAAATCCAACCAGACCTCTACAGAAAATGTAAAGGTGAGAGACTTGTGGAGGAGGCCCTCACTTTTGTTAGGGCTGGTGGACACGCTTCAGGATTTCCATTTAGAACTCTCGTCTTACTGAGTACCACCGTGGCAGTCAGCACCTGGGTTTTAGAGTAAGAAAGAGGCCAAATGGAAGGACCATTTCTAAATCTCCTCTCAATAATATTTTAATAGCAGAGTCTTATATTTGGGCTGTTTACCCAAATGGTTAGTTTTGAAAGCCCTGATTCTGGGCATTTGATCTTCTAGAGTGTTTTATGGAAGAAATGATCATTAGTAAAGTTTGAGAGTGAAATGGTTGAATTGTCCTGACTTCTCATAAGCGAGGAGAAATTCCTTCTTAATCTAAAGTTACCAAGACACTTTAGAAGATCTGCATCAGTCTCTAGGATGAATTAAAAAATCCGGTGTTTGGTATGTTTAGAATGTACCGTTATTGGAGATTAGCTATAGACATACATAGTATTTCTGCACTTAATGCAAGAAAGTGTTTAAAACATGTGATTCTGTGAACTAAATGTTCTCAAGTAGCCTTCTCTCTTCCTGCTGCTAAAATCAAATGTTGATACTCTTTTACCTTTGTACATGTATAGAGAAAACTCTTGTTTTCCTCCCATGTTTCTTTACCCTTTGGCACGACTGCATTAAACAGGCAATAAAAACACGTGAAAAAGTCAGAAGCAAATGTTGACAATATGTGTGATTTTCCATTAAATACTTTATGCATTATTTGTTTAGATGAAGATATTTTCACTTTATCTGTGAATTTCTCTCTTTTTTTTTTAAAGCAGGCACCACCGTTCTCTTTTTTTAAAAGCAAGTACCATGCCCTTTCAATTTGAGAGCAGCTCTGCTAAGTATTTATAAAGTTTTCCCTGTGATTTTTGTTAAGGCAGGTATAAATGCAGAGACTTGCAGTATTTACTGTGGATATTCAAGAATAGGCAGTGGAGACCTCTGCCACTATTTTCAGCCATTTTTTCCGCAGATATTTGATTGCCTCCTGTCAGGCGCTTGGCTTCCCTGATAGCTCAGCTGGTAAAGAATCCACCTGCTATTCAGGAGACCCCGGTTGGTTCCTGGATCAGGAAGATCCCCTGGAGAAGGGATAGATTACCCACACCAGTATTTTTGGGCTTCCCTTGTGGCTCAGCTGGTAAAGAATCTGCCTGCAATGTGGGAGAGCTGAGTTTGATCCCTGGGTTGGGAAGATCACCTGGAGAAGGGAACTGCTACCCACTCCAGTATTCTGGCCTGGAGAATTCCTTGGATTGTATGTCCATGGGGTGGCAAAGAGTCGGACACGACTGAGCGACTTTCACTTTCACTGTCAGGCGCTTGCCAGGCTTGGAAGATCCCACGGTAAAGAAACAAAAAAAGAATCTTTGTGTGAATGCTAGTGATAAAGATAGAAACCAAAGAAATAGATAAATACACATAAATTGTGATAAATATAAGGAAAGACAAATTTAGAAAAGTGTATTTATTGTAAGGCATGCTGGAATGCAAGTGAAGAGGACAGAGAAGGTGATCATTAAGAAATGACATTTAAGGGGCTTCCCTGGCAGTCCACTGGTTAAGAATCTGCGTGGCAGTTCAGGGGATGCAGATTCGATCCCCTGTCAGAGAACTCAGATTCTACATGCCTTGGAGCATCTAAGCTCTGGAAGTAAAAGATGACACAGTGAAGATCTCACATGCCACAGCTAAGACCTTATACAACCAAATAAGTAAATACTTTTTTTTTTTTTTTTAATGACATTTAAAACAAGTAAGATCTAAAGCATAAGATCAGGTAGGTGAGAAGAATAGGGTTGGAAAAGGGAAGGAAGGAAGGAAGACTGTATTTGCTAGGATTCCTTTCAGCTGAAACAAGGCAGGGATTTATTTTTCTTTTGCATTGGCTTAGGTTAGTATTGGCTGAACCCCATTATCAGAGATTCCTGTATCTTGGATTATGTTTCTCCAGCCTGTGGTCCACAAGGGCTCCCGGTTTCCGGCCAGAATGTCCACACTCCAGACAGCTGGCAGGAGGAAGGTGATGCAGGCCGCTTCTGCTTCTGTCCCATTGGCCAGGACTTGGTCATATGGCAGCAGTTGTAAGAAGCTTGGAAAGTGTCGTCTTTATTTTGGGCAGCCACGTGCCCAGAATGTTATTCTTGAAAAACATGGAGATAGTGTTGAGAGAGAACTGGCAGTCGGCCACCATCACTTATCACGTGAGACTCATAGTCTGGCTTCTCTCCCCCAGTTAGAAGCAGCTGGTGCATCCTCCCGTCCACCACCTCCCGCTTTCTTCCTCACACTTTCCTCAGAGGGAGGGGGTGATGATGCACTCAGAGAGCTGTGAGGTTAGCTAAGGCTGAGGACTACCTGTCACGGCATATTCAGGGAAACTATTGTAATTTCTTCAACCAGTCAGTCCTAAAGTCTTGACTCAGGCATAGTGGAAACTTTCACTAGTTAGTGAGTAAAAACTAATTACATACTGATAGTATTGTTTTTATCACTTTGGTGCCTAACAGAGCATCTGGCACACAGCTTACTAATTGCTTGCTAATTTAGTTATTGACTAATGGAGAGAGGGAAACACATGTGGTAATTTTCAGTAGCCCACCGGCATAAATGACAAACAAAAGAAGCTAAAGCTGTGGTTATAAATAATAATCTGAGTTCAAAGATGAGAAAGATCAACGTGGATTCACACTTTAGAATCAAAGCTTCTCTTGTGGCTCCGCTGGTAAAGATTGCACCTGCAGTGTGGGAGACCTGGGTTCGATCCCTGGGTTGGGAAGATTGCCTGGAAAAGGGAAAGGCTACCCACTCCCCCTTCTGGCCTGAAGAATTCCATGGACTATATAGTCCATGGGGTTGCAAAGAGTCAGACACAACCGAGCAACTTTCACTTTCAACCTCGTACAGCATCAGATCCTTCTTTTTATAAGTAAATTGAAGCTGTAGTGTTCAGTTACTTGTCTGGGCTTAAGCAGTTGTTGGTAGCAGGATTGCTTTTTCAAACATTTGTGTTTTTCTGGGAAGGCTTTGTAACAAGGCTGGGGAGTTGATCTGGCTTTTGGATGTCTAGTTTTGAATAGGTGGAGAAGACAACTTTGCAACCTTGTGCTTAACTGCAAGGCCAGTGTGAGTAACATGACTTCTGAAAAAGAGTGAAATATAATGAGATTAGAAATCTCTTATTAGAGTAGATAGGAATTCACTGAGGAATCTGTAAGTGGCCAAGTGGATCTGAGAGAGTGACAGAATGGCTTGGTGTAACTGTCCTATCACTGGAAGCTATTTTTGTAAACTTCTTGTTACCCTTTTTCAAAATACCTGGTAGTAGAGTGGTTAGAGCATATCTTCTTGAGCTTGAATGCCTGGTGACCTTGGGTAAGTAATTTATCTGTGCCTCTGTTTTCTTATCAACAAAATGCACATAAAGCAATGTATTGAATATGATGATGATGTTTTAGTGAGTCTTAAATGAGGTATTATAAAAGAAGTTCCTGGAATACCCAGTGTATGGCATAGGGTCAGTATTAGCTTTCATTGTTGTTACAGTTACTGGAAAAGAATATGTGTAGCATGATAAGATGAACACCTCTGAACTCACTCAAATTTTGAACCAGAACTTTAGAAATAGCATTGCTTTATACATTTATTCTTATCTCTTTTCTTCTTCTTAGCCCCCTCCTATATAGTGTGTCATAATTTTCTTCTATAGTAAAGGAAAAGAAGAGAATAAAGGAAAGAAACCGTATATATTTTTGATTCCTAAAAGAGGACTTCATTATATTTACTACTGTTGAACTGGAACTTCTTGCTTAAAATAATTTTGTAAATTACTATACATCAGTTATCTACCTAGATATATTTAGGGTCCTAACCAGTAACTCTGATCCCACAGTCTATAGAAAACACCCCACCATTTTATCTGTGCCAATGAGTTCTTGCTTTGTGCTACCAGGCAGAGTTCATATGCTTGTTTCATCTTAGTAGGCAGAGTTCATGTGATTTGGATATTCTAGAAGAATTTTATAAATTATTAAACTTTTAACATATAGAGAATCAAGTTGTCTTTAGCCCTTTATAAACTCTGTCTCAGGGCTTCATTGGTTTGTCTGTAAGCCTTGAGTATAAAATTATCAAAAGCTTCATATGTATATGGGCAGACAATCTGAGATGAGGCACCCTTTCTGCGGAGACTCTTAGAGGAAAAGAGAAAAGGAGGTGTAAATGTGTTATCTGAAACACACTCATGGAATTCACTTCTTAAAAGTCTAGTTTTGGAATTAGGCCAAAATAAATTTGTTAGTTAAACTAGAAAAAATAGTTCATTGGATTTTTAAGTTTATTTCACTGTGAGTATATTTTCATTACCAACAGTATATAAAACCTTATAGAATTGAAAGCAAAACCAAGACAAGGATTTATAAATCTGATAGAAGAAAGATAAAGATGTACACAGTTGCCATAATTCAAGATAGTTGTGTGTGTTACGTGGACTTCCCTTTTGGCTCAGACAGTAAAGAATCTGCCTGCAGTGGGCGAGACCCAGGTTTGATCCCTGGGTCAGGAAGAGCCCCTGGAGTAGGAAATGGCAACCCACTCCAGTGTTCTTGCCTGGAGAATTCCATGTGTGTGTTATAGCAGAAGAAAAGTTCAATGGGAAAATTCAGAATGAGAACCCATATTCAGCTGAACAGATCAGTATTTCAAGGAAGGGATACTATTTGATTTGGACTTTGAAAGGTGCTTGGAGTTCCTATCAGTTATATTGGGAGAGTAGGCATTTTTGAAAAGAAAAGTCTTGGAGATGGAAAAACACAGGGTGGAAACTGGGATTAGTGAGAAATGAGCGGTGGATGAGTTTGAAAAGGAGGCTGAAGCAGATTCTAGAAGACCTGGTTAGAGTTAGCAGCTGGTAGTCCACAGAGATCTTGCCTGGAGAATCCTAGGGACGGGGGAGCCTGGTGGGCTGCCATCTATGGGGTCACACAGAGTCGGACAGGACTGAAGTGACTTTGCAGCAGCAGCAGCAGTCCACAGAGATTGGAGAGATTCAGAGCAAGCAGGAGATTGACATGTTCAGAGGTGTTAGATATTGAAGGTGGGGGCAAGCAGAAGGGGTTTTGCAGGATGATCGGAGAATAGGCAGAGCCAAGTCAGAGGCACTAGTGAGGTGGTACAGTACCTGATGACTATCAGCAGTGTAGCTGGTGAGTTGGTGAAAAGGGGAGAATCCAAGATGATTACAAGACTGGAGCCTGAGTTTCTGGCTGAATGATAGGTTTTAAGGAGCTAACTTAGGAAGGAGATGGTGAGTTCCTATTGTCAGATATCAAAGAATTGTAATATTTTAAAAGAATAAATACAAGGAGTTTCACTTTACAGGCTTTCCAAAATAGAAAACATTCAATGTAGATCTCATCACTGTGACTGACTTTTGTATATTCACTTCTAATCATATCTATTTGTATGTTTACAGTTATATTCATTGTGTATGTAGGATTTTATTTCTTGCTTTTCACTTTAGATTATAAGCATTTCCCACATGGCTATATTTATCCCCTCACAGATAATTTTAATGGTTGCATAATTAAGAATTTCAGAGCAGGAAGAAGTGTTAGCTATTTACCATATTAGAGGCTTAGTGTGCTTGATGTGATTTTTGTGAAATTGCATATATTCATTGCTGATGTTTACAAGCTGAAGTTAAGGTTTGAAACTTGGGAGAAATCTTGGCTCTAAAAATATATTTGTGAGACTTCTGTTGTTCAGTTGCTAAGTTGTGTCTGACTGTTTGCAACCCAGGGCATTTCAGGCTTCCCTGTCCTTAACTGTCTCCCGGAGTTTGCACATATTCATGTCCTTTGAGTCAGTGATAGTGTCTACCTATCTCATCCTCTGCCGCCCTCTACTTCTTTTGTCTTCAATCTTTCCCAGCCTCACGGTCTTTTCCAATGAGTCATCAGATGGCCAAAGTATTGAAGATTCAGCAGGAGTCCTTCCAGTGAATATTCAGGGCTGATTTCCTTTAGGATTGACTGCTTTGATCTCTCCTTGCTGACCAAAGGACTCTCAAGACTCTTCTCCAGCAACACAGTTTGAAAGCATCAATTCTTTCGTGCTCAGCTTTCTTTATGGTCCAACTCTCATATCCATACATGACTACTGGAAAAACCATAACTTTGACTATATGGACCTTTGGCATCAAAGTGATGTCTCTGCTTTTTAATACACTCTCTAGGTTTGTCATAGCTTTCCTTCCAAGAAGCAAGCTAAGAGTTATGTATTTGCCAAGGAAGAGAGTTTAGAAGAGAAGATAAGAATAAGAATGGTTTGATTATTTGTTCAAGCAAATTAGCTAAGTTCATCATAATTTAATATTTACATGTGGATATCACTGGTATAGTATGTTCTAGAATTAGGTGGAAAGGACCCATCTGATGTATATAATGAATATTAAACTTGTGTCAACAAATAAAGACCAAAAAGAACCCAAGACTGATCATAAACCAATTAATAGTTTGCAGTGTTTTCCAAACTGGGAAGTCATGAGCTCTAGAAAAATCCATTGACTAAAAAAAGACAAAAACTCTCAGAATAGCTGTTTCCAGAATTGGGATAAATTGAGTCAGAAAGTGACTGACCAAAATGTTCATTCAGGATTTTCCATAAGATGGTGCAGAAAAACCCAAATGAACTTTTTGGCCAACCCAAAATATCAGTTTAAGTTGTAAGTGGTAGAATTTCCACACACTAATTTGATTCATTGTCTTTAGATCAAAATAAAGATTGGGGCTGCTGTGCACCTAAAACATTGTGAACCAAGTACACTTAAATTAAAAATATATCTATATATAGATATATAGATAAAACCTTTAGAAAAGTGGAAAAAAAAAAGACTGGGGTTGTGGCTCAACTCCTCCATTGTTCCCTTCAATCCAGGATCTCTGAAGCCCAGTGAAGGCTTAGTGGCTCACCCTAGGTCCTCTCTGAAAGTTCTGCATTCTAGATCTGAGGCTTTTGGAGCAAAGTGATGTAGGAATTCTCAGTTGTATCCACAAGGCATTGGGTATCAGTGACCTAAGAGTGGTTCCCAACAGGGGAGCATTTTGTCTCCTAGTGAATATTTGACCATGTTTGGAGACATTTTTGGTTGTCACAATTTGGGAAGAGAGAATCACTGCCATCTAGAGAGTGAGGGCCAATGATGCTGCTAAACAGCCACCAATACACAGGACAGTCCCAAAATGTCAATAGTGCTGAGGATGAGCAAATTTGATCAAGATAAGAAAAAAATGCGTATCTTTGACATCCACATTTTAAATTTAGATGATAAGATGTCCTCTAAAATTCTCTGTTGACTTTTGTGGTACCTGACCCCGCTCTCTCTAAAGATGTGTATTCTGTGTTCTGCTGTCTGCAGAAGACTGACCCTGCTTTGTTGTTTGTATGTGGACTATAAGGGCAAAAGAAACGTGTTTCTATTCATGGCTGGGGTACACTTCCAGCAGTTCATACTCATCAGGCTACATTCCTAGGAGGTGGACAAGCCCTACACCCAAGAGAAAGGCGTTTGATGTCAGTTTTCTGTCCTTATCACTGAATTTTCCACCTTTGTTTTTGCTGAACTTGACAGAGGAAAAAAAAGAACTGGGCTGTTTCTCAAGAAAAGGAATTATGCAAATATGTTTAAGTGTATGAATTTTTAAGCCAATATACATGAGAGTCCAGAAGGCAATGTACATTAAGTAACACAGCTAAATTTTCAGCCAGAACCAGAGCTGGGGTTTGAAATGTGCCTGGCATCAAGGGTTTCCAGAGTTCTCTCCATGCAAGGGAAGGATAAGGCCTCTGTGGGCTGCACTCAAATTCTGAGTTACTTTTTTGAGCTACAGTAGGTTACTTGGTTTGACTTGTAAATAACATCTGATATTTGGAAAAGTGAAACTACCATCACCTCAAAGTATATATGTATAAATTAAGTACTTTATGTATATTTTAATGGCTTGAGAAAGAGGGAAAGAAGGTTCCTTGTTCATTCAGCATGCCTCCCTGTTCCTGGTGTGCCTTAGTAGGCTGACTCTCTCAAATAAACTCACTTCTTGCTGGTCTCCTTGTCTTCCTCCCTGTGTTTCTCATTCCTTAATTATATGTGTTGTTGTTGTTCAGTTGATAAGTCATGTCCCATTCTTGGCAACCTCATTGACTGCAGGATGGCCAGGCTTCCCTGTCCTTTACTATCTCCTGGAGTGTGCCCAAACTCATGTCCATTGAGTCGATGATGCTATCCAACCAACCATCTCATCCTCTGTTGCTTTCTTCTCCTCTTGCCCTCAATCTTTCCCAGGATCAGAGTCCTTTGCAATGAGTCAGCTCTTCACATCAGGTGGCCAAAGTACTGGAGCTTCAGCGTCAGTCCTTCCAATGAATATTCAGGACTGATTTCCTTTAGGATTGATTGGTTGGATTTCCTTGCTGTCCAAGGGGCTCTCAAGAGTCTTCTCCAACACAACAGTTCAAAAGCGTCAATTCTTCAGTGCTCAGCCTTCTTTACGGTCCAGGTCTTACAATCATACATGACTACTGGAAAAACTATAGCTTTGACTATTCTGACCTCAACAAAGTGATGTCTCTGCTTTTTAAGACATTGTCTAGATTTGTCATAGCTTTTCTTCCAAGGAGTAAGTGTCTTTTAATTTCATGGCTGCAGTCACTGTCAGCAGTGATTTTGGAGCCCAAGAAAATAAAATCTGCCACTATTTCCATTTGCTTCCCATCTGTTTGCCATGAAGTGATAGGACTGGAGGCCATGATCTTAGTTTTTGAGTGTTGAGTTTTAAGCCAGCTTTTTCACTATCCTCTTTCTTCTTCATCAAGAGGCTCTTTAGTTTCTCTTCGCTTTCTGCCATAAGGGTGTTATCTTCTGTGTATCTGAGGTTGTTGATTACAACATATTAAATTTAGAGTTCCATTAAAGATGAGTATAGCATTACAAATGTACTATATTGTTAGACCCTGATAACACTTTTCACAATATGGTGTATTTTTTCAGTCATAACAACTCCTCACAATTTATTGTAATCACTTATTTTGTTACTGTCTTCAAAACCTGATGTTAGCTTTATGGAGCTCAGGGATCATCAAGATATCTTTTTAAAATTTACTTCTGTGCACCCAGTACCTAATACTGTATCTGACCATTAATGCACCACACCTCAGTAAGTATTTATGTAATAAAAGAATGGCAGCCCAAGTAATGCAGCCCAAGGTAGAGGTGAAGTGGCATGCAGTTGCTATCTAGTAACTTTAAGAATCGTTTCTTTACTCCTGCATCCCCTGGAAATGGTCCTATAGAGGACTTATATACAACTTGGACCCAGAAATGGTACATGTTACCAGTTACTGTGTTGAATGCAAAAAAAAATAATAATAATTTCTCAGAGCAGAGAGTGACAGATGTTCTATAAGTCTCATCAGAGATGCCCTTTAGTTTGTAGAGGTGATTTTATCCCTGCCCTGCCTGGAGGTCCTGCCAAATAGCTGGATATCCTGAATGGGGGCTCCCTAAATTCTCATTACCCTAACCAGGTCATCTGAAACTCTAGTATTATTACCTGTGTGGTTGCACAAGCTGTCACAGTCACACCACCTGGATTTTGCCAGTCACACCACCTGGATCTGATGTTTGGTTTCTTAGAACAATTTCTTTTTGTGCTGCCAAGCTGTCTTATCACACTCTTGACACATTTTACAGTAATGTGTACACATTTGCAAGTCCCACTGAAACTCTGTGAGGTTGATTACTCCTATGGACAATGCACAGGAGGGATTGAGCTTAGACTGGAACTCACCACACCTCCCAGAGCCCTACATGGTGCTGTAAACATGGTGGGCATCAGAAAGTTAGACCTCACTACTAAGGAGCTTGTCTTAGTGGGAGTTGCAGAGGGCATGGAGATTTTAAGTGGTGTATCTAAGCTTCTCCAGATCTACCCATTCTGGGATGACCACATCAGTAATGTTTTATGTGATGGATTTTTGAACAAGGTTTATCTTCTCTAAAGCATGTTACTTTATTAGTATCTAATATAAAGCTTTATGAAATATAGGGGAATATGAGAGATTTCAACCAGATTGACTAGAATTAGAAGAGAATCGGTGGGCAGAACAGTGATTGGATGGCACCCAGATTTTATGTATGAGTGACCATTGCTTTCTATTTGCGAATTTCCTGCATTCCTTCAACAGATGCACTGCAGTTAATTCATTGCCATTGGAATGACTAGGATCTGTCTTTAATTCATCTATGTCATATTGTTTGCTTTATCACCCTGATTTCCAGTTTCCCTCAGTACATCTAGTTTTAGTTGTGATTTGTTGCCCTGACCAGCCCTAAAATCATATGTGCAAAACACTTAAAAGGGGCATTTAAGTCGATGTGTAATAAGGTTCCTGCTCTCCTTTTTAGCATCATTTCCAGCCTCTGTCTTCACACCTCATTCCTTTATTCTCACCATTTCCTTTGCTTGGTACATCTGTCCCTCCCTTTTCTCTCCTGCATCAGTGCTTTGCTCACATGATCTCATCTGTGATTCTGTTCTCCAAAACTGAGATGTCTTCTAACCTTCAAAACTATTATATACCTCATGGTTGCAGTAGCACTTACTAAGTCAGCCATGAAGTATAGTTGTACAAGCATTCATTTGCCCAATAGGTTGTGAGGGTTTTTTTTATGGTAAAAATGGTGCTTGCTTTGTATTTGTGACCCCACAGTAATTAGAACCTTGGCGAATATTCCTTGAATTGATTTGGGACCTGAAAGAGAAAACACTAAGTAGAGAGGAAGTGGAGCTGGATCAGACGATGAGGGTTTTGGACCATAGGAATGGGGGCAGTGATATATAGTAGGAAAGATTTATTATTTTGAATGTGGAGGATCTGATTTCTTTTTTTTTACTTAAAATGTATGTAATTTACATTGAAATGGCTGCCATGAGTTCCATCAAATGGAGACTTGTTTATTAATCTCTATGAAAAAACATCCTGGAGATACATATAGTGAATGCACTCTTTAAAAAAAAGTCATTAATTTTTCCTCTAAATATTCTTATGAGGTAGGATGGGAATTTTAAAGATAAAGAGCTAGCGGACATAGGCAAAGTCACAGCAATTAAATATTTAATCACATGCCACAATCATGTTACTAAAACACTTATGTTTTAACCCTGACATCACAGCCCCTGCTCTGTCACTATCACAATCACAAGGCGGTATGAGCCTGATGGAAATACTTTAATCTTGATGATTAGGTGCCCTTGGGAGAGAATTAATCCAGGGTTTTCCTGATCAGAGGTGCATACCTGTGATCTTGTACTTGTCATCATTATCAATCCACTTCTCTCTCTGTTCCTCACGTGGCTACACTTCCAGATCTTATCACTTGTGCCCAGGGCATGCAATAAATCAGCTTCTCATTCTCCTTTCCAGTCTCATCTTTTTTCTCCAGGGTTTCTACGCACGTTTTTATTTGAAGCATTATTTCTTGTACACAGTAGTCATTCAGTTATTGTTTTTTAATTATTGGGATTTTTATTAGCCTTTGTAAGGATCTTTCCCTTTTTGTGGAAGGTTTTCCCCCGTCTGCTTTCTGTATCCCCTTGGCTTCTTTATGGAGGCAGTACCAGCAAGCTCGATTGCAAGATACTGCCTATCACTCAAATTCCTGCTGTTCATGATAATGTAGTCAATATGCTTTAATGACCCTGTGAGGGATGTATTTTTAACGGAATTGCCCTCAATATTTAGGTGCTCCTGTTTGCCTTGAGGCCAACGTGCTCAGAATATGAATCTAAACTACTTACCCTTTCATTATGCAATGGAAGGCAGACAGTGTAAATTAATTTGCTGTTGCCCTAAATTTCCTACACCCGGTCTGTGTTTGAATCCAGTGAATTAGTGCTTGCAGGCATTGGGTTTCTCCATGTATCATTTTCAACAAGTCACTTCTGTCTGCTGCGTCATCCTTGCTAGACACTGGAGCTCTTTACATGTCTTGTCTTTATATGTCACGGGGGGGTCAGGGGCACCATCAGCCCTCGAGTTAAAACCTCCTCTGCTTCCAGCAAAGCATGCTGCATGAGCTTAAGGAGCCACCTTCATCAATGTGCTTCACTTTCACTATTTTTCTTGTTTTCAGTTTTTGCATAGAATTCAGTGAGTCTTTAGTTTTTAGCGGCCAGATATTAGGTGTGAAGAGCCTTTTTGCAAAGATCTTTTGAACAGGATCAGCCTTGGCTAGGTGCAGGGGTCCTCAGCTTCCTTCAGACTGTTGCAAAGGGCCTCCCTCTACACTTGCTGGTTTCCCTGTGGCAGAGAGAGTCCAGTCTCCTTGTTCACCTGATAAGCTTGATTAGCAAATATGCCAACTCAGTGAACGTCCTGAAGACCTTACCATAGACTCTGCTCCCACTTCCTCCAGTCATTGTTGTAAAAAGCAGTGCCTGCTCAGAAAACTGGGTTGATTTTTGAAAACTTCTTTCCAGATCTACCCTTGTGCACCTTGTCTGAATGCACAGAACAATGGAAGGCAGGAAGTTGATTGTTGGTCCTATAAATAATGTTATTTTTTGTTTCTTAATTAATTTTTTTATTGGAGTATAGTGATTTACAGTGTTGTTAGTGTCTGTTGTACAGTGCAGTGAGTCAGTTATACATCCACATCCAATATTTTTTAGATTTTGTTCCCATATAAGTCATTACAGAATATTGAATAGAGTTCCCTGTGCTATTCAGTTGGTACTTATTAATTATCTATTCTATATATAGTAGTATGTATATGTCAGTCCCAGTCTCCCAATAGATCCCTTCCCCCTCTCTCCCCTCAGTAACCACAAGTTTATTTTCAACATCTGTGACTCAGCTTCTGTTTTGTAAATAGATTCATTTGTACCATTTCTTTAGATTCTACATATAAGTGATATCATATAATAATTATCTTTCTCTGACTCATTTCACTCAATATGATGGGCTATAGGCCCTTTCATGTTGCAAATGTCATTATTTCATTCTTTTTATGTCTAAGTAATATTCCATTGTAAATAGTTAAAAAGCCAAGAGCCCAGATGGGCCAATTTACCTCCCCAGACCACCACTTCCACCAGGCACTCTCTCATACCCCCTACTTAGCTGCCATGAAACATGGCATAGAAAAAAGAAATATCTCAAGAAAGAGAAGCCATTCAAGGCAATAAGAAATCATAGTAAGAAAGCCTCATATGAGAAAGCCTTGAGGACCTTTCAGATGCCCAGTGGATGTTATAGTCTGATGGAAAGATTATAACCAGTAATTTATGAAAGTGGTGCTTGTTCTGAAGCAAGTGAAACAAGAAGCTGTGCGAGAGGCCATTTCAGAGAGTCTGTTCAGGGAGGGGCACATGCCTGAGGGGGTGACTTTTGAGCTGAGACTGCAAAGAAGCCAACAGATGACCCACGTGAGGAACAAGCATGGGAAGAGTGGAGCACAGGAGGGTGTCAGGCAGAGGTACCATCAAGCACAGAGACACTAGAAGACATGGCCTGTCCCCAGGCCAAATTAGGACCTGGTGGCATTGGTGTCCTCAGCTTTCATCCCTTCTTGCATACCAGACCCCGACCCCGTCATCACACAAAAGAAAGCCTTTTCCCATGAGGCCACTGGGTAGTATTTCCCACAATGCCTCTTTCTCAGCCAGCGTGGCTTTCAGACGCTTTTTATCTGGAGTTGACTCTTGGCTATCAGGTGCCTTAAGGAGCAAAAGATGGAGGAGCAGACCCACAGTGAAGTTATCTAACCTTGTGAGTAAAATTGGCAAGAATTCCCTTTTTCCTTCTTTAATTGTATACCTATTTGCTTTCTCTGAAGGTGTGACTGTTCCTAGGGCCGGCCTGGCTAGTAACTAAGACTGAGAGATTAGGAGAGGTTCTTTGTTCCACGGGACAGGTGTGCTTTTTGATGTGCTGACGAGCAGTATGTCCTGATTTAGACAAATATGCCAGGCTTTGTTGCTCTTTCATGAGTTAGGGAGAACCAGATGAGAAACGTCCTCTGAGACTGCCACTGAGGAGCCGAGCTGCAGACCAGACATGGCTGTAGGGTTTGGGGATAGAGGAGCAGACACCAGCAATCTCTCGTCTGGGACCACCAGTGAGATAATGTGCACCATCAGAAGCCAAATGGACAGGGGAGAGGCTAGCCTCTTATCTAAAATTAGCAGCAATTCTTAAAATGCCCTGAGCTTCTATTGATCTATTCCCTAATAGCGCTACAAGTAGAAAGTGGGATTTTTAATGGTCCTTAAAGATCTTGTAAATGTCATCAACTCATTGTCTATGTAACTGGGAGAATAAGGGGAACTTGGGACTAATAAATAAGCCCCGGGCAGTGTTCTGAGGGAGGTAAAGCAAGAAAGAAGAAAGTGCCCATAGACTGTCTAGTCCCATGTGGATCTGAGAAGTGACAGGAACAGAAAAATATAGTGATACTTGAGTCTAGAAAGATATAGAGACAGTATTACATAGTCAGGCAGGGCATGGAGTCAGATTACTTGGGTTCAGATTCAGCTCTGCAGCTGGTACCTGTGTGACTTTGGGCTTATTTAATGGTTTTGAGCTTCAGTTTCCTTACCAGTAAAATGAGGCCAGTAGTAATGACATTAAAAAATCAGTTTAGGTAATTCATGTTCGGGACCTAGCACTGAGCCTGATTTTCTTTATTACTAGACAGACCTCCTGGAGTTGTTGAGGAAAGCCATCTCTGGCCAGTCTTAGAATGGTTCTTTCCTTGGGGAGAAGTTTTCAGCCTTTACTTTATTAGTCTCTATTTTATTGGGCAATATGTGACCACTAATTAGAGAGCAATGAGTGGAATAGAAACAAACATATGAAATAAAGCAAAGAGCAAAAAAGTCATAAAACAAGACTGCGTAAGTGGCATGCGAAATGGAAATTTATTTCTAGAATTCTAATCCCTTATCTTTTTCATTCTCCCCTACTTCGTGGCTGTTAAAGGTTTTACTCTGCATAACCTACACTCCAACCTTTGACCTGAATGGGAGTGCAGTGCTGAAGATCGCGGAGGTAAGTACTTGCTCCCCTCGACCCTCAAGCGTTGCTTGTTTGTGCTGTCTGCTCACAGCTGCTTTACCCCCACCTGGGAAAAATGCCGGGGTGGAGCTGAGCTGCAGCAGTGGGGTGAGCCCTTCTCTGATCATTACTGTGGGGAATTTTCACTAAGGAGTTGATCTGTGGGAAGCAGGCTCTGTGGGCCAATCTGTCAGCGCTCTGCATGCTCTGGTTTGCTTGACCTGAGGCTTTAACCATGGAAATAACAGTACTGGTTCTCCTGACACTGCTATACCTAGGTATTACACTCATTATTTTTCCTAAGATTAATTGAAGAGGATTTGATCTTTTTAAAAAATAGGTTTTAAAAAACCAAGTATGAGATTTAGGGACGATGTTTATTGATTCAGTTGCATCCCTGTCTCCTGAAGTCTGATGAACGCATTTTATAACAATCGTTGGAAAACCTTCTCTTTTCCATCTGTATTGCAGCCTAGAGTAATGTGTACCTTCAGCACTCCCAAGAGTATGTCCAACAGAAAGCTTGGCTTCCTGAATGTCTGGCGTATGACTTTGGCTTTTGGACACGGCATCATTCCAAAGCCATACTTAATATGCTTAAAATAAATTTCCTTCCACCTCTTGGAAAGGATATCTTCAGGATTTGTGTGTTCTGACAAGAGTACACATGTAGACCTCAATGAGCCAATGATATTCTGAACTCTGAAATTATGCAGAAAAAGAAAACCTAGCTCTCAGCAGTCATGGGTATTTTTTTAAACTGTAATGATTACCATTTACTGAGTATTCCAGGTAGATGCTTAGCACTTTGGACATGTTTTCTTTTTTTTCTCTTTTTCTCATCATTGAGGTATAATCTGCAAAATGTTCAATGTTTCGATATGCTTATACATTGTGAAATAATTGCCACAGTCAAGCTAATTAATATACCCCTCCTTGTACATAGTGAAATCATGAGTAGGATTTATGACTGATGCCTGATCTTTTGTGGTATTGTGTGGCATTGACTGAAAATTGAGAAAATTATTTTTGAGCAGGTAGATCATTTTATATGTCAGTCAAAAGAAAAATAGACAGCTGACCCCTCACTACAATATAAATCAGTTCTCAAATGTGTATTTAGGTAGGTAGAAAGAATATTTTTCATTACCATATTTGTATGTTTCACTCTATATAACGAAATAAATAGAATAGCTGTCAGTATTTTTAGTTGAGTTTTAAGAGATACCAGTGAGTGATCTTATCATTTGTAGGTTTGGGATTTTTTTTTTTAAATAGCTGTGGTAAGAACCTTTAACATGAGATTTTAACACACTTTGAAGTGTACAGCTCAGTAACATTGACTATAGTGCAATGCTGTATAGCAGAACTCTAGAACGTGCTCATCTTGCATAACTGAAACTTTATACACGTTGAACAGTAACTCTCCATCTCCCCTTTCCCCTGGCCCCCCAGCAATCACCATTCTATTCTCTGTTTCTAGGAGTGTAACTATTTTAGATACCCCACACTGGTTTGCTTTTAAAATGACAAATGTAGTGTTTGATCAGAGCAAGAAACAGGATTGGCATGTGGGATGCTTGGTGGTTCTTTGCTGTATGGACAAGTCAGGAGATGCAGCGTGTCACTCACTGCCCAGCCCATCCCCTGCCAAGGAGGGAGGTAGGGAAGGAAGACAGGCTGTTGTAGGACCCTCAGGACTGGGCAGGCCACCAGGGGTTCCCAAGCTCCCTTTGAGAAGGTGGGTGCCCTTATCATCCTCACAGGGTTTTTGAATGAGAATCTGAAAAGATTTGTTATGTATCTCATCGTGGTCAAAAAGTTCATTGGGGTTTACGTAAAAATAAAGGACACAGTTTTCATTTGCAGCAAAAACTTTATTGAACAACGGATTCACTGACCAAAATTAATGTTTTGGCCAGCCCAACAATTCCTGAACAGCAGACTCAACGCTGCTATGGGCCACCCAAGTCAAGGGTGTTCTCAGTGGGGAACTGGAAGCCAAAGCAGAGATTCAGCAGGCCTTTCTAGATAGAATGAAACATCAAAACACAGTGGTCTCAAACACACACACACACATACACATGGTAGTCTCTATAAGAACCTGTAAAGAAAAAAAAAAATCTCAACCCAAGAGCAATATACTGATAAAGGCATTGAGCGTGGTGGTGAGAGTGTGGGCTCCGGAGACTCACTATGTTTGGATATAAATCCTGGCTCTCCTGCCTCCCAGCAGGGTTGCCTTGGATACCTCCCTGGGTTTGTGTTTGTTCTGTGTGTAAAAGCAACGCTAACAGCACCTGTCTCGCTATCTCACATTGTGTGGTTGTGCCAGTTAGAAAAATAGAACCCATGTAGAAAGCATTCAGTGCAAGCAGCCATGTAGTAAACGCCGGGTCAAGTTAGCTCCTGCTTTTCTGGAACAGCAGATTGATGACATCCAGGCTTCCACTAAATAATGGTGATCAGGCCAGGACCCTAAAGGGATGGGTCATCGATGGGGCTAGCTTCCTGAGACCACAGTAGCAAGCTGACTCCCCCCACCTTCTTGTCCTACCTGCCGCCCACTGAGATCCCCCGATTCGAAGAGTTTCCAGCAGAACATCAGCTTGAAGGTCCCAAAGCAGGGGTCAGACCTTTGCAGAAAAATGCCTTACTTCCAGTGCTAGCTCTGACTTCTAGTTCAGGATGGGGGCTTGGGACTGTATTCCTCTGAAGGAAGGACTTGGTAAGGATCATAAAAGGAAACTTTTCATGTGGTATTTGATAGTAGGGGTCCTCCCTTGACAGTGTGCAGGGTTCCAGAGGATGTTTTTAGGCTGTGCCTCTCGTACAGACCCACCAGAAGGTCCGACCACCTCCCTGCCCATGCTGGACCTTAACAGCTGAGACTGCAGGTTCCCCCAGGCCTAGCTTCGATGCCCAACTCCTCTTTGGTGACTGGACACAGGGACAGATTGTCCAGCATCAGCAGGGGAATGGAGACTGCTTTGTAAGGACCATGATCATCACCACTCAAAGTGCTTTTGATAAATGGCAGTGTGCAGAATAGCTCCTCTGTGCTAGCCTGGACCTGGCATGGACACCAAGTTCAGGGGAGTAAGAATCCAGCTCTTGCAGCTGGCCAGTCCCTGGAGGAGGACGTCTACACGCCAGTCTGCCAAGAGAGGCAGTCATCCAGGAGCGCCATGAGCAGCCAGGTGCCAGTGCTGGGGCACTTAATCCAGCAGCCCCAATCAAAAGCCAGTAATGGAAACACCCTGGAAACCGTTCTCCTGCTGAGAACAGTGGATCTTTTATCCACCAGGCTTGGCTGCAACTCAGTGTTCTTCCATCAGGTATTAGCTAAGAGTTCTGGTTTCACTGCTTGCTGTGGCCATTCCCTCTCAGAACTGATCATTCTGAGGAGGCTTGAAAGCATAACATCACTTGTAGTGACAAGAGATAACTACAGGGGGCTTCTCTGGTGGCTCAGTGGTAAAGAATCTGCCTGCCAATGCAGGAGACATGGGTTCGATCCCAAGTGCGGGAAGATATCATGTGCTACAGAGCAGTTAAGCCCACAACTATTGAGCCTCTGCTCTAGAGCCTGAGAGCTGCAACTACTGAGCCCACATGCCGCAACTACTGAACCTGAATGCCCTAGAGCCATGCTCTGCAACAAGAGAAGAAGCCACTGCAACGAGAAACCCTGTGCACTGCAACTGTGGAGTAAGCCCTGCTCGTCATAACTAGAGAAAGCCCCCACAGCAGTGAAGACCCAGCACAGCCAAAAATAAATAAATAAATAATATAAAAACGAGACAAGTGCCTATACTCAAAGTGTTACGTGGCTGCTTTTAACACATATTTAGTGCCTACTCTCAGGGAAGGCGATGGCACCCCACTCTAGTACTCTCGCCTGGAAAATCCCGTGGATGGAGGAGCCTGGTAGGCTGCAGTCCATGGGGTCGCTAAGAGTCGGACACAACTGAGCGACTTCACTTTCGATTTTCACTTTCACGCATTGGAGAAGGAAATGGCAACCCACTCCAGTGTTCTTGCCTGGAGAATCCCAGGGACGGGGGATCCTGGTGGGCTGCCGTCTATGGGGTCGCACAGAGTCAGACATGACTGAAGCGACTTAGCAGCAGCAGCAGAAGTACTTACCCTCTGCAAGGCACCATTCTAAGAATTTTCCCTGTATTAAATCATATAAACTGCACAACAGTACTGTGAAGCAGGAGCTATTGATTATCCATGTTTTACAGATAAGGCAGCTGGTACAGAGAGAGATCCATTAACTTTCCAAGCCACACACCTAGGAAGTGATAGAACCAGGAAGCAAGACTGGTTGGCGTGACTGAGCTTTCAGTCTCTACATCCTATAGAACGTGTTTCATAGTCTGGTCATGGAAGAGCTACTTACAGGGACCCTTAACATTTGCCTCATGGAAGTTGGTGGTAATCCTCCAAGGGGCTGCCCCTCCCTTCATCCAGACCACTCCAGGGGTGAGCACTCTGCAGGCACAGCATTGATCTTGCCTTTCATCTTTAAAATAAATCTTTTTATGCAGGGAATACTGTGCCTCAGTTCACTACAAACAACGACTGAAGATCAGAACGAAAGACAGGCTTCCACAAGGTTGCATAGGTTCCTAAACAAGGCTGGCTATTTTCAGCAGTTACTTGACTAAATTTTGACTTCTCTTTACCCTCCCAAAATGAATTCTCTTATGTATGGGCTACTTACATAACATAACTACTTTTATGTTGGTGGTTTTCCTCAAAGCCTACATATTCGAATCACCTGGGAAGTATTAGTGAAAATAAGATGCTAGGGTCACCTTATGAATTCTGAGTGTTTGGATCTTGAAGGGACCTGGGTGTACAAATTTTGTGAAGCCCCTGGTTGATTCCTGGGAAGGGAATGGCAACCCACTCCACAGTTCTTGCATGGAGAATCCCATGGATCGAGGAGCCTGGCAGGCTACAGTCCATGGGGTTGCAAAGAGTCGGAAACGACTGAGTGACTAACACCCGCACTTTTTTCCCTTTTACTGGCTGATTCTACTGTAGAAGTCAAGTTGAGAATCATTGCTCTGATAGTTACTGTTCTCTCCAACAAGCTGTGGTATAAAACCATATTGAAAGGAGTTGTGAGGCTCTACAACCTCAAGTGTGATCCACTTGGCAGATGCCTGGGATCTTATTAGAAATGCAGGTCCTTGAACCCCATCCCAGACCTCTGAATAAGAATCTGCCTTGTAATAAGATATCCCATGTGATTCATAAGGGTATTAAACTTTGAGAAGCACTGCCATAAGTGAATAGTGGTATAATCTCATTAAAATGAGATCTAAAGATAGCGTTCTGCTAAGACCTAGGTGAGAGCTGTCATGCCTCTCTGCCATGGAGAATCGAGCTACCCCCACGATGTAGGGACTCCCACCAGCTATAACATCCTCTTAATGGTGGCCACCTTGTAAGTGCAGGATTTTGATTCTTCTAATTTCCCTTGTCTTTCTTCTTGTTCTGCTAAACCCTGTCCACATTTTCTCCTTCCCATTTGTCATTGCTTGATATATATCAAGCATATTTCTTAAATGCTTTTAATGATTTAATCTGCCACTGTTCCTTCTGAGGGTATGTTTTTGCCAATGAGGCCCACTGTTAACTTGTAAAAATATGCCTCCTACCCTAATCCATATTTATATAATCTGGCATAAGACAAGTATGGAGTAGATCTATTTATATGAAAAGCCTAAGAACAACTTATAAATATAAGTTTGTTGAAAAAAATTGCACAATGTGAGAGTTGGGAGTTAAGTATTATTGGGGGCAAAATGAGGACTGTAGCCTGGGACACAAAGTCTCAGATATCTCTGGGAAATTGTTCCGAGGAGGTGAGGGGAGGGGCTAAGATATATAGGAGTTTTGCAACAAAGGGCAGATAGTTGGGAACAGCAAAAGATTACTGTTAAAGAAACCAGATATGTCAAGTTAAGGAATTTAGCGCTTTTCTAGGTATGGGAAGATGCTAGAGTCTGGGCTCACTGAATTCATTCGTTTGATAAGTGCCTCACCTATCTGGGGCCAGAATCCTGTTTCCATATCCTGAGTTTCCTTAGGGCTCACTGTGAGGAGTGACTCCAGTTTGATGGCTGCTAAATGGCAGGTATTCAAGAGAATACCCCAGGGTTCACCAGGTCATCACCCGTGGTAGCTACAGTTGCCAGTCACTGTGACATCCTTGTTTAGTGATATGGCAGGAAGTATTCCATTTCTCAAGTTTATGGATCAGTAGTTACAGATGGTAGATTATTAAATGAATGATGCTTGTGTAATTTAAGAAAGGATAGTAGTAGAATTATTTGAAATCATTGTTTACTTCAGATACGCCTGATAGGAATAAGCATTTTTCTTAATTTGCTGTCATTGTATATTTCCTGAAATTGGCAAAATAGCTTACAGCCCTTTGGTTTTTCACCATGGAAATTGCTTAAGAAGTAATTTTTCATCAACAAGAATGAACTACAAAGGAGACTGCCACAAAAATAATGGTATTCTGTAGACATAGTGAGACCCAGTGATTTTGCAGATTCTCACATGCTTTCCACCTGCTAATTTAGCCTTTGAAAAATCTGCAACTCTATTTTTAAAGCAGGACATTTCAGCCTAAAACTACCACTTAGCTCTTGGAAGCTTTCTTGATTGTAGTTTAATTTCTCATAAAAATAAGTCTTTCACTTAAAAAATCTTTTCTCCTATTGTCACTTTAGATATAGCTAGGGAAACAATTTATAAAAATACCTTAAAATAAATCATTTAAATCACTTGTGGAAATATTGGGGGAAGAATTCACACATTCTTCTTTCTTACTCTGATCTGCATTGACTATTTACTGAAGAACAGTGCTTACCCTGGAACCTGTTGATCAGGAAATGAAATGTGTACTTAAGTATGAAAAACGAGGTTGTTTTCCTGAGGTACTGCTGAAACTATAAAAGGATCATTTAGCGCTGAAAATGTAAATAAGAAGGCAGCCTTCATTTGTGCGTCTAACTTTAACTTGCTTAATTAAATGGCAGTGATGACAGTTTTTCAGAATAGGGTCTTCTGTGATGCAGGAGGAATAAGAAATATGAAATGAATTTAGAATTGGACAGCTATGAAACAGCCAACATGTTTTCTGTTTAATTTCATGAACGATCATTACTGAAACTCTGTGTATACAAAATTCTTTTATTGGTTGAAAGCGAGACCCTTAGTATTTCTTACTATTATGTTCAAGTTAGCAGACATGTTGAATGTTCTGAGGGTTCAGTTCAGTTCAGTCGCTCAGTCGTGTCCGACTCTGCAACCCCATGAATCGCAGCACGCCAGGCCTCCCTGTCCATCACGAACACCCAGAGTTCACTCAGACTCACGTCCATAGAGTTGGTGATGCCATCCAGCCATCTCATCCTCTGTCATCCCCTTCTCCTCCTGCTCCCAATCCCTCCCAGCATCAGAGTCTCTTCCAGTGAGTCAACTCTTCACATAAGGTGGCCAAAGTACTGGAGTTTCAGCTTTAGCATCAGTCCTTCCAAAGAACACCCAGGACTGATCTCCTTTAGAATGGACTGGTTGGATCTCCTTACAGTCCAAGGGACTCTCAAGAGTCTTCTCCAACACCACGGTTCAAAAGCATCAATTCTTCGGCACTCAGCTTTCTTCACAGTCCAACTCTCACATCCATACATGACCACTGGAAAAACCATAGCCTTGACTAGAGGGTAGTTACCTTAATATAGGAAAAAACTGTCAGAGTAAAAATCACCAAGGCCTTAGGGTTAAAGGAAGAGGTGGTGCTTGTAGCCTGAAGCTCTGTGAAGCTGAATTAAAGATGGTTAATGATATTATTGTTTCATTGGTAAGATTTGGAGCATATTCTCATGCCTGGTAAAGGCAGCTCTGTGGGATTTTTCTACATGAGAAAGCCTCATTTGTAAATATTTATTTGCTGGTTTGATCTTAGTCATGGAAAATTTCTAGTCTTTGATTCTATAGCATGTTATCAAGCTCAAGCAGAGTCTCTCTCAAAGACTTTTATTTTCTCTTTAAGATTTTACTTTCAGGAATCTCCCGTTTTCATTCCATCCAACCTCCATCCCTTAATTCCAAAACAGTGGTTAATAATGGTAACTACTGATGGTTGCGTTCCTAGGGCATGTCAATAAGTAGTATTTCCCACACATCCTCTTTTGATCTTTACCATAACCCACCTTTATAAAGAATCCCAAAGAAAGGGAAGTTAATTTGCTTGCCCAGTGACTTTAGGTCAGGAAGACCCTAAGGTGGATGGGAGGAAGCGGTCTCCAGGCTGAAGTCTGACTGCACCCACTTCACTGTCCACTTGCTTTCTTTGTAAGCAGGTCAGCAGCACAGCTCCTCCCACTGCCATCTGGACTTATTTTATGTTGATTTGCTCATAAATAGAAACCAATGTTGAAAAAATTTTAGATATTCAAATCCAGGCTTTGAATATGTGCCATTAATCACTATGCTATATTGCCTCCTAGATACCCTCAGTCTTAGAAAATGTTAGTGAAATCTTGCCATATTAATGTAGCAACCAACTGAAATTCTTGGGATTCTTATCCACTTTACCAAGGCATTTAGAGAATGGCTCTATGGTGATTTTACATGTGAAGCAGAAGTACTGATGCATTTTACTTTTTTTGTGACCATAGATTAAAGTGATCATTAGGCATATGCCACTTGTTTGGGTATCTTTACACATTGATACTCAGTTTATCTTTTCTGAACATTTGATTACCATTAGAGGATAGAAGTTTAACACAGTTCCACTTGTTACCCCCAGGGAACTTTAAAAACACTGAAAATCAAGACCTGCTGCCAAAGCTTCTGATGTAATGGTATCACTAAAGAATTTTTTTAACTGGGCTGACTTCTCATTGAATATTCACTGATTCTAGTGATTCTTTTTTTTTTAACTCCACATAGTGATAGCATTATTTCTGAGCCATACCTCGAATAAGATATTTTACAATGAAGGAGCTGAAGGTCTCCAGATACAATCCAGGAAAATGGACCAGGTCACCTGTGTACTTTTTATCTTGGAAGCATCTTATTTGTCATGTTCCCTTTAGGACTGGGAGGGGTAGCCCCACCACCTGGCAAAAAAAAAAAAAAAAAATCAGCCAAGGGAGCTGGCCCATTGCTTTAAACCAGCTGAGGCTACTGGAGTGAGGAAACCCCATTCTAAGGAGCTTCTCCACTTTTCCTTCCAGAAACTCCTTCCTTCCTCATGGGCCAGTCTCTTTGCTGACTCTGGTTTAACTCCTGTGGGGTGTCTGTTCTTTGGTTACTTCCTGCCAGAGATGGGCTNTCAAAATGTCCCTTACGACACTCCTCACTGCCCTGTGTCTTTGTGCCTTCCCTGGTGATCCAGGGCCTGTGGCTTTTCACAAGGTATTTGACTTGCCCTTTGAGCCTCTGGTCAAGGTGCAGAACTGAGGCTTCTGAAGTGTCAGTTCTGCACCACAAAAACAAAGGGCATGGGGAGATAGAACTGATATTGGAGATACGAAAAGAAATTGATGAGTCCCTTCCCAGAAACTCGGCCTGATTTTGGACATGGTATTCTCTGATCTTCTCTGATTCAATGTTCTCATCTTAGCACTGTCCTGAGGTAGAAGAAGAAAGACATTCACAAAGTGAAAAATCACTCGCTTTGAGTTACAATGGTCAGGTTTATTATGGAAACCCTAGTTCTGCAGACCTTACTGATTTACCAATTTATTATTAATACAACAAGTTTAAGAAAGTTCTTTAGAGGATGTCAGGATAGCTGATAAAGCATCTCTTTCTGAGTACCTGAAGAAAGTGATATTATCAATTACATGATCATTTTTATGTTTAAAAGGACACCCTTTGTCATAGACAGTATTTATATTCACAGCTTTAGTAGAATGAGCTCCTTAGATTAATCTTTTTTCAAAGCAAACTAAACATGCCTACCTTTCCCTTTATAAAATGCCTCTTGCCATAAGTCATGTCCCATTTTGTATGTGTAATAATAACAGCTAAACATTAAAAATGACGGTAACATTAAAAACTCATAGAAATATATTGATTATTTATGAAGTTCATCTGTTGACAGCACTGTGTGTGTTTCTTCAGATCCAGTTCTTCATGCATGCATTCTTTCTTGGGTCTAAAGGGACTGACTGATAGAGTTTTTTAAAGAAGGATATAAATGGCTTTCCATATTCAGGAAAATCATGTTTATATTAAGTGTGTAGTTCAGCTCTCCAGATAGTTAATCTCATCTTTAATGCTTCTAAGCTTAAAATTCCCCCTTAAATTTATAATGTCAGAGTTTAGAGAGCTTAAAGATCAACAGTTATAAAGATTTCTTGGGAGAGTATAAGATTTAAAGAAAACTGTTAGATCTTAAGGTATAAATAATATGAGTGTGCCTAATTACACTGTGGAGAATTTGGTTTCATCATAGTGAAACATCACACTCAGATGTATTTTCACAATTTTTAAACTATTTCATCACATGCAAAAGTAAAAGTCTTTCAAGATTAAAACACTTTTTTTCTAAGTACATATAAATTTTACTTTCAGGTACATTATAATCCATGATTGTATGAGAAAATGAGTTTGAAACTGATATACCCTAAAATGGTAATTCGACAAATATATTTTGGAATTTGCTCTTATTTTTTAACTTAAATTAATCTAAGCCAACTTCCAAATACATTTTTGAGTTTTCACAGCTCATTTGGAATATTAAGCATTCAATAGGAACTGCTAGGAAATATTTACTTTTACCTAGTTAATTTTACAAAAAGATTTTTAATAATGAGGCCTAACAGAAAGGTCTAGCTTAAGCAGTAGCAGCAGCAAAGGTTCGCATTGAGTTTCTCTTCCATCTCGGTTATCAGTCATCAAATTAAACTTGCCATCCCTAGAGAAGGAAGTGGCAGCCCACTCCAGTATTCTTGCCTGGAGAATCCCATGGACAGAGGAGCCTGGTGGGCTACAGTCCATGGGGTCACCAAGAGTCGGACACAACTGAGCAACTTCACTTTGACTTTGGGTGAGAACCCTATTATTTTCATTGTAGTCTTGAAGTTACTCCTAGAAAAATAATCAAGGTATATTAAATTACCCCCCCGCCCTTTTTTTTTTCTTTTTTTTAATCTTTATTTTTGGCCGTGCTGGGTCTTTGTTGCTGCTCAGGCTTTTCTCTAGTTGTGGTGCACAGGCTTCTCATTGCAGTGGTTTCTCTTGTTGTGGAGCCTGGGCTCTCGTGTGCTCCAGCTTCGCTAGCTGCGGTTCCCAGGCTCTAGAGCACAGGCTTAATAGTTTGGGTACACAGGCTTAGCTGCTCTGCAGCATGTGGGATCTTCCCGGATCAGGAATTAAACCGGTGTCTCCTGCATTGGCAGGCGGATTCTTTAGCACTGAGCTACCAGGGAAGCCCCCCTATTTTCCTTTTTGTGGAACGAAATATGCTTGATAAATGAAAGGGATGACATACGTTATGGAGAGGAAAAACTGGGAAAAATTTTAAAGCATGCATTTATTGTCCATTCCTACAGCTTCTAAAAGAATTAGAGCCAATAAAATCTGAAAAGCCATGCCATTTAACATTGTTACCATCAAATGAGGAATTTTCCCCCCTCAAATTGGGACTTCTCCATGCTGCAGCCTTCAGGGGGTTGTCTAATGTTCAACTAGACATTCAGATTTGCAAGACCCTAGTAGATCACACGGAGAAGGCAATGGCACCCCACTCCAGTACTCTCGCCTGGAAAATCCCATGGGCGGAGGAGCCTGGTAGGCTGCAGTCCATGGGGTCGCTGGGAGTCTGACACAACTGAGCGACTTCACTTTCACTTTTCACTTTGATGCATTGGAGAAGGAAATGGCAACCCACTCCAGTGTTCTTGCCTGGAGAATCCCAGGGACGGGGGAGCCTGGTGGGCTGCCGTCCATGGGGTCGCACAGAGTCAGACACGACTGAAGCGACTTAGCAGCAGCAGCAGTAGATCACAACTGGCAGAATCTAGGACAGGGAGTAGAAACAGGGCACCGCAGGCATTTGTCTTTCACAGGAGTCCTTGCTGCAGTCCAGAGGCCAGTCTCTGGCTCTCAAATGTCAGCTTAGGAGCAAAAAGATTAGAGCCATCTCTGTGGGTACAGAGTCACCTTGGATTTGGAGCCCCAGGTTTCAACTGTGTAGGAACCAATATTCTGTAACAACTCCATGAACTGAGCTGGCAGAGTTCCCTCAGTGGGTGTACATAATCAGTGACAAGAGCTACCCAAGGAAACTTCTCACCAGGTTTTTATAGTTTGTTCACAGTTTTCTAAATTCAGATGCAGCTTAGTAATCGGGGGGGACATTTTTACCCTAAGTCATCCTGCCTAGTAACACAGCTGATGTGTCCCATCTTTATCAGGTTTCCAAAAGAACACAGAGAGTTAATCCAAGATCAAACTTGTTTATAGAGGAGAAAGGGATTCATTAACCCTTGTCCCCAACTCAGGAGTTAATAAATTCTGTTCCTATTTTGCCGTGGAGAGAACTTTTCCTGATTAATTTCCAGCCACCCGAGTTTGTTTTGGACAGAACTGTTTTTTTTTTAATCTAAAAATCACTCGTTTGCATTCTTCTGTGATGCTCAGAATAGTAAGCTTCGAAGAGTGATTGTCTTTAGGGAAAGATTACTTTTCCTCTATGATTAAAACCAAATTCCCAGGGACTTAAAATATTTAATAGTACTCATTGATAACTAGTCCTAAATCAGGCTGACTTTCTATTTAAGAGGGATTTAACATCCCCTCTAATTACGTCCAAAGCATGTTGGTAATGAACTGATATCTACAGAGTGTGTATGTTGCTATCTTATTTCTTTACCAGGTGTGCATTGAAACATACATATGTAGCTGTCACCAGCGTAGTATAAACACTGCTGTGCGGGCAACTCTCAGTCAAATGCTGAGTGACTTGACTTTACAGTTACGACAAAGGCAGGAGAACACGGTGAGCCTCTCGGTACCCACACGTTCATCCCGGTCTTGCCAGTGACTCTGTGTAATCGCATGATGAGTGTCCCACATCTTCTGTGCTTTCCCCTCCCCCGCCAGGGCTGCTTCCTACTGAAACATTAGGAAGGGCTGGCTTGGTTCACTGGAACTTTTATTTATATAAATTAAACTCTTTAAATATGTTTTTGCCTGTTTCCCTCCAAAGTTTAAAGAGAGATTTTTCCTTGTAGTTTCGGTCATTGTTTTAGTCATTACTTTAAAACTCACTTTTCTTTCAAAATCGTGTTCTAAACATCGCAGGTTGAACAATTTTATATAAAAATATTGTGATGTATTAACAAACACTGAAGTAAATTCAAAATTAAGAAAAATTACTGGCAGTTGATTACGCACCTTGAGACTTGGGGTTTATGTTTCTCTTTGTGAAATAAAAGACTGTGGCCGTGAAGAAGCTGAATTTATCTTCTCTCTGTCATCAGAGCCCACTTGAGCTTTTTGCTCTTAACTTGAGCAGATTGTTTAAAATGAGCATTCCTGGGAAAAAATGTAAATTTAATCAGCTTCTTGTATATATTATCTTCTGGGAATGTTAATGAGGAGATGATTCCTCTTCAAAACTGGTGTTTTTTTTTTTTTAAGTCTATCTCTAATAATTGAGATTAAAATTTTTTTAAATCTGCAAAGAGTATTCTGAATGAACACTTGTTATTATTTTAGAATAGGATATCTCCAGTGGCAATCCAGAATATCTCAGAAATTAATTTTATAGAAATGAAGAGTTCATGTTTAACTATTTCTGATTTTTAACTTCAATTGTTTTCTAATTTTTAGAAAATTATGGAGTTGAGTGAACATTACAGATTATCTGGTCAAATTCTTTTATTCCTTAGAAAAGCAAGTGGGGAAGATGAAGCCCAGAGAGGTGAAATTGAAATCTAAAGTTAATGACCTTATCAATGAAAGAGCCAGAACAAATGCTCTGGTCTCCTTACTGAGTCCAGTCCAAGTTATTAACATGTGATCTGGCAGCCAGTGTTTAAAAAAATAAAACACCAATCTGGGGGGAAAAAAACTGATTTTTTTGTTTGCTATATCTAAAGCCTAAGTTTCTATTAAAAAATTGTTTAATCTTGAGATATTTTTATTACATTAGCTTTCTCTTTCTTAAAAACTATTTTGTTTATACTAGGGTTTTGAATATGATGCTGTAGAAATATTAGTTTAAAAGAAATTCAAGTCTGTAAGTAGAAAGCATTAAGAGGAAGAAGTATTTTTAATGGAAATGAACCTAAAATGTTGAGAGTCCTTATATCAGTACACAGTCATGTTCCATCCTTGCTAGGTGGCAATGTGATGGGAAATACTATAATAGTAATGTTTTAAGATGAAGCGTTAAAATGAAACTTTGTATTCTCAAAGTGATTTCAATTATATTAGTTTATTTAACTATACTTTGAAATTTTTAAGTAGGAGAATTTTAGGTTTTAAGTAAAAAGACTCATCTTGCTCATCTTGCTCTCCTCTTAAAGTGACAGGTAAGGTGACAGGTATAGTTGCAGAGGTCTGGATAAAACTGGAAGGTTGTGTGCCTGTATGTTGTGGCTAATCAGCCTTCTGGTCCTGCTTGTCACTGACCATCTGGACTCACCCCATCCCGGGGCAAGATCCCAAATTAGATAGAAAATTAGTGTTTCCTGTTAATTTCCTTTCTATTACTCAGTAGGTCCCTGGAGATGTTTTTGTGCCCCAGAAAAACATGATTCTCAGGATGCTAATATTTGAAGTACATTTGAAGTCTAGTAGAGGCAAACATAAGTTCTACTACCTAAGAATGGTTACTTTAAAAAAGCTATTACAGGGGAGTGGTCCCTAGGAATGGTAAGGCTGCATGTCCTCCCAGCGGACACTAGCATTACTTGGAGAAGATGTGTATAGTGCTTGGCATGACCCATCACTGGAAACACATCACAGGCCATCTCAGAATTAGAAAGACTTAAAGACAGTGGAAAGAAAAGAAATCTAGAATGCCAAAAGCTTAGCACGAAATGTATCATCAACTTAATGTCTAGCCCCTCCCCATCCCTATGTCCAGGGCAGATTACTCAGTTTGATTTTGTTTTGTATCCTCAGAAACCCTGAGTTTACTATCAAGCATTATTACTGAATTATTTCATTGACAAAAGCCATTGTTAAATTATTGTTAAGCATTTTAAAAAGAAAAAATGCCATATGTAAGTATCTGGGGGGTAGGACATAGTAGTTCTCCCCTCCATAAAAATGATTCAGATTGATTTCTTCCAAAAAATGTTTTGACCTTAATATTTAGCCATATGATGAGCTGTTGGCATTGACATCGCACTTCCCTAAAATTCTGTGGAAGCTGCTGAGCTTGCAAATTTATGAACAGAGAATAGTAGAACTGTGTGCCTGTAACAAGCTTTAAAAAGATCAGCACTGTGGCAATAATTTATATCTGGTAGTTAACTGGCATGAAAATGCCGCCTTATTATCTCCCAGTGCTAAGAGGTAGGGATGCTGAAGGGCCGCCTTCCTGCTCTCAACTCAGTAGTCACTGAATTATCCCTACAGTGGGAAGTAAGTCTTACTACTAGTAAATATCTCTTCCTTCCTCTTCTCCCTTCCCTCAAGGTTCTGCCTCTACCCTAATAGTCCCAGATCTATCTAGTGATGACGTGGAGTGGTCTGTCTGGTCAGACAATTGAAAGTTAATACCCTCCCCACTCAAACAGGAACCTGGTGCGTCTGACCAGCAGCTATTGTGGACCTGTACGTCAAAGTCCAGGAAACTGATCCTTCTTATGACTAAGAATCTGTATTCATTAGGTGCCACTCAGAGTGCTGTTTGTGACTTTGGGACAAGTTGTTCTTTGTGCAAAGAGAACGCACATGTTTAGGCAGGTACTGCCCCCAGTCATAGCTCTGCACCACCCTAGAACACCATAGGGTTTAAACTTCCAGGGAGTTGTGGACTCTTGGCTGAGTTAGTTTTGAAACTGATAATAACTCAGTTCCAGACATAATAGCCTTTTCATAAGTGCCATGAGTAGTGAAATGCTATCAAGAGCTGGAAGGTGCACCTAGGTAAGTTAGCAGAGCCCAGAACACTCAGATGACATTTTGTTTCCTAGACCTTTCCATTGTTGAACAGTCAGGATTTTGCTTGCCTGAATCTCCTAACTGTCCTGTGTGTGTCTCCCTTACTAGATAATTGAAAACCCGGATGTCCCCCAGGAATTCAGGAGTCAAGGTATTGGATTTGATTTTTGCACATTCAGTTGAAAAAGTGGGTATAAGAACACCTACTGTGTGCTCAGTATGCAGATATAACGCCGAGTAAAAGCTCTTGGGTTAGCTTCCCATTCTCCTTGGCTCTGCTTAGCCTGAATCAGCCATTGTTTCCTTCTGTTCCTACATCCTCTGCCAGCCATACCTGTTCCTGCTCCAGCTGTGCCAGGAAAATTAACTCTTCACACACCTTCCTGTTGGAGGCTGGTTTTTGTAGTTACTTGACTCTTCATGAAGTCAGGTTCATTAACTGTTAAAATGAGAACTGGAATACAAAATAGTACAAGCCTGACTGGCACCAAATGCTATTACACCTGGAGGATGTTTATGAAGTTTTGTTATGAAAAATAAGTCATCTCACAGGGAAGGACAGCCAGCCAGGTTTAAGTAGCAAATGAAATCAAGGTAAGGAACTTTCATTCTGACTTACAGGAAAGGAAAAAATATCCACTGTAATAGACAAGCACTTTGCTTTCTTAAAAATGTTTGATGGTATTGTTTTCTGTAAAAGAGATGAAAAATTCAGATCATCTGATTCAAAAACCAAAGCATCAGTTTTATCTTGGGTTTTATTCAGTAATTTTTAAAATGTTGAGGGTACTTCCATAGTGGTCCAGTGGCTAAGACCCTATGCTCCCAATACACGGGGCCCGGGTTCAATCCCTGACTGAAGATCCCAAGGGCCACATCTAAGACCTGCTGCAGTCAAATAAATATTTTTTTAAGTGTTAAAAAAAAAACATTTTACTTTGATATTTTTGCCAGTTAATGGAAGAAAGGGGTGGGGTAGAGAGAAAAGGAAAAAGAGAGGGAATGTAAGGAAGAAAAAGAAGCAGCTAAACAGCCGCAATTAGGAGAAAAAGAATAAATGAAAGAAAATTACTGCTTTAGATCATTTTCTAAAGCATTGCTTGAGTGTGTTTTTGTCACACTCCCCTGTATTCGTGGGCTACAAGTACTGCAGCGTCTTTTCACCTTTTGAAGCTCTTAGTGGTGTGAGCCAAGCTTTTTCATCTCTTTTGATTATTGCAGTTCCCACAATGTTTTCACTTTAATATAGGATGATTTTATACACTAAAAAACAGATCAAAGTTCTCTTGGTTAAGGATGCATATTTAAATATTGTATCAGTAAAAAATTGATGGACTCATTTGAAATTTACCTAAAATTAAATTTCAGGATTCCTTATGGGTTTCATTTATTTTAAACTGTCTTTTATCATTACACTTTATCATTTCTCAATTTTTTTTTTGCATGTAAGATCGTAAATTCTGAGGATCAGCCATTTCTCATTTCCCTGCCATCTTTCAATTTTATTTTTATTTCCTTCTTACACTCCTGGCATTTTTTTCTCCCTTTTCTTTGACCTCATGGTCATTTATTCATGCATTTATACATTCCTCAAATACTTGGCCACATTTGTATAGATCTCCACAGGTTTTTATTTTAAAAAAGCAGATGCTTCCACTTGTTACTTTCCTTGGCCTAGCAGTTCTGAGACTGTTATTATTTAACCCCACTTGCCAAAGGCAAAACAAGCTTAATTGAAGCAAAACTGAAGCTTACCCAAGCTCATGCGGTCAACAAGCTGTGGACCAGTACTTGAACAGATTCTGAATTTCAGTCTTTCTCCAGTACAATTCTGTGGGAGTTTTGTTGCTAGATTCTGAACATGAACGTGTTTGGAGGGAAAATTATTTTTTCTGACATTGACTGTTGCTCCTTTAACAACAAAGGCCACGTACCCTGAGGATGCTGGAACAAATAGCTGAAATAGGTGGAGATGGTGACCAGCTTATTTTGCCCCTTTCCCTAGCTTCCTAGTTTGAAAAGCCCATCTTTCTGTCATGCCACCGTAGTTTATCTCTCTGGGATACAATTCAAGTCTGCTCAGAAGACCCAGAAATTCAAGATATCAGAATAAGGGATACATGTAGTCTGCTGGCCTAAATACTGAGAAAATCGTTATCAGTTGTGTTGTTTCTTAAATTAACCAAATCTTTTTTCGTTAAGTGTGGATGAACTTTACTTGTAATTAATAGTTTCATATTTCCTTCCTGGCTTATCTTTTGAGTGTCTTACCTTGGAAAGGAATGATGATATTTCATTCTCTCGGATGGTTTTGGTGGCCTGAGGAAGGCTCAGCATCTGAAAATCATCTTTTCAGCCTTGAAAGTATCTACAGCAGAGGATGGGAAGGAGGGTTGAGGAAGCCTGTAGTGCCCCACTGCCGATGTCTAACGCCTGCCGCCTCCTCTCTTTGAAGGGTCAACAGTAGAGTCCCTCTGTGATGATCTTGTCTCCGTGCTCACTGTTCTGTGTGAGAAGCTCCAAGCCGCCATCAAGTAAGTGCCGTCAACACTGGTGCTCTGGTCTGCTCAGGGCCTATTTCTGAACGAACTTTTGCCCACAGCATCACTTAGAGTTGCAGAGTGGAGGAACAGTGGTTCCCCTCCCCTGCCGCCTGCCATTGGTAAATTGACTGTCATTCCTGAGAAGCGTATTCAGTGATCTTGGGCAAGCCCACCTGGTCAAACATGATTCCTGAAGGATGCAATTTTCTAATGGAGGTTAGTGGAAAGAATGTTGGCTAAGAGCTAGTTGATGTGAGGGCTAGTCCTAACCTGGCTCATCCCAGGTGTATGACTCTAAATGAGCCTTCTTATCAAACTATTGGACCTTTCTCCTCTGCTGAATGGCAGGATTGGCCTGGGTGGTCATTTTTTATTTTTTTCTGACATCTCCTGAGCCTGTGAGCTCATGCACTTATCTTTTTAAAGACTGTGTTATTCTGACTTTTATATACTTGTCATTTATCTGCATGCCAGTTTAATCAGTGGTATTAGGTTATCTGTGATGTTCATTGCCCCAGCTCTCCAGGCAGTAAGTTGATAACTTATGCATTTGTTGTGGCTCAGCTGGTAAAGAATCCACCTGCAATGTGGGAGACCTGGGTTCGATCCCTGGGTTGGGAAGATCCCCTGGAGAAGGGAAAGGCTACCCACTCCAGTATTCTGGCCTGGAGAATTCCATGGACTATATGGTCCAGGGGGTCACAAAGAGTCGGACACAACTGAGTGACTTTCATCATTTCAAGTCATGAAAAGGCCAGATTTGCCAACGTGAGATGAACACCTCTACCAGATACACATATAATTAACTGCAACACAGTAGGATTCTGAAGCGCCCTCTGAAATAGAAAAGACACATTATTGTTTAATGAAAACTAGACATTGGATAATTCAGAAGGTTTTGCTGTAGAACGTTATGTATTCTCATGAGCTGGGAGAAGCAGTCCCATTATAGAGACTCTTGAGAGTCCCCTGGACTACAAGGAGATCCAACCAGTCAGTTCTAAAGGAAATCAACCCGAATATTCATTGGAAGGACTGATGCTGAAGCTGAAGCTCCAACACTTTGGCCACCTGATTCGAGGACCTGACTCATTGGAAAAGACCCTGATGCTGGGAAAGATTGAAGGCAGGAGAAGAGGGTAACAGAGGATGAGATGGTTGGATAGCATCACCTACTCAATGAACAGAAGTTTGAGCAAACTCCAGGAGATAGTGAAGGACAGGGAAATCAGTCATGCTGCAGTCCATGGGGTTGCAAAGAGTCTGACACACTGAGTGACTAATGCTGTGATAAATCACAGTTTATTTACTATTGGTTCAACTGCATTATTTATGTTGGATTATGTGTTAGTCACTCAGTTGTGTCCGACTCTCTGTGACCCCATGGACTGCAGCCCACCAGGCTCCTCTGTCCGTGGAATTTTCCAGGCAATAATACTGGAGTGGGTTGCCATTTCCTTCTCCAGTTTTGTTGGATTACTGGAGTTAAAAACCTGTGTTTTGCCCCTCACTAGCTCTTGACTTTGATCAAAGATCTCAACCACCCTTAGTTTATATATCCTATAATTAGTTGTTATTATCATGTTATTTTTATTAATAATATGCCTAATAATAATATTGAA